>QPHH01000026.1:0-310445 GCA_003574815.1 Aspergillus spinulosporus | reverse complement strand
TGTTGCCGTATCCGTCATATCTGCTGGCTCATCCCAGGCAGAGCTCATCCCGGGCACGGTGCCCAGGATGAGCCTTGTTGTATAGCGTTGCTGCATGGCATCGACTGGCTCCTGCCTGATCCAGAAGAGGAAAGCGGTTGGGCGTCGGGCAGAATAATAAATGATATCATTAGCGATAGCTTCAAAACAACAATCAATCAATCAGACTCTTTGCGTAATTGCAACAAAATGGTAGCATGTCCTTGTTCTTTTGCCTAATGCGTTGAATGGGCTCTCCTTCACGCCTCATCGACTCGGGAACTCCGGTTGAGCTTCGTCGCGCCATCCGACATCCAAGATGGCAACCAGCAAGCTGCCGGCGAGCCTGATCCAGCTCGCCCATCAGCTCCAAACCTTTCGTCGAGTGGGATCAAGTTTTACCGACGAATTTGATCATGAAACTATTCTATTTATCAATTTTATTGCTACATCAACTGCCGAACCGCCGCGGGCATCGGGATTTGTATATCCGCCAGCATGGGATATAGACCGGACTACTTTACATCAAGCAGTTTAGAACCTTTTACACCTGGGCAGACGGATGAATCAAGATCTTCAGGAAGAGTTTTACGCCTGGCGGAGGAGCCAACCCCCAATGCCTGATCGCCAGCCAGAACGCCCTTTAGGACGCGTACGGCCACAATCACGATCTGGCTCTGCAACCTCCAAGCCAACCAACATACCTGGGCAGGAACAACAAACCCAGGAACCTCCTTCCGACCTTCTACAGGCACAGCCAAAACAGACATCGGAGTTGACGTCAAGACCTCTTGAAACCTCCTCTCAACCAGAAGGGGTGCCTGGCTCATTTCTGGAAGGCACGCCCGTCACTCGATCTGCTGCCTCCCAATCTGCCCCTCCTATATTCAGTTCCCTAACAACGCAGCCATATATTCCACCACCCAACCTCTTTGATCAGCCTCTTGTTCATTGCCGAGCATCAGCTAGGGGTTAAGAACCCGTCTAAAGATTATTGCATTGGCACTCCCAACCAGACTTATCTCAGCCCGTCGAGCTGCTGATCCCTGAACAGCCAGGACCCATCCTCTGTCCGTCATCAGAAGGACCATCCCCAGATCCTCTCCAGATGGATATGGGCTCCCGAAATGAGCCTGACCCTGGTTTGGGGCCCCCAAATCCCGTCCAAGCAAGCTCGAGGCCTCCCGCCAGTTCGGCCAATCTGGCAGGATTGGCTGACTTGTTCGGCAGCCTGCGCACCCTGCTTCGAGAAGAACTCCAAGGGCACGCCCAAGATGTTGCTGAATGACAAAGCGTCTTCGAGACCGCTATTCGCCAGGATTTCGAACGATTTCAAAGGGAGATACAGTGTTAAATGCATAACCAGAACCAGCACCGTATTAAGCACCGTCAGCAAGATGTTTATATATCAGGAGGAAACAATTATCCACTGTACAGGCAGGAGAATGACGAGTTCTATGCTTGGGAATGTCAACGTCGCCATTTTTCACGCGATCAAGGGCAACCTTCTGTACGAGGTGGCAGTAATGGTTTCCAGTATTCTAGCGAATGTTGACAGATGCCTCCTCCATTGGATGACAATTATGATAAAGCAGGCTCTGAGCTGACAGAAGCAAACCTAGGTTGATTTTATTAGAAGACAGAAGATGTGGGATACTTTTATCCAGACCGGATTAATGATGGCAGCGCATTGACCGAAGAGCGAGGCTCTAAAATATTTTACCGAGACATTTACAGCTTTATAGATTGTATTCGTGACGTGGCCCTTTTCAAAGGCAAGCTGGTTGTGAAAGTTAATATCCACAGCTGCCTACAAGGCTCAGCCCTTGAATGGTACACCATTGAGCTGACCCAGGAGGAGAAGAAGCAATTACGAGACTTCTTGCTGGAAGAGGGTTGGTTGAGTGCCCTGACAGCCTGTTTTAAGCCTTGAACTGCCAAAGCCATGAATTAATTACAAGAGATGTTGTACGGTTACAAAGATGTTCGTGCCGGGCGAACCCCCCGAGTGTTTGCTCAGGAATTCCTACGAAACGCTCGCTCAGCCAATATTGGCGATGTTTATAATCAGATCACCATGGCTTGGAACAAGCTGGAAGGAGGTCTGCGTGTTTATATCCCAGAACCAACCCCGTGTCCGACAATTGCCGAATTCCTGGACCAACTTGACGCCAAATACGGCATATGGAAAGATATGACCAGAGACCGCGACCGTAAGATAAAGGACCCTAAAACCAAAGCTCGCCCCCAGAGCAGGCCCCAGGAACCCCATACTGAACGCCGCAATCCGGCTGACAATAAATCATCTAGATATCGGCCGAATCAAACAAGTTACCAAGCATCCTGCTGGCCCTATCAGCAAACATGGACCCCCTGGGCCCCTTCCCCTCGACCTCTACATCCATATGCATCAAACCAAGCTACCCAAGGATCTCAGAAGATTGCAGGGTACTTTGGTAATGATCAAAAGCATGACCGAAATGAGCGTCGCGATACCCAACAAAATAATTAAAAACCATGGAACCAATGGAGAGCCTCTGCGCAGCAGCAGGCACCGCAGCCGCAACCGGCGCAGCAAGCTTACCTGGCCGAAGGGATGACGGAGATTCCGGGCCCCTTCCCAGCATACTGGTCCGCCGCGGCCCCTCCGGTGCCGTACGCGCCATTTGGCCCGATGCCAGCACCCCCGCTTGGCGGATATTACGCCGATGCGGCCGAGGAACCATATCAGGATGGGTTTGTTGAAATGGAGTCTTCTGATGACAATGTTGAGCAGCTCGACCATGAGATTGATTCTGACTCCGGTGCCGAGTTAGATGGAGATCAAGCACTTCTGGCAAAAGCCTATATAGTTGCTGGAACATGTCATCACTGTGGGAAAGAGTTTGCATCCAGGAATGCTTTGTATGATTATTTGGCAGGCTGCCAGAAAGACAAAACGGCTCCCATTTCTGATGCATTTTTGGCTAACGCCCATGACCTCCTAGTAATTAAATCGGAAATGAACAGCCTCCCAGCTTCTAATTGTCTATGCCGATCCTGGAGATACTTGACGGCTTCAATCAGGATACATTCGAAATCGCATATGGACAAAATATGCCTAGATACAGGATGTACTTGTACGCTTATTAACAAAAGAACTGCTTTGGATTTACATCTAGAACCCCAAGATGCCAACCCAATTGCAGTATCCGGAATAGGTTCCCTACATGAATCAAGCAAAACGGTCTCTTTTGATGCCTATATTCCTGGTCAGGTAGGAGGACGTCTGGTACTAGGGAAGCTCCCTGTCACGGCCTATCTTGTTAAAGACCTACCAGCAAAGCTTCTCCTAGGAATAAATGTCATGGGCCCTGAAGGCTTTAAAATCAACCTCCAGCAGCGGAAAGGTAAGATACATGCTTGCCACGAGCTGGAGTTCCCATTTTAGATCCAATCCAAGCCAAACCAGGTGCGAACCGTACCAGTTTATGCTGCTGGGCGTTTTATTTTGTCCCTGCATACATGTGGACGAATCCCTATTCGGGTTAAACAGAAACTACCTGGAGATCGCGATTTCATCTTTGAACCCTCCAACCGGACTGGTTATACAATGTACACCCAATTAGTGGACGCTGATTTCGCATGGATTGAGGTAGACAATAAGACGCCGCGGATGATCATTATTGGTCGACGTTCTTGCCTGGGATATGTTTCCGATACCGACTTTGTAATCGCGGCTGAGGTTGACCCTAAGCATGCATACCTGGCGGCATCAGACCCGGCAGCTTGTATGCTAGCGGCACAAGCCATTAACCTACGCGCAGAGCGCCTTGCAACCCGCAGCAGCCATAAAATGCCTGATATAACTCCTAGTTCTCCGCCGCTGCCGGAACCACCGCCAGATCCTGGTCAGCCTCTGCTTAGGATTACAAAGGACCTGCCGGCCACAGTGCTGAAGAACGGGATTTCTGTATATGGAACCACTGAGCGGGTCCGAAAGCTCTTGGATTTGATTTCCCAGTACAAGATTTGGGGGAACTTGCCCAAAGGAAACATGGCATTGATTCCCAAGGACCAATGGATGACCATTCCCCTTGTAGAAGGATGGGAGAAATGGATGCCGAAACCTAAGGTATACCAATTAGGGAAAAAGGATAGGAATCTGGTTAATATGATACTGGACTAATTACATGAGAAAGGAAAGGTCTTATGGGCTGATGGACATACCCCAAGCACATACCTGGTTTTTGTGGTCTGGAGAAAGATCATCAAGGATGGCAAGCCAGTTATGAAGGGTTGTGTTATTGTTAACATCCGGCACCTTAACTTGATATCAAAGCCTGATCTGTATCCAGTTCTGTCCCAAGAAGAGATCCTGAATATGCTTCAAGGAAAACACTATATTACAGTTGTTAATGCAAAACAATGCTTCCACTAATGGCCTGTACAGCCAGAACACCGACGAAGATTAGCAGTTATAAGCCATCGAGGTTAAGAGGTATTTAATGTGGCTATCATGGGCTATGTTAATTTGGTGGCCTTTATATAATGTCAGATGGACCTCACTCTTCACGAATTTGCCGATTTCTGCAGATGTTATATTAATGATATAGTTATAGCTTCGGCAACCTTTGACAAGCACCTTTCTTATTTATATCAGATTTTTGCCCGCCTGCAATCTCTGAACCTATCCCTGGATCCCAAGAAGAGCTTTATCGGATACCCGTCTGTACAACTGCTTGGTCAGCATGTTGACGCCTTTGGCTTAACAACGGATAAAGAGAAGATCGCGGCCATTCAGTGCCTTTGGTTTCCAGAGACCTTACACCAATTAGAATCCTACCTTGGTATTACTGGATACCTTTGACATTACATCCCAAAGTATGCATTAATCGTCGTGCCTCTTTGTGATTGGAAAACACGACTTTTGAAAGGCGCGCCCAAAGGTGGCAAGGACTGCAAGGATTGGTCTGCCAAAGCAAAGCTCTCTGAACTAATATATCAGGAATTGGCAGCGTATTAGAAACTGCAAGCAGAGTTCGCCCGTCCCTGATTTCTGACGCATCATGATCCAGATTAACAGCTTTATGTGGACCTTGATGCTTTAGCAGATGGACATGGGGCCATGGTCTACCATGTTAAACCGGACTATGTTTATACAGATCTGACAAAGCCACCCGTACGAACCGCCATACAGCCAGTATGTTTCCTTAGCCGAGGCCTCACATCAGCAGAGTCATGATATTGGCCTACCAAAATGGAAACTTCCTGCTTGGTTTGGGTTGTACAGAAAATACGCCACATGATAGAAGTGGCTCCAAAACATATGCCTGCTGTTATATATAGTGACCATTCCGCAACAGCAAATATATCTTGACAAACATTATTAGATTCCGCGGCCACAGAATATCTTAACCTTTGCCTAATCAGAGCTTTACAGTACCTATAACAGTTTAACCTTCGGGTCTATCATTGTCCAGGGAATACAAATCTTGTTGCGGACGGCCTTTCTCGCCTACCCCGCGGAAACGGGCCGAAGGAAGGAGAGCTGGACCTGGATAAGCTCTTGGAATATTGCTTATTTGCCCTGATATCCTATTGTTGGCTTGGAATTTCCGAGGTGCATCTTAACCCTGACTTTATAAAACATATTAAGCAGGAATATTGAAACAACATGTGTTGTTTGGCCATATTCCGGGTTCTTTATAATGCCAAACTTCAACAAGGATCCCAAAGGCCTCATGATATGCCTTACAAGCTTGACAATGGCCTTCTGTTCCTCCTAAAGGACTCCGGCGAATCATGGCTTGTTATACCAAGAGGCTTGAACCAAGAAGTCTTCCGGATGATTCATGATAACCAGGGGCATTGCGGACTTGACACGGCAATCGCCAAAATGCAGGGCTTAGCGCTTTACAAAGGCATATGACAACTCTGAAAATACATACAGACGTGCCCATGCTGATTATCATCAATCCCCCATCACAAGCCTTATGGATGCCTCAACCTAATTTGTACGCCGGATAGTCCCTACCAGATACTTACCATGGACTTTATGGTGAGCTTGCTAACTACTGACAAAGGAAATAACCAGATCTTAGTAGTTGTTGACAAATTCTCCAAATAAATAGGCTTAGTACTGGGCTTGTCGAGATGGGATGCTGAACAATGGGGAGAGAAACTAATATTATTTATGCAGACCGCCAATTGGGGCTTACCAATCCGAATCATCTCTGACCGGGATCCCCGGTTTGTTGCTGGGGTATGGAGAGGGATGTTTTAAGCTTTAGGGGTCTTATGGCTCTATTCCACCGCATGGCATCCTTAAACAGATGGTCAGACAGAGCGATTAATTCAGGTGGTCAAGACTATGATGCGCCATCAGCTTGTACTGGAGCCGAAGTTGCAGGGCTGTTGGGAGTGTCTACTGCCGCCTATCCAAGCAGCATTAAACAGCTCAAAAAAGACTTTAACTGGGTTATCACCGCATGAATTAATGTACGGCCAACCTCTCCGCCAACCATGGAACTTGCTCCGCTGGATGTCGGACCGAACCTTTGCTCTCTGCCAGGATGCTCAGGAAGCTCTAGCCTATGCCGCTATTTGCATGAAAGAGCAATATAATAAGCATTATTAACCTATGCATTTTGAACAGGGCGAAAAGGTTCTGTTACGGCTTTATAGAGGATATAATATACCCGCCAACAAGCGCCTTAGCCGGAAGCTAGGACAGCAGTTTGCCGGACCTTTTAAAGTACTACAACGCGTTGGTAAGGTTGCCTATAAGCTGGACTTCCCTTCAAAGCTTCACATACATCCCGTTGTGTCAATCTCGCAGCTTGAGCCTTTCGTGGAGGATCCTTACGGATGATGGCCTGATAAGCCTGGTCCCATGATTGATGAAGACTTTTTGGATGATGATGACTGATATAAGGTTGAACGCATTGTTGACCGCAAGGTCCAATTGGTCGGATGTAAACGAAAACTGGTTATCAAATACCTTGTACGATGGAAGGGTTACGGCAGCAAGGATGATTGGTGGCTCACAAGGGAGCAGCTAGAGGGAGCGGAGGAGCTTGTTAATGATTACGATAAAAATCATCCTTTCTGACGCCGAGGTCGGCTTTTTTCTTCCGGGGGCACTTTGTTGCCGTATCCGTCATATCTGCTGGCTCATCCCAGGCAGAGCTCATCCCGGGCACGGTGCCCAGGATGAGCCTTGTTGTATAGCGTTGCTGCATGGCATCGACTGGCTCCTGCCTGATCCAGAAGAGGAAAGCGGTTGGGCGTCGGGCAGAATAATAAATGATATCATTAGCGATAGCTTCAAAACAACAATCAATCAATCAGACTCTTTGCGTAATTGCAACACTTTCCCTCTGAGGCCCACCATTAGTCTCTCATTCTTAGGTGGATACCACTACCCTCCTCAGTTCTTGTAGCTTTATTAGTCGCTTTCCATAGACGAATCTCTGTTTCATATAGACTGTCTCCATAGGAATTGCTTGTCTCCTGTTCTCCCCTTGCATTGAATCGCTTCGCACCGTACCAAGTTGCACTATAACAAAGTCTGGATGATAATATATTTAGATCCCGTCCCTAAAACACTTACTCCATTCCTACTTCATTCTTTCCCCGCTCTGCATTATGTCCTGCTTATTATAGATGGATATAGAAAACGTCGAAATTCTAGAATAGAGAATCAAATGATGATCTTTGCATATCACCCAGCCTACCACGCTTCACAGTGTACAACCCTCAGCTGTGAGTAGAGCAGTCACCCCGCGTACTTTGCTTACCCTCCTGGCTTTCGCTTTGCACGTATATGTGCTTTCGGGCTGGCGCAAGCTCTTACGGGCTCTGGCTGGTTGTATCCAAGGCCAGGGGCGTTCTGACGAACAGCGGGCGGGCGGATGCGCTAGTCCATATCTAGTCTAGCGGGCACAGCACTGGCCAATCACGCCGAATCCTTATGCACATTCAAATGAACCAACCTCAGCGCCTCCAAGGAGGTTGGTTAGTGGCATTCCTCCGTTCCCTAGTACAGTGAAGATGCGAACTAGACAGCTAGAGCCTATCCATCAGCAGAAGAGGGTCTATACATCTTCATCATGCTATTTTACTCGATGACTCAACTCAATGTAAGGCTGTACATTACTTTTGTTTAAAGCAATCATGGTTCAGACAGGGCGGATGGGCACGTCTCAACCTTGTAAGGAGCATTGGTAAATCAAGTAATGGATAAAACCGCATATGAATTACGTGTATGTGGGTATATCCACGTCAAACACTTATCAGGGAGGCTTACAGCTAGATGCTATTAGGCAGCAGAGCCAACGAAGAAGCCCTTATCTAGCCCTGGCCCGGGTCCCAAACTGGGGAATCTTCAGGAGGCCCCTACCAGCCGAGCCCACGAGTGGCGTACCCACGAGCTGAGAAACGTGCTCTAAAGTAATTATGGTTGGCTAGTGCTGCTGTGTAGGACTCGGATCTCGGAATGGCGAGCAACACCCGTGCGAGGGTGAGAAAGGGTCCAATTCGATGCTCTAGGTGGCGATGAAGCTTTGTGGAACCATGGATGATGCATTCAGTCCCCTGGCCGAGACCATTTTTTACGGCAACTGAGGCCTTGCTCTTTAGCCGACGCGAGTTGTATTCCTAATATTACCGACTTCCTTTTGGCAAAGCAGAAAAGCCTCACCTTTTGTGCGCACAATACAGGCCGGGTTGGAAAACTACATGATGGAAAGAAGAAAGGGCATACAGTTTACCAGCGTATTGTCGTCATTCCTGACCTATTCCTGGCGAAATAATGCCAGAATGCAGATTCTTTTTTGGCACTTCCGGATCGCCCCAACGTTTGTGCCTGCCAGAGGACCACTACCATGAACGGCAAGATGCCAGGTACAGGTACGGCTAAGCGGCATCTCCAGCAGCAAGTTGAGGCTGCAGCAGATAACGCCGAGATCAAACGGTCAGATCCACCCCTTGCGGATGGAGATGCGGCACCTCGAATTGACCAATTTCCGGTCTCAAAGGATCTCGTTTTTAAATTTTTAAATTTTCTTTTTTCACTCCCTGGGGACGGAAGACGAAACTCATATTCGTAATCAGTACCTTGATTAGAAGGGTTAAATTCCAAGATGGCGTCAAAGCATTCCATTCCGTGCCCAGCTCAGCTACTGCAGCTTGAACTCCGTTTTACACCTCTTGCTTTCCTTCTTGTTCTTCTCTCTCACCAAAGGATGCTGCTCTCTATCATTTCATTCACAACGTTGGCTCTCTCAAGAGCTGCTGCAGCGAACCCAGAGACCGCCGTCTCTCGAGCCATCACGGCGGCAGACGCGCTCCAGACCTGGTATAACAGGGCAACAGGAATCTGGGACACATGTGGCTGGTGGAATGGAGCGAACTGTATGACGACACTAGCGGATTTGGCTAATCTAAAGTTGAACGACTCGGTCAACGGGATGGCGAAGGACGTGTTTCAGAACACATTTTCTGTCGCGCCAAATTCGAATCCTTATCCTGAAAGAGGAATTGATGCCGACTACACGTCAGTGAATGGAACGTCTTATTCTCAAACGCTTGATAAGAAGGTACCAACTGGTGCTACGAACGCGTTGCTGTGGCTTGACGGGTCGTACGATGATGATGCGTGGTGGGGGCTGGCGTGGGTTGCTGCGTATGATGCTACCGGTCAAACAGATTACCTGGATCTGGCTGAGGGGATCTTCTATCACTTGGTGAGTTTTTGCCTTCTTGCCCCGTGAGTGGGAAAGTGGTATCTCAAACAGCAGAGCGGTCAATGGCTAATTGGTGACAATACTAGAGTAATGCATGGCCCTCAAAGTGCGGCAATGGGGGGATCGACTCAGATTACACCCACGTCTATGTAGGCGCAGTAGCAAACGAGCTATATCTTGCACTTGCTGCTCAGCTGGCCAATCGTGCCTCCAACAGCGAATACTACCTTGACTGGGCCAAGCGCCAATGGTCCTGGTTCCAGGATAGCGGATTGATCAATGAGAATTACACGATAAATGACGGGTTGACCAACGACTCGCGAACAACGGCGCCACAGTTTGGACTTACAACCAAGGCATCATCCTGGGGGGCTTGGTTGAGTTGAACTGCGCCGTGGATAACGAAACTTCTTCCAATTCTACGTATCTACGAGAGGCTCAAAAGATTGCGATGGGCGCAATCGCTGCTTTGACGGACGATGACCATGTCTTTCATGAACCCTGCGAGCCAGACAGCTGCGGGGCAGACCAAACGCAGTTCAAGGGCATCTTTATGCGGAACTTGAGGCTCTTGCACGAGGTGGCACCAAATGATACCTATGCCCAGGTGGTGAATGCTTCGGCTCGAAGCCTCTGGGCAAATGATCGGACCGATGAAAACCAGTTTGGAGTCGACTGGTCTGTCCCTGTGGACAGTGCCAAAGTAAATGCTTCGACACAGAGCTCGGCTCTTGATGCGTTGGTTGCTGCTATTTGGAAATAGAAGTGTGGGCGAACATCAACCCCGTTATGACAGAATTATATATGTATAGACCGGTTGTGCGGCGTATAATGAAGGCATGGATGACTTGTATGATAAAAACGCGATAGATGATATAGGATGAGTAGCACATAGCAGTACCGCCCCAAGTGAAAATAATAAAGTAGCCACAGTGTACCACTTCAGAGCAAGGTCGATTCTATAATGAAGAATATAGCATAGCCCTTGTCAGGTTGGGGCTAGGACAGCTGTTTTATGTGGGAAGAGATGGATGGTTGTCCTATTGGGTGGCCGGTACGGCCGCCTATCTAAGAATCTAGCTTACTAAGTGATGACTAATCGAGGTCGAACCCCAGGGGCAGGCGGTACTGGAGGGCAGTGTGCCCCGACATTTTACCGTACGAATCACGTGATCTAGTTATGGAGCAGTACGCCTAGTTGATGATGTGCCTGAGGCTGAAAAAGCTGTCGGTAATTTAGGAATCAAGAACTTGCCGGGGTTCATTGAGTCTGTGGTTATAAATTCTCCAGGAAAAGGCTATCTGCCACGGCAGGCCAATACCGAGCCTCCAAGATGGAGAGGAGCGACATACCCGCTATGGGGAAGCCGTAGGCCAGCTTTACGGGTACATGAGGCAATGGGTATGCTGCGTAAACATTAACATGCAGCTCGGCTCTGTTATGGCTTTACTGCATCCTGCGTTATGATCAGGTGCTGGTAATCCATGATAAAAGTTAAGAATTTTTTTTTCCCAAAAAGGTCCCGCTTACTGGATACCCCACGGGGAGAAGCGTGGTGGAGCCCAAAGTCGTGTTGAAAAAGCCAGAAGCAAGGGTCCATGGCCGAGCCTCTGAAACCGGGATAATTATACTGGCGTCAGAGATCCGAAAGGTGGACATTGGAACGAGGTGAAGGTTTTACCTACCGTCAGCATATCCAAGTAATATAACAAACAAGGAGGCGCCAGATCCCCCTTTCATTGAACGCGCAATCATGCTTGCTGACGAGCACAAGATATAAGCTTTGCACTTGACCTGCGCAATGGCCGGTTCTATAATATCGAGGAAATGCCCGTGGCAACTAGCAGCAGATCCTCAATCCTCACACCCCTTCTGTTGTATCTCTTCCCTCAAGTACTTAATACTGAATGCTCGTACGATCAATTGAAGGCCTGAGATATTCAAATCAAGTGCTGATTTATGTTTCGTAAAGTTAACATGACCACGCTCACCAACCATACATCCTGAATACAGCGAATAAAAGAGGCTTCGGCGGCCGAGCTGCTTTAGAGAGCCGCGGCTATCAACATGACGGCTCCACCGAATACAATCGCCCCAACGCCAGTTACTTGAGTGGCCGCACCGGTGGGAGTCGCTTCTGCTCCAGATCCATCAGCCGCCTCTTCGGCGGCTTCACTCGCAGTGGGTGAGGCCTGCGCAGCAGTACTCGTTGCCTGGACCGTCGACGTTGCAGTAGGCGCAGCCGTGGCATCAGTGATCGAGCCCGCAGTTATAGTCACAGGCACATACTGGGCGTAGGTCTTGTAAGTTTGCGACGCAGGAAGGCCATCGCCCAACCCGGTCGCACTGCCTGTACAGGCAGCCGTCGTACCGTCGACGGTGCACTCCCCGCTGAAGGAACTGGCGGTGGTCAGTTATAATATCCAAGCTGTAGTGCTATTGCAGTTAAAAAGCGTACTATGCCTCCCCTTCATCCATCATATACGTCATGGCCTTACCAGCCTTGACCACGGTGAGACCATTGCCCATACCGCATTCCTCCTCGGTGTCATAAGAAGCCGCACAGGTCATGCTGTAGGTGGTTGCTGTACCATCCTAATAAACCAGATCAGCTCTGCAAGTCGAAGTACTCCGTCACGCACTAATGACCTACATTTCCAGCGACTGAGGCAACGATGCTTTCCTGACTAAAACCAGGTAGGAACATGGAAGTGATCGTGCTCTCTGCGCAAGCGAGAGATGCGAGAGCCGGAAGAAGGAGCGACTTCATGATTACCTGATTAATAGGTGAGGCTTAGAACGAGTGTCTCTGAAGCAGTCAAGAAGACAAACGCGTTCAGGCCTCTTGGTCAGGGGCAAATCCTTCCCAGAGGAAGGTTTAGCTAAAACCCGGAAGGATACGGGCCGGACCCGATTTGGCGGCCAAGTCCGATTGTGCCTGTGAGCCTCCGTGGAGTCAGTGGTTAGCGAGCCTAGACGTCTGAACGGCTATGGAAACGGCTAGAAGGGAAAGCTTACCATCTGGGTGTCGTTGGACCCGCTTGGGATGACTAGAATCCTGCGACTGGTTCAAAATACCATTCGCCAATCTATATTCCCTGAAATATGAGCTACTGCTAAATCAGGTTCCAGCACCATTGTGCTATAATATGACAATACTATGAAGCTGGCAGCTGCGTTCCTGTTGCAAGAATATATATATATATATATATAAATGATTAGATGGTATTAATGTATTATGCTGCGCGATTCGATATAGGATACCAACGTCTGTTGCTTCTAATCTACCTGCCAAAAGCACTCAGAGATCTACTAAAGCATTTAAAGAAGTTACCTTCAAAGATGTTGTACAACAGGATACATGTTTATATAGGCATGTATAGGCAGGCTTGCCGGAGGGGTTACCAAAACCTTGTACGCTTCTTTCATGGATGATACTCGGAAGGACCTGCTTTTAAGGCATTCCCTTTTTTACTAGCAGCATGAGGCTAGGAGCTTCCAAACACCACCATATTGGGACCATTGATTATGAGTGCCATGGCAAAAACTCGCATGCCCATATCAAAGGGCCCCTGCTTGTGGGTTATTTGGGCTAGAGCAGATATCATGAGGTTAATTTAACAAGTCTAATGTCATCGCCGACTGTAAGGGTAAACCTGGCCTGTTTAGGGTGCATGGTCCTATTGCCTCTGAGACACGTATTGGCATGTCTGTTCTAGTTTAGAGCACTAATAATGCAGGTCTAGCCGTCATGCAGGCTTTGTTCAGCTCGCCAGAGTCATTCAGGACTTTTTTTTTTTTTTTTTTGCGCCGTTTCTGAGGCTCTCTCTCCTTATACGTGGCCCCGTCCCGGCAAATTCAGTCACACACCTGAAGAACGTCACACCAAAAAAAAATTTTACCATGCTTAAAAAGTCAACAATGCGCCGCTCATCAAACTGCTCTCAGAGCTCCTAGGGTGTGGGAGTGTCTGTGCGAAGTGAGTAATACGTAGTCAGGCAGTGTCTGTGCCGGGGGAAAATTGATTCTCAGCCCTGTCTTCAGCCACAAGCCATTCGCAGAAATACTCTTAAAGTTGAAGTCAAAGTTCTGACAATGCTTCGATTGCACAATGAAAGGGGGCCGTTTTTGGTGATAGTGGATATCGGTTCGACCCTAAGGTGACATTTGGTCTGCGTTCGACGGAGAAATTGGGCCTTGGATTAAGCAATACTTGAGATTATTATGTTACCTGCCATTTACAGAGTATTATCATTATCAAGTATAAGGATAGGATTCACGAGAGAACAGCATCGCCGAATCATGATCCAAGAAATCAATGGCCTTGGATGATCGGATGGCTAGGTGTATGTGTTTGCAGTGTGCATAACGGCCCTTATACATGACTCTCTTATCCCACGGCAAATCTATGCATGTTCTCAATTCAGACCTCTGCTCGGCATTCTATTGCGCTAATCACGGGGCATATCCAATATTTTCTTCTTAGCCTCTCGACTCGTCTGCAAGGCTGACCCGCGTCCCCAACGAAATGGCAGGCTCAAATGTAACCATACATGTCGCAACCGGCTGTTGATTGGCATCAACCTCGAGGGCAGACCGCCTAAAAGAAAGCGAATTACAGCATGACGTAGCAGAGTAGAATTTATATTAAGTCTCTTTTTGGGGACCTCGGCGAAAACCGAGAGGTCTGTCAGGTGGTTGGCCGCAGAATGCCATGGTCATGGAACGAACGTGTCAAAGCAAGCTTTTGAGCAGGCCCTTGAACATAAAGCAATATACAGCTACGGCAATATTTCTGCCGGCACCTTGAAGGGCACCATGCCTAGAAAAGTCCGAAACAGCTTCCGTTTTTCCGCGTTGTGGAGAGGCCGTATGGCCATGGTTTGGATTGTTCTTGTCAGTATGCTTTGGCTCGTGAAGGTTGAAACGCTAGTCTCAGGTGTTGCTATCGCAGTGTTGCTTGCAAGTGGGCATGAGATCTTCACGGAAAGATTCGGTGATCTCGAGTTTGGGGCATTTTTGTCGTTGAGGGAGAAAGGATGAGCCGATAGATGAGCTGGTAAAGAGAAGGGCTGTTTATGCCGAATAGTAGAAGGATAAAAAGTTAGCTTTATAATCATGGGCAATGTTTTTGAAGTTGGCTTGTCCCCATATTCGGATTGCAGAAGACGTGCAATCACAGCATGAGATTGACCAGTGCTTATTTAGGACCTTATGCTACCCTATAACGCCTATCCAGACGCGAAAACCCTCAATCTCTCCTCACTCCCGTTCCAAACCTGCGAGTCCCCACCATACGCATAAGAGTCGCTGTTCTGCCAGAAGGAATAATAGTCCCAGCTCGCCGGCAAGGTGCCAGGTGTGCTCGCCCATCGCGCCAGAACAAGGGGATACTCGCCAAAGCCAGCGTTATTTCCCGTGCACTCCTGCCACCAACTTGTGGTCGTATATATCATAGGGTACCGACCAGTCGCAGACTTGTACGTCTCGCCGAATTCGCTAATCCAGGAGACCATAGCCGACGCGGAGAGCCCGTAACATCCGGCCTCAAGATCCAGCATGCCGGGCAGTGTGATTCCATCGCCCGACCATCCGCCCCCGTGCGCCAGGAAGTAGTTAGCCTGTGCGGACCCGGAACTGGAGTCGGGGTGCGCGAAGTGGTACCCGCCGCGGATTAGGCCAGCCGAGGTCGCGCCAGGGTAGTGGGTGTTGAAAAGGGGGTCGATGAAGCTTGTTCCTTCGGTGGCCTGGATTCAGTTAGGGATAGGCGAGGCCAAGGAAGTACGACAATAGAAGTGAGAGCACCTTGATCATGACAAACCGGGCTCCAGAGGCATAGGCGCCCTTGTAGTCAACGGTTGGCTGCCAGTTGGAGATGTCGAAGCCTTGCACAGCGGCGTAAGCAAGACCGGGGAGGGCGAGGAGGGTGATGCCTTTCATTATGCCTGCCGTCTGGTAACAAGGAAATCTGAGTAAAATCAGAAGCGGTCGTATTTGGTGCTTGGTCCTGGTGGATCCAAGGGACTTTTATACTTCAGAACCTAAGCCCAACTCAGATCTCGGAAATTCTCCCCCAAAACTTTGCTCTGTAAGCGAAGCGAAGCAGCACAGAATCCTTGCCGATCACGATTATTTTTGGAAACGGGGCTACACTTTTCATCACGAGAGCCTGTCAGAACAGCCAAATTATTCTGCAATGCTGGTGCTTAGGTTACATCCTTGCGGAGTAATATGCAAGGACAATGCCAGATCGTATATGTGCAGGAGCACTTAATTTGCATCGCGAAGTATTATTGGTTTATAATTTTGAACGATCGCAGTAGGGGCCTGTTCGGGTTAGCCCTCGTATTCTGATGAGTTAGCGGCAGCAATCGCTCTATATAAACATGAAGAAACCCCACAAACACGAGGGTTACACCGCTATGACTCGGCAATGCCGCATGTTTACTTGTTATCCGTGCAATGCAGATAATGCATGTTCCTGCGTTGTACCAAATAGTCTCGTTAATGCACAGTCATGTGCGGAGATACCAGGAGGCCTAGTTCGTATCGTATCTTTATTTAGGAAACAACATAGCCAACATTGGATCTCGCGGAATAACCCTCGAAAAGGTTATTGAGTTTTCCTCTAATGCCTAGTGTATTTACTCTACTGGACTATAAAGTGTTTGTGTCAAGAATCAATGCCAACGCTAGGTGACGTTACCGCGCCGGATCATAGGCAAGACTCATCTTTACGGCCGAGATATGCGATATGTCAGGAATCAGCGCTATTCTGCTGGCTCATTCCGTCCACGGGCTAGATGTACGATAAGCCAGGAAGTCAGTGTCATGCAGTTGGCTCATTCTGACTTATGAGTTTAACGGGCAGTCGTTTCCCATTGGAATGCGGACACCCGCGCCGAATTGACGGCATTGCCTAAAGATTACAAACTAGCAGCACTGATGGCTATATAAAGGTCTTCCTGATCATCATATAAGTAGGGTCTTCACAATTCTTTCAGTACGAATCCAAGGCTTCTATTGGTCGATCTTTAGACACGTGGTGGTGTATTATAGTATAGACTGCCATTACTACAAAAAGATTAGGCACCTAAAAAAAGCTGCAAGACAACTACCAGGCTTGCTGATATAAAAGACTCATACTGTTATAGTAGTAATTCCCTATCTTTATCAATCAATGGTCGAGATATGGACGCTGATAAATCCCTTGCTCCGTAGGACCGGCTATACCAGTTGTTAGGCGGACTAGCAGGAGTGTCTGTTTAGTGTCCTGGGCGCCATCAAGGCAAACCATAGCACATCCGGGGCTACAAGACGAGATAGAAAACATATGTAGACAAACAAACTGATAGTGGCTTTACATCAGAGAAATCCCTCATCCTAGCCTCACAAAACTCCCAAAAATTCTTTGCTCTCTCTGTTCCACCATCCTCTGCCACTTTCATCGCCCTCAATAACGTATTCGCTACCTGATCATGAACTGGACCAAACGGGATGAGATAGCAGCCATTGTTTTGCAACGATATTGCAGCGTTAAATCCAGCATACAGCTCTGTATATGCAGCCAAGTCCGCCCTGTGCAGCAGGGGTTAAGTGGGTATTTCATCAGCCTCGCGTTCTTGGGGGGCTGGTGTTTGCGGCCCGGGTTTCAAAGAAAAAGGCATGTTCACTGTAGAGCTCGAGTTCCTCGTTACGATTGCTGAGCGCCATGGCAAATGTTGGTGTTCCGAACCTAAAAAAAATCCCTAGCATTGATGATCCGACACGGGAGAATACTCCTCGAGTGTGTAAAATGGCCGAGAGCGCAAGTGGGCTGCCAGCTGCAAGAAACTGGTCCATGCCTTCTCCGTCGAGCTTGAGCGCTCTGGGTCAATGGCCGCCATTTCGGTGATGAACTGTGCTTGCAATTTCTTTGCTTGCATATGTAGTCTACTAGCGACCCCGTTGCTAAACAATTTTACCAAAATATCCGTATTTCATGCGTGGATCTCCGTTTTCGAATCGGTGAGTTCTTCCATCTTGTCTGAGGAAAAAGCCCCTTAGATCCATTCCCTTCCGCCGCATCGTCGAGATAGATCTTCGAAATGATATCGCCCGAGAACGCGGCACAGGCATGGTCCAGTCATACAACCGTACCTGTCCCTGCCAGGCCGCGCAGGCACTGTTCAAACTTAAGCGTCACGTCCGCAAACATTGGCTGGAGCTACTGGATGCTCTTGCGTGAGAAGAAAGGCTCAAGCGGTTTGCATAGTTTACGGTGGAGTGTCTAGTCTCCTATCAGGAGATGGGAGCCTGAATTGTGGTCGTGTATTAGCATTCTAATGGGCAATTTGAAAGGTACAAGCGGGATAAAATAGGGAGGAACGGGTACCGTCAAAGTCGATTTCCTTGCAGAACACGTCGTAATGGTTCTTCCACCGCCTGCTCTCGGTGACATAGAGTTTGCTGTAGAAGTCTGGGTCGTGAATGGAGATTTCGTCTGGGTTGACACGGAAAACTGGACATAGCGCTCTCAGGCGGTGTTAACACTTAGGGGAATATATAGGTAAGTAGAGAGGCGATAAAAAAGCTGTAGATACTATACCATAGACCTGATGCAACTGTTCAACGTTAAAAATATACTTTACATTCTTCAGTAGTCTTAATAGAGTCCAAACCAACCTGTTGCGACATCAATCCTTAACTCGGAAAACTTGGTCAGAGGCGCAAGTAGCGACGGTAGAGGACGAGCGTGATATTGTAGATGACGATTGAGAGTGCCAGGAGAGGTATGAGAGCCGTTCTCTTCTGGTCTCCTTGGCGGTTGAGAGTGAGTGTGAACGGTGTCGAGCGCAGAAACGGACAGGATAGACAGACTAAACTCACATTCAGTTTCGATACTAGGGCTGGGAGGAGTTCGTCTATTAATCAATACACTCTATGTACTTTTTGCGGATGCAGTTCAGTATTTGAGGATGGATACCAATACATGGTGCATGCTTGAACTGCCTAGAGTGCGCGGCCACAGATACGCTACCTCTGCCACTGCATAGGTTATACCCAAGCAGGCATGAATACTACTACTACAGAGTTAGCCTCTGGCCGACCAGGTTGAGTATACACATCAACACCCTGGCTGATCTGCAACCACGGCTAGGTCAGAGAAGGCAGCGGAGACATTCACGCTCAATCTACTTAGAAGTACAGGCAAATGCAGAAAGAATAGCTATTTCGTTGACTTCCTTTGACCACTATTCGGCATTCTCCCCTTCTTGGCCAGCAGATAGGTGATAGGCATCAGATTGGCTAAAAGGAATATAAAACACGCCGCCTCGAACCCTAACCCTGCGAATCAACTCATGAGCAGCTGGGAAGTATGAGATAATGCTTACAGCGCAATTGTAGCATTCCAGCGCCATTACAAATGGGAAATATGCGGCGCTCAGCTACATTCCTGTGCGGTGATCACAGCTAACGCTTACCTGAACCCCTGGCTATCCCACTATGCGGGGGCTGATACGCACTTTGATTGGATTCCTCTCAACATGAAAATGCGTCTGCAGGTCCTCCCAATCAACACCCTGGCCATCAATCGTCCCAATGTCAAACATCCAGACCAGTTTGGAAAGTATCAGCCACAATTTAGCCCACGCCAGGCGCTGGGCCAGGCATGCACGGGGGCTTAGGGCAAAAGGCTGGACGATCTGGCGGTAATCATTGAGGAAGCAAAAGGAGGTAGACTGGTGGAAGAGGTCTGAATCACGATTGAGGTTTTATGCTTGAATTGAGACAGGGGCCTGGGTGAACTCTTCGGTTAGCAAGTGGTTTACTTATGCGCTTGCTAGAGTCGCGTCACTGCCAGGCGCCGGGAACCATTCACTTACCCCACCTGGCAGCCATGTATCACATATAGGTCTCCCTCCTTGCGGGAAGAGGCGCGGCAGCATCCAAGGAATTAGTGGACAGAGTCGGAGTCCCTCCTGGATGACTGCTTTGAGGAAGGGCAAATTACGCACTGCATCAAGCGTAATCGCCTTCAGAATGGAAAAAGCACTTCTAACTTCATTCTGAAGTCTCTGAAGTCTTTCGGGGCTGTGGTTCACTAAGTATTTGAGGGTCTCAGTCAATGCTGTTCATAAAGGTAGCGTAGAGCTCACCGGCATCAAGTCGAAGGCTGCCCCCTTCGTCAATAGCGTAGGAATTGAAATCAGGGAGCTGCACCTTGTCGACGATCTTCTGATATTGGTATCGCTGGATTTTTCTCATTGGACGTGGAACACTCTTGACCAAAACAGCTTCAATCAAGGGATAATATCGCGTGGTGATCACAAAGCCGGCGGCCTTGACACTGCCAAACAGTAAGGCAACCCACGGGTGGTATTTTGAGTGCTGAAGGCAGTCAAAGCATTCGCCAAACCCGAGATCCCCAGAGACGTCAAAAGTGGTAATGTTGATGTGAGCACTTGTACTTTTGCTGACAAGGTCCTGCAGCTGCGCTACAAGTACATTCACATACTTTTAGACAAGCGGCTCTTGTTCGCGAAGAGCACCGGCTTTGAACCCTGGACTGAGAATACGACGCGTATGCGCATGTTTTTTCGGGCATAATCACGCCGAGAAATGAATCCGGATGACCAGGTCGGCGCGCCCACCACAGCGGATCTTTGAGTAGCTGTCCCTGTTCAGAACAAGGCTGGAAGATGTCGGTATTGACCTCCAAGTGGGCGAATGACACATCATTTGGCGCAATTTGAATAATGGGTCCGTACTTCTCGTGAAGTTTTTGGAAGTCGTGGATGATCGTACCCTTGATAAGCGCGTAAAAGAACGGAATGCGAGATGCAGCCTATGCACGGGGCCCGGGAATGTTGAACAGTAGATGGAGGTAGAGGTTGTAGGTGATTCGAGCTAGGCGATACTAGGAGATTTGTCAGATTGGCGGATCATTCGACTAAGGCAGCAATCATACGGCCAAAGTAGCGAGGACTGTTGCCCACAGGCTAGAGGAGGATAGGTAGACAACGATAGAGAGGCTACTGGTTATCAGATTGGCGGCCCTATTTATGAGGGCTGTTTTATCTTTAGATTTCAAGTCTGAGGCTAAGAGGCGAAATGCAATGAGATAATTAGGAACGGACTGTGGGAAAGGGAGACGCAAGGCTGTCGCTGTTCAGTTGTTGTGACAGCTCAAAGGTTGGGGACGAATATTAAGGGGAACGTATGAGCTTTATACACTTTCCTAGTGCTCTATGCTCTGCTTGTTCTCTTTGTCTTTGATCCCCCTTTTCTCATCACTCCTTCTCGTCCCCCCTGAAATAAACCCATTACCATGGCACTCCAGTGGTTAAATGGTGGCGCCCTTCCTCCTCCTCATCCTGGAATTGAACCCAATTTTAAGGATCCCCTCAGTCAGCTACACGCTAATATTGCCATCCATGCGAGTTTTCTCCCCGTGGCTACACTCGCTGTGGCCATGAGGCTGTTTACGCGTCTTCGTATCCTGCACATGAAGCTGGGGATGGACGACTGTAAGCCTCATTTTCCTGATCGGCTTGTAACTATCTCGCTCATGCCTATAGTCTTCATTATGCTAGCATATGTAGCTTGTCAGTCTTCCTACGCAAGGAGCGAGTCTAACATCAGCAGTGTCTGGCCATCACCTTCACGGGTCTCATGTCTTATTGTATGCTTGATTCCACCGAAGTAATACTCTACTAAATGCTAACAGCCAACCCAGGTTTTTCCAAGGGAATTGGCCGCCATATGTGGGATGTGCCCATGAGCTGGCTCACAAGGACCCTTAAGGTAGGACTCAGCTCCCTACTATGAAACAAAATTTGGATACAAATCCACTTTCTAGTTTTTCTTCATTGCCCAATATATATATATCCTTCTAACGGCCGCCATTAAACTCGCATTCCTCTGTTTTCACTACCGCATCTTTCCCCGCCATCTCAATATTAGGTACCTCATTACCTTTGGAGTCGCCTTTGTCGCAGTCTCCCACCTCACGCTCTTCTTTCTCACTATCTTCTCCTGCATCCCGGTGAGACACATTTGGGATGCCTCCTCCCCAGGCCATTGCTGGATGCCTGGAATCTTGCCCTATATCTCGGGCGCTCTAAGTTCAGCCACGGATCTCTACGTCCTTCTGCTTCCAGTCCGCACTCTCTGGACCCTGAAGATAACAGGTTGGAAAAGGGTCCGTCTTGCATTTGTCTTCTGTTTAGGAATACTGTACGCCCTAACCAGCATTGTCTCAATCTGTTATGGAGCAGCTAATCTCTGCTACTAGTGCCTTCGCCGCAAGCATAGTCCGGCTCAGCGTGACGCACGTCCTGACAAGCAGCCCAGATGCAACCTGGAACATATCTTTAATTATTAGATGGTCGTAAGTCCAACCCCCTTGCGCCCATCATTAATTGCGTCATCACTGGAGTTTCCGCTAAACATATGTCTTGAGCAGTACTATCGAAGCCTATACGGGGATCATCTCCGCCTGCCTCCCCATTTTGCCTGCCTTGCTTGCTAGATACAGGACAAAGACCTTTGGCCCTTGCTTGCTAGATACAGGACAAAGACCTTTGGCCCTCGCTTACTAGGCTCTAGTCGGGCGGAGGTCGCCGGAAGCACTCCAGCACCACAACAAAATCGGAGATTTC
Source organism: Aspergillus spinulosporus (assembly GCA_003574815.1). Taxonomy (NCBI): domain Eukaryota; kingdom Fungi; phylum Ascomycota; class Eurotiomycetes; order Eurotiales; family Aspergillaceae; genus Aspergillus; species Aspergillus spinulosporus. The sequence goes on along the minus strand of QPHH01000026.1, from coordinate 288,054 downwards.
CTTGTAGCAGCGACCCTGGCTGTATTGCAAGGCTCTGACCCACGAGCTTCATGTAGCACAGAAGGGGTTGCTATCCGACGAGCAGTGCAAATCCCCCGAGTAAATCAAATGCCTCGTAACAGATTTCTCTAGGTTCCTTGCTCTCGTTTCCCCCCCCCCCCTCCAATACAGCCCATGCATTTATACATATTCCTTTAACGTGGTAGATGCTATATTAATGACAGACGCTACAAGTTGTGTTACGTTTGAATAATGCAATGTCTAATTATTGACACTACGGATTGTGTATAATCTGGCAATAGCTCAGACATTAAAAGTAATGCTTAGGCTAGTAACCCTGTCGCTTGTCAAAGGGAGCCGAGTAATTGGATGTATTATGTTGTCGGGCGACTATACAAACTTCCCCTTCAGCTAACAGGGTTCGGATTCTTCCACTCTATGGCAACTACCCGCTGACCATATATCTTTGGAGCACCCATTATCCCATAAAAATTGGAGCTTATTTCACCACAGATCCTGGCCCCCTCCCTAGTTCTCCCGGATTTCGTCCCTGATAAATCAACGTAAGTGTGACTAGCACGCTTCCAACAGAAACAATGATGGTACCCGAGCGTCATAGGATCATCGTACACGTAGCGCTTCCTAGAACAATATACGCGAACGGTGCCGTGCATGGCCCTGGGGGTACTTCATTTACCGTACGATCCCCGCCTCTTATGAAAAAGACTTCGCCACAGCACTCGCCTAACTTGACCGTTACTTCAACGGATCTCTCCTGACCCGAAATCTGGATCTGGGGCAGCCAAAAAAATGGAAGGAGGAGAAGGAGAAAAGAAAAGAAAAATCCATGAGGGTTACCGCAACGATACCATCCAGGATAAAGGAACCATAGACGGTGCGATTGTGAATGCCGTGCTCACCCTGCATAGATAATGGATTAGCCCACACAGTCTGGGTACTAACGCCAGCCTCTTTTTTCGAATACTGTCTCATAATCGACGAGAGGCCACAGCAGTCGATCCTAGACTGTTAGAAGCAGGAGCCCCAGGGCGCAGATGGTGGTGTTGATTATCGTGCGGCCGGTTCAGCTACATCAGCCTCCTCGACTTCGAAAACAATAACCCAACGGCTAAAGACTACGATGCAGGTCTGTTCCACGAGGGGCGCATGAGGCTTGACCTAGACGGCCTGTTTGCGTTCGCATGTGGGTGTGAGGACAGGCCGCTCATTGACCAGAATGCGTATTGTGTGGAGGAGCCTGGTTGGGTTGTGTATACAGACGGACGCAGTGCGCAGCTGACGAGCGGGACAATGGTCACGCATCGGTGGGCATACTATAATAAGACGAATTATTATATCCGGGTGTCCCCTAAACAAGCCGCGAGAAATAGCTGTTCAAGCGAAAGAAGAGACCCGGAGGGTGGTAGGACCTCGGGGTTGCGTTGTTTTTTCTTCTACCTATGACAGGACCAGACTGGCAAGCTCCAGTCTGGGCTGTGGGGTGAAGGCGGTCCATATAGTAGGGTTTGGAAGCCTGTTGCTTATGAGGTGTGTTGGGAGCTCCATAAACCTATACCATTACTACATAGATATACTTTGCCAACTAGACGGTCAGACAAGCAGAACAAGGGCCCGTGTATACAACATGAAAAGCTACTTTGAAAAAACTGCGGGAAATTATACTACTTAGGATCCACGTGTTACTGCATAAAAAGTCACCACAATAGGAACAAGTTCCGGTCGATCCAATACTCCCTTCGAGCCCAGCATGGTGCATGGATTCGGATCCCCGTTTGATGTAATGGTAAACCGGACTTCAAGCATTACAGGCCTACAGATTGAGCCTTCACCCTCTATACTGAGCGCGTTTCCTTGTAAAATCAAGCTAAAAAAAATACATTTACACTCCATTCTCTTCAACTAGAGCTTCTCCCGTTCAGGGCAAGCTTTGACAAGTCTATTTAGCAACCAATTCATAGTGTTCCAGCTATGTCCTGTATTCAAGGCAAATAAGGTGTAGATAGCAGCCTAATATAGTAATATATGCAAAAGCAATTTAACTCGAGGGTAGGAGTTAATAGAAATTAAGGGGATAGGGCAGTTAAAGAGAGGTTCTGGGGTCAGTGGGGGTGCCAAATTCCGTACATATACGAGCCAAAAATCTGCAGAATGACGGACATCTTGACATTGGTGTTTTCATTTACCACAGTTCACTCATATACCGTACCAACCCCAACATCTAGCTTGAGAACAGCTTAGGACAAAAACAGGAAAAGAGCGCATTTGAGCAGCTGCCACCGACTTATTGACCATGGCTTCTCTTCCATACTCTCTACCAATTTGCTCAGATCAAGCGCCCACAGACACTCTGCACCGTCATATCATATCAGAGCACCCTGGAAGCTCACCCTCTGGGAAGAAATCGCCCCATTACTCTTTCTCGGCGACCCCAGGTAAGTTCATTCTCAGGTATGGGTGGTAGGCCTGGGTCAGTAATGGGACCATCATCCCCGGTGGAGTCAGTAAGTTCACATTTGTTATACCAGGTCTCTGCAGTATTTAGCATGGAATGAGTAATCGCATGCATATCCGCGCGCCCGTCTCCGTCAAGATCTGGAAAGTAGGCGCAGGATCCTGCAACTGCACCTTTGTATACCAGGCCTGCTGGTTCCCACCAGAACTGTGAGCCGCCGATTTCGCGGCGGCCACGATTGTACCACACAGTCCCATCGCCATTAAACTTGTTGGTATGGATTAGGTCGGCACGTCCATCACCATTGACATCCGCCCAGTGTAGATTCGCCCTGTCTTTAGCTTCGGAAAATTTGACCTGATCAATCAACTCCCAGCCATTGTCATTATGAACCCAGCCCCAGGTCCGTCCGTCTTTCTCAATGCAGAGATAGTCGGCTTTGCCATTTCCTGTAATATCTGCAAGCTGGACTGGTCGGTCAAAGAACCCAAGTCCACGTTGTTCCGCGCAAGTCAGCATGGGCGCAGGATTGGCAATATACTCCCAGTTGAAATCGCCGGTCTCTTTAATACGATTACGAAACACTCGAGGACGGTTCAGATTATCTGGATCTGTCCAAATGATGTCGCATGCACCATCCCCATCCCAGTCGACGAGGTGCAAGTCCCGGCGATCGAGGTCCCGGTTGATTGACATACTCGCAGGGTCAAAGATAACATAGTTTGGTCCCCAGTAGCTCTCTCCCTCGTCTGAAAATGAGGGAAGTCCCTTATTGGGGTATATGCGCATGTCGCCCTTGGAGTGAATCCAAACGTAGTCCATACGACCGTCGTCATGGCCCAACATGTTGCAGTATCGATTTCCGTCGGCTACAAAAGAAATCGCCTTTAGTAAGATGAAATGCTTCAATATAATAAACTTACCTTTGATCTTAGTTCCTCCACTTCCTTTATTTTTCCAGACGCGGACTCTATATGTGTAGCCGCCAATGTTGTCCCCGCCACCTCCACCGTTCACAGGATTGTCGTCCCTGTCAACGAAAACGTAGTCTTGATGGCCGAGAAGACCAAAGTCCTGCGGTACACCATATATTCGGGCGAAGTGAACGCGACGCCGAAGCCCGGAATTGCCAAAGTCGCTCATGCCAAAGTGTGTCGGTCCGGAGCTGTACCCTTTGTGGTAGCCCTGCCTCCACACAATGTTCAGACCGTCGCCTTCTTCGCCGGTTTTGCAGCTTCGTGCATTAGTATAAGTGGTCGTCGCGCCAACATCATCTACCCACAACCAGTCATCCCGTCCCTGATGTAGACTGTTAGCAGATACCATATGGTGTGTGGGAGGGAATATCTCACGTCGCCATTGATATCCTCTAGCCGAACGCCTAGAAGATCTCCCATTCCTTTACCGGTGAACCGTTTACCAAGCGGCTGCCAATATTTTGGCATATCATCTATCATGCATATTAGCCTGATGTGCTATTCATCAAAGGTTGTGGAAGACTGCTGACAAATCCATCCATTCCGCCAACAGGTCATATCCTCATTATCAGCAACTACACAATAGTCGGCCCTACCATCACCGTCTATGTCACCAAGCCTCACATTGGGCTGATCATAGCCTTCGCGAGATTTCCATAACCCTTTGTACACAAATCTAGGAGGGTCTTCACCGGTATTGATGCTAGCGTAGGCCGTTCCATCCTTCGCAATGCAAACGAAATCGTCCAAACCATCAGCTAGTGATGTCAGTGCGCTAACAGCTTGTAGGGAGAAGATGATGCAAGTCAAATAATGGATGTATACTAACCATTAATATCGATGAAATTGACACCAGCAGGGTTACAGTTATCTCCAACAGTCATGACGATGTGCTCAGAGTCGAATTTTGTGCTCTGCCCGTCGATATTTCGATTGAGGAGGTACCTGACGTTACCCTCCGACTTGGTCCATCTGAGCATATCGTCGCGGTCGCGACTGAAGATTCGCGCGAAGAAGAACGTGTCAAAGTCATCTTCTCCGCCAAGCACAGTAAAGACCTCTCCCATTGCCTCGCTGTCGTGGTAGTAGATCCCATCTTCCTCTCCACTACCACGTTGCGTTAGCCCACCGGCATAAACACCAGTTCCATACTCTTTCTCACACTGCCCCTCGCTTCCCCCGGGAGCTCCAAACGCCGCCGGCGCAACGATGAGGTTCTTATTCGCAGCATCTTTGATCGCTGCATGCCATATCGATGCCATTTTCTTGTACCCAGCTTCGTTGGGATGGGTATCATCAGCGAAGTCGTCGGGGAAGGCAATCCAGCCGTCCGCTCTGTTCATCTCGGAGAGAACGATGGAGACACCCTCCTCACGCATTGTCGTTACAAGCGTCCGGTACTGCTCATTCACGATAGGAACATTGGGCTTGGCCTGGGCGTTATCGGTTGGGAGTAGAGTGGAGAGAACAATCAATGTATGGCTCATATCCTCGGATTGGATCAGCGTCTCTATCAAAGAGCGCATGCGGGCTCCAGCCTCAGTGATTCCGATACCGAGGCGGCAATCGTTTGTGCCCGCATTTATTAGAACAACGTTTGGCTTGTATGCCAGCGATCCGCGCGCTGCGGCGTGAACCATGTCAATTGTATCGCCGGAATGCGCTTCGACGTCCTGTGTTCCGCAAAGAAGTTATCACCAAGAACCTTCTTCAAAAGACAGAAAAGATATGTGGACATGCTAGCAGCAATCACTGAATTTTTAGCAAAGGGAGAACGTACGTTGTCCTTCATTGTTGATTCCGGGTCATGTTTGCTCCCAACCATATTAACTTCCCAGCCATCGAAACGAAGCTGGTCTCGAAGATATTTGCGGTAGCCGTTGTGAGTCTCCGACTTTAAGCCCCAGGTTATTGAAGCTCCCAGGGGAAGAATGCGCAACTCTACGTCTCCCACGGATTGACGGCGAACAGGGCCAGATAGGATTCGGTCTGGGGTAGAAGTGGCGTTGACCGAGAAGGACGCAGCGCCTCTCCGGTGAATGACATGTCCATGTACGGTTTGAAGATTCAAAAGTATAATAACAGCAAGAAGACTATAAATTCCACCAAGTAGATTCATTGTTGAAGCTCGTGAGAGAGTTTAATTTGCAGGTTTAGAAGTAGTTGCAGGTCAAACTCCGTGCCTCTCTGCCCTATTTATCTTCTCTCTTCTCAGGTCGTCCTCCAGGATTCATATGTTCTCCATTGTCATTTATCTCAGGTATGACTCGTTCATGGACACTGTTGGATATCATCTAATAGAAGAGGATGTGTGCTATCAAAGACCAAGCTAGGCTAGATCTAGATATACTCGGTGCCAACATTCTACGTCCTAGTATGGCGCTGACTTCCTCGCAGTGATGCAACGTTGTATTGCATGAAAAGAAACACCCTTGGCGCGCCCAGGTGTCAACTCCATCAGCATGATACCCAGCTTCTGATTTTTACAAGGACACTAGAATGGTCATATTATAAATAGTGCAACCACAATCTAAAGGGGATTTCAAGTGGATATGGAGGTGAAGTAAGGCAAATATGGATGGGAAATTTGTTGTGGTAAGCTTGTCCATGGTGCTTCTGTAATGATTTGTGATAAAACACAGCATGGACCGCTCTAATGGTGGTAATCTGCGTTAAGTCTGGGGTACTCTATGATCAGACTCATACTGTTTAGTCCAAGGGCAGGGATACGGTTGAACAAAGTGGTGTATAAAGAGAAAGGCCTTCTGTGAGGGCCTAGGGATCAGCCGGCCGGAAAACAGGAATGCAACCCTATTCCCAAATCCTGAACTATAACGGCAGTGTCTATGAGTATAATTACTAACTAAAGGATGCATAAGGAGATGGACGCGTTGAGATGAGATACCTACGTAGTCCCAACAATACTGTTCTGGTATCTGGATGGTACCTACCACACCCGTTGTGGCGATAATGAGTGTCCAAACGAGGTGACATTCATAGCGACCCTGCAGGTTTCGAAAGTCTAGACATAACGATTATCAGGGCAAATTGGGGATTTAATGCGCCAAGCATCTCTCTAGTAGTCTAGTCACAAAGCCGCAACCTTAGTGCACCGGTCAGGGGACCGGTATAGGTATCTGACGCCCTGCATGCTCCAAATATGGGCTAACCTAAGCCTTGGCCACTTTATAACCCCGGGTGGCTATGCACAGGCCCTCTGTTGTGCATTTCGCCTGCCTCGGGTAAAACTACACGCCAGAGTGTAGGAAATGTTGGTTTCCGTACTAGTGAAGAGTGCACAGAGGAGGTTTTTGTCAACGGCTAGAAGAGGTCCTTTGAGGAGTGTCTATCCCTTCCTTGCACCTCGCTAGCTGGCTATGGTCTAATGGGGCATTTTCAATGACGCCAGAAAGCTACAAACGGGCCGAGCCGCAAAGGCCATGCAACGTATTCTAGATTGAAAGCTCTGTGTCGAGTGTGACTGTATTAACAGCAGCAAAGAAGAACAGAGTGTCATTAGCAGCTTTTGCTCAATATGAACTAGAAGCAGCGCTACTTCTGCTGTTCTTGTTAGACTACCTGTCAGAATTTGGAGCACGCAGGGTCGCGCCGACAGCATAAGCACACTATAGTGTAGACGGGGACCTTCCCCTGTTCCCTACAGAAGACAGTGACCAGCGCTGCATGGGAAAAGTCAGGATTCAGTGCTGCTTTTGACAAAAGACGGCGCTGGCTAGTTTTGCCAATGCGATTAACCTCACAATCCGCTCACCTCAGTGCTTCCTGCTTGAAGACAGGGTTTTGTCCAATGGAACTTTAGTACCCTGCAGGCGTGGACTAGTTCTAAGATGACCTGACTCAGATGCAGTCTTAGCACGTCTAAGAGCTTGACTGCTCTCCTGAGCGCCCCGTCATCAGCTAGCTCCATGGGTACGCAAGGGGGAAACTACAGGGCCCTGTAAGACCTCCCATTGGTCTCCTATATGGTTCCCCGAGCCGCATATCCTACTATTGATTTTAGCGGAAAATTTTCCTACAATCCCTGTAATTATGTGTCCATGTGGACTGACCCCATGGGCCAACTTAGCAACCATATCGGCACATGACTCGTCGTAGATCAGGGTTTGGCCCCATTGTCTGATGACCATTATAACCAACACTAAGCCATTTCATTCAATTTATTATACACTGCACAATTAGCCAGAGTGAAGTGCCATACTACCGCGATAAGTGGAATGTGGTTGCTCTAGATTATGTCCCAAGGGTTAAAGCCTCGGCAGTATGTCTTTTGTATTATCCACGCGACTGAATCAGTGAAAATAGATTGCGACGCCCGATTTCTCCTCTCTGGGGCATGCCTTTCTCCAATAATGACCAGTAGAAGATAAGCAGATTGTACAGTTATTCGCCTGTCATTCCCGGTGTTGGTGGTCACCCGGAATCAGAGTCGCAGGAAGCCACTACCTAGGTATTGTTATCCGATAACTCTTTGTCCCCCATACAGTCTGCCGCTTAGAGGGAATTTAGATGTTAACACCGGGAGCGTTAGTCGCGAAGTGCCGAATTGTGAAATGGTGGCAGCGTCTTCCGTGTCAGGATTGGTGAATATTGTTAGCCGCCGTCTAACAGCCTAGACTGTATACCACCTTCCTTAAAGGTCTAATACAAGACAGCACAGCCTCCATGGAGATGCTGGGATATATGTAGCCTTCTCAAGACTGATAATTGGGTAAGAGTTGACATAATCACAACCCCTCTGCTCGGGCGTTGTCCAGACCAACCCACCCCAAGCATATGCGCAGACTGCCTCATGGCCCTCTCGCTTTTTCTAGAAACCCACCCCGGGACCGCATTGTCTGCGGTCCACGCTTAACAGGCCCTGATGTCCCTATATATCGTAGCGAGATCCACCTCAATATAATCCGTATTGCTGGCTGGCCATCATCTGGCGGTGTCGTCATCCTCGCTGGCGCCATGAGGGAAAATTTTTTTTACCTTGATTAAAATGCCCTCAATTCCCTGCTGAGGCGCGACAAGGATCAAGACGCCGAAGATAAAATCCGCAAAGTGCAGCGCGAGACACCCATCTGTGTCACGCGCGAAGACCAAATCATGACCAGTCTTCTTTTTGCGATTGTAATTACGTTCCAGGAACAATATGACCACGTTTGCAGTCCAGAACAAACTCGCCCATATGCAGTATCATGACAGCACGCACCTGCTCTTTTCCTTTCCCATCCCTATCCAATGCAGATGTTATATCATAAAAGTACTGAAGCTTCAAGTAGATATCAGCTCCTTTGTCACTGAGCCGCTGTAATAAGGCCTCACTGGCGTAGGATGGAGTGAGCCCAAGAACACTGTATATCGACTGTCTCCCAACATCATTACTATATTGGAAAGGACGGGCGGTATTCCTAGCTGAACCCCCCCTTGTCAATCAAATGCTCTGCTTTGATGATCTGGTTTCAAAGTCACTGTTTCTGATCGGCGCAGCCATCTTTTTGCCTTGTCTTCTGCGTCTAACTGGAGCTGCTACAGGGACATCGAAGCCTCGAGGCTTGGCGTTTTCTCCGTCTTAGGGTCTCTGTGGTACAGATTTACTTTCCCGGGCACTAGACACAGTTATTAATCCTGATTTTTATGGCTGTCCAAAATAAAGCGCAGTGTATCTATATTTGCTGCCCTGGATGCAACATGTAGCAGCGAGAATCTATGTTGGCACTTGAATAGTAAGAGCTGGCAAAAATTCTGGGACAGCAATATACACATCTAACGGGATCCGGAGGCTTTCGGGCTTAGCTTCCAAGGCTGCGAGGTAAGACGGGCCCTCGTAGTATGGAAGTTCGCGGTCAAGAATGGCCTCAGCTGGGAAGGAGGCGATACAATGACGGTGCTGAGGGAGGTCGTTTTCCCTGATGATGGTGAGAAGGAGCCTGCTGTCAGGTATTCAGGAGGGATCTCTGGGGATTTGGCCTGACAAGCGATTAAGCCCTGATATTGCGCCTACTCGTGGTGGTGAGAGGGAATGAAACTAATGGGATGGAGGGAAGAGAAAGAGGAATATGATCTGAATATATAGGTGTAAACAGCCCCATCAACTTCAGAACTAGGGTTCGGCAAATACCTGCCTACACCTAACGCTGATGTATATTAGCACTTAAAGTAGATTTTCGCTAAGCTTTTTATCTCATTCATCCTGTACCCCTTCGCTGTCTCCACATCTGAAATTTTCTGGCACCAAGAAATGCCATACTTATCTAGGAGCGATTCTATGTCCAGAATAAACCAGTTGAACAGCATGGCTTCTGATAAGTAATTGCAATGCAAGATGGTATGGCTATATTGTACATTAATGTAATTGGACTCATGATCATATACATGACACTGGTATTGAGATATCGTGCAACCATACACCGGGGATGGCTCTGGCTCCGGCACTGTTTCTCCATGCGTTCGGTTCCTCGAAGCGTCTGACCTTCGAAACTTGCTAAATGCACTCTGCCAGCCGCACTTCCACAATAACATCGCCACTTTTGTAACGAGGGGTAGATTTGATTAAGCTGAGCTTTCGAGGCCAGGAAAGTGGATTGTGGATTGGCAGCATGAGGGGACCTGGTACCTTATTTTGTCTATTATCCTTCAATATCCACGGCTGATCGAAGCCAAGGCTGCATTACTTGTCGCTAGCGTGATGAATATCTGCTCTGGAGCCGGTATCAAGCTCTAGAAATGCTTGAGCATTGGGCCGCTGGAAGCCTTCACAGTGTAGAAAAACGGATTCCCGGGCTGACAGTGGTTGCTATGGTCTGTGCCCGGCCCTTGGGAGGCAGGGAGGGCGAAGGTAAAGTAAAATACGAACAAATAGAGCGGATTCCTGTCGCATGTAGACAATTGTTTTTGAATCAAATAGAAATAACGTAATTGCTGGTTAGATTCCTCGGTTTCACATCCATCTTCCTAAATTAAGGTAGGCTTGTTGAGAATCATGATTAGACATACTCACATAAGGAGGCAAAGAACAGTGCTGGAACCACCACAAACTATGGAGTAGAGGTAAGATTACTGAGTACAATATCTCGAGGCCTCCGCTCTTTCCTGCAAAGCGGTTACATTCCAGATAAATCCCAGTCGTTCTAACTTAGTTACTATACACCAAGGACAAATTCCGATACATTTTCAGACAGTAGAGTGTAGATCGGCGATGGTCATGTTAAAGACGTAGCTGACTTTTTCAGTATCCAAGTATTCTAAATGACAACTTGTCCTCTCGAGGATCACCTTGACATAACATTATGCAAGCACCGCGCAGATCAATAGCGGAGTAACCTATACTATCTCTGGCGCCCTCCTATCTGTTTTCTGAATTGCCTTATGAATAAATTTGCTTTGCGCACGAACATCCTTCCCCCAGACGAACATCAAGGTGGGCACCAGTGAAAGCACTAAGGATATGACGGCAAGCAACGTGCTTGCCCAGTTGAGGCCAAGGTTGATATACATCCTCATTGTTGCGAGCGGTAAGAAGGCAGAGAAGATGTTCTCACCCGTGGCAACGGCGCCCATTGCACTTCCGGCATACTGGCTATAGGCGTCGACCACGTAATCTGATACTCCAGTGACGACTAACACACTGCCTGCTCCAACCATACCCAAGCTAACAGTAGGTGCGATCCATGGGATACTCGAGTAGGAAGTCCAGGCGTAGATGAACATGCCGCTGGAGATGCCGAGGACTCCGCCCAGGACAGACATGTATATTCTGGCTTCTGGGATTGGAGTCCCGGGTGTCTCAGTGTTCCGTGAGGCAGACGCAAAGTAAAGCTTCCTGGATATGAAATTTAACGACCACCCCACGCACTCTCCAATGACGATGGCGCACTGGACGAAGCCTGCTTGTTCAGCAGACCAGCCGTACAGTTCCATGAATACCTGCTCGACGGACTGTGTGAACAGGAACAGAGTTCCTACCGTGAAAGCAGACCATACTGTGGACACAAACAGGACAGGCTCCGTACAGAACAGCACGACCGGCCTCTTAGCACTAACAACAAGCTTCTGTAAACCCAATCTAGGACCAGCTTTATGTTTTATCTTTTTGCCATCCTTGCGAATACCTCGAGCCCGCCGCGCAAGAATCACATCTCCGCGGGACTCGTAGAAAAAGAAGCAGTAAACCGGGAATAACGCCCCAAAGCATATGAGCTGCATATAGCTTATCCACCTCCATGATAGGGACTGGAGGATCGCAGCTCCCATGACCGGGCCCATACTGCTCCCAGCCATGTAGCCTAAGATGTAAAGGCTGACGGGAATTGTCCTCGACCATTCGGTGTCCCATACGTTGCCAGCGACCCCGGCTGCCGTATTAGCTAAAATAGCGACGCAGCCGCCCGCAAAAAAGCGGGTGACAATTAAGGTGGCAAAGTTCTGCGCGACAGCTTGAGGGATCAGGGAACAGATGAATACAAGATATGTTGTAAGGAAGACTGGTCGGGTTCCAAGGTCCTCAGCTAGTGGGAGGATGAACAGGGCCGAGCATGCACCACCCAGAGCCCATGTTGTGACGGGCCAATAGGAATGTGGAAATGCTGATTCGTCTATGCTGAACAGCTCTGAAATCTCGAAGTGGGCGACTGTGATAATCGTCCCGTTCATCATTGTGAGGAAGGTGGTGAAAGCAGCAAGGCAAGTAAGGGCCCATTTCTGCGAGACTGGCCAGTTGTAGGGATTCTCGGGATCTCGATGGCCGTTCCAAGTAACCGTGTCCATGCCGCTTGAATCAGGTTCAAAGATATCTTGGGAAAAGTCAGCTACAGCCGAGTCTGGATCGTGTTTCGATTCGTAAGCAAGCATTGAGAAGTAGCCGGGCTCAGCGCTATCATTCAACCACGTCCAGCCGCAACGTTGTTAGGAATTATATATAATTTCCCGGGTATTAATACATCCAATCTCCCGTAGAGGGGCATTTTTCTCCAGATATTGCCCTATTTAGGAGCGCGCTAGGATACTGGCGTGTGGCTGTGGAACTATCCTGCTACAGTGGAAGGTGGATACCAACCGATCGTCTGTGATGCTGCTAGACTAGTCTGCTATTGAAAGGCAATCATGCTTGGGTTTGGATTAGTATTGGTGATGCGAATGTGGTGGGAAAAGCTAGAACACGATGTTTACCGGCAAAACCCGCAAATCCGCGTGGGTTCATGGTCTGGACCCGTACCCGACCCGCGGGTTCAGACCGTATACCCATACCCGACCCGTTGCGGGTTTTGGGTAGACCCGTTACGAGTAACCCACAGGGTTTGTCAAGATCTACCCTGCCGTAGGCTGGCCTATCTCTCGTTAGCTGTCATTGACCAACACAGGCCCAGATCTTGAAGCCTCCCTCAATTCTAAGACAAGCGCTTAACTCTAAATGTTGCTTGGAGGGGCCGAGAGGTATCACCTACCTCGGTTGAGAACCCGATGTTAGGGTACAAGCTTCGGGCCAGAAATCGAGATAGTGGACACCACTATCACCCAGACCCGAAGTAAACTGGATGTGAAGTCCGGAATCCAGGGGCTTATTGCTCAGCTGACCATTTTGATGCTAAGGGCGCCAGATAATATCGCATTGTTTGTACGATATGAAGAGAACGCATCGCCGCTGAAGAGGACGTTAAGCCAACTTCGTTGGAGTCAAGTCAGAAGTCTCTATTCACACATTCAACTCATACTTCAGAATCCCTCGCCACCGTTACCTACCCATAATACGACAGCCTGCTCTGCTGTCCATTTCAAAACAGGCAATTGCGATGCAACTGCCGTTTATAGTATTGAGTCGGATATCGGAGCCATGCTAGTTCTGCAGATAATGGCCTCTGCCGCAATCACCTTTGCAGTCATAGTGCCCTTTATCCCACCAGCTCTTGCAACTGCAAAGAAGCGATCGGGCCGGCGAGGCACGAATATGGTATTGCCGTAGGTTCCCCAGCCCTAACTCGACTTTCCTGCTGTGTCTGACTAATCCAGTACACAACCACCTCTGCCTTTCTACCACACGCGGTAGTCAGAAGATCTTGCAGTGTTGCCTTGCTTTGGATGACCTATGAATCGATATATGTAACGTAAATATGTGCGGCTCCTTTCAGCAGCGGGGTAACGGGGACTACGTTTTTGGAGTTGAAATGACGCATCTGCTTTGATCAGCGAATAACCTCTGGGATGGAACTGTTGGCTCCGTTGGTTGATATGGACCAATTTAAATGGTGTTATGTATTTTAAACATTCTGTTGAACCTGTAGATACTGCAACAAATCAGCTTCAGAACACCTGCTCGCTCTGGACAGAGGCCACGTAACCTCACACAGTAGACCTCTAGAGGGGAGAACTCGGACGCCCTCTGCACTCTCGCGCTCATAGTGGAGAGAGTTGGAACGGATGCGGGGTTGATGCTGTCTATAATACAGTTCTACAGTTCTACTCCAATTTGGGCTACCGTTTGCACACTTGGTGCCCTAGTAACCCATTCGAACCCCAGGAATGCCCTCCGCCACCGCTAATCCCATGCAGCGCTGGTGTAGTCAGTATGGTCGATGACTACGCGGCTGTCGCTGATGTTGGCCAAGAACTTGCATCTGAGCTCCGGCAATGCCCTAGAGAAGGAGGTGTATCCGCTGCGTTGGCGACCAGCTCTGATTGAAAGCCCGCCCGACATCAGCGGGCTGCCGTTGATCGACGACGCTCTCTATCTGTTCAACACTGTCAAACACCATCTCGACCAACATTATCGATTCTTTGATCATGAGACATTCATAGACCACCTACATAGGTTCTATTCGGGTAACTTGCTTCAAGAGTCCACAGAAAATCGTCTCTGCTTCGTATTGTTTCTGCTAGTCCTTGCATTTGGGAATGCATTCCTCCTCCGGTCCCGAAACAATAAGGATCCACCCGGCGACAAGTTCTTCTTGCGCACTATGGCTCTTATCTTTGATGAAACAAACCTCTGGACCGAAGGTCTACTGACGGTCGAAGTACTCGCTCTGGCTGGACTGTAGCTCTACTCCATCGACCATCGAGAGTCAGCGCGTGTATATGTAAGAGACTGGTATGCTCTGTTTGAAGGCTAATCTCTGACCCTGCACAGATTGGACAAGCTATCCGAATTGCACAGCTCGACGGTCTGCACACAGAACTACCTGGGCACGAACTCAGGGTCGAGACTGTGACTCGCTGCCGCTATTTGTGGTGGACGCTCTATGTCATGGACCGGCATGTCTCGTCTTCATTGGCCCTCCCCATGACCACTCACGACAGCGACATCACAACATTGCTTAAACCCGCTGATGCGGGCTCGCGCCGGGAGCCTGCACGTAAAGCTGTCATACCTTCATTCGTCTATCTTGACCTGTAAGATGTATCCAAACCGCTGATGTCAACAAAATCTAACATATTAGTAGCAATATATAAGAACAAGAAAGCCAAGCTAGGAACCTTCTCGGAAAAGACAAGAACAATTCTACAAACGATGACTCTCCACGCTCGAGAGAATGAAGAGATCGTCCAGGCAAAGTCTTCGAACTCTTTAGAGACGATGCCCAAAGGCACCCAATATATTACGCTTCTGTACCACCAAGTAAGGAAGGTAAAATTTCTGCTATGGTCTTCATTGCTGACCGTACCGACAGTGTGTTATAGTAGCTATACGGCTTCTTGTTTTATCTGTCTTAAAGGAACGGCTAGAAAGACTAGGGTGCCGAGAAGACGACTGGCAGAGCTTTTTAGCTTCAACCAAAGCTTTGATCAATACAGGGATCAAGTCGGCTTTCAAGACATTGCAAATACTGGCCGACGAAAATAGCGTTCTCAGTAAGAGTTCCTGTTAGCCACTGACGTCTTACATCGCATCGCTAATACGTTCGGCCGCAGAAGTTTTCCTACCGTTCGAGTTGGAAGTTATGTTTGGGGTCGCCCTGCATCTTATGATGGCAGAGACCCTATTACCACATGCGACACAGGGTCAGAGCTACAGTCATGAAGTACACTCTATACTGGACGAGATGATCTTTAAAAGGAATAGATTAGCCACCGCGCGGAAAACCGAACTCACACATCTGGAAACCCTGTTCCGCGAGCTCGCAGCCCGAGTTGAGCGAATGGCCTGCAAACCTTGACCTTGACCACGTCTAACAGTGACGAGACGGAGGTCACGTTCGTCTCAGCGATACGCACTACTCGCATCAAACTACGATTGATCCCGCCTTGAATGAACAGGGGATTTTCCTGGACTCGGTATCCTCACCTTCTCTTCCCAACCTAGGGAACAGTGTGGAACTTCTGAGCGAAATCGGAATATCCTCCTATGAATTTTCGTCAATTATTGACCAGATTGGGCGGGCAGAGAGTAGCGTTTTGGATCCGAGACCGTCGATCCGAGACCGTCGTGGACAAACAATCCAGTTTGAGGTACCTTCTCTCAACGGTAGGTCGGCTAAAAATGGATATATGTAGGTCGTGAGAAAACCCGCAAACCCGCGCGGGTTACCCGCCAAGAACCCATTTGTATAAAACTTCTATATTGGGCTCTATTCACTGCATAGGTTTGCTAATTTCTAGGTTTATACAGCACATTTGCTTTGTTTGGCAACCTACGGGTTACCCAAAAAACCCGCGCGGGTTCATAGTCTGGACCCGTACCCAACCCGTTACGGGTTTTGGGTAGACCCGTAACGGGTAACCCGCGGGTTGTGTCACGCCCTAGATATATGTGTATAAAGCTCCGATCAGTTGCTGTTATCGTATTGTTTGCTGTCTTTCGCGTAATCAGACTATAACAGAAGTTATGTTAGCACAGGTCTAGCAAAAGTGCGTGCTCCGATACGCTGTTGCTAACTTCCCAGGGAGCACCTGGATCCCCCCCGTCAGTCCACCTGCAGTGTTCTTGAGGTTATTCCACATAACAGCCTTAATCTATCAATGAGGCATACCTGGATAGGCTCAAGCTTCGAAAGGCTGCCATCAGATCTTCCCAGTCCATATAGCGCACGGAACCAACGTAACCACGGCATCGACGACCGCGATGACGTCCCGTCAGTTTACAGGAACGAAAGCAGCAGGTGATAGACGAAGATCAGGTGAGTAAAGGCGAAGAAAGAACCTTCGGAACTCTACCTTTGCCCAGGCAAAGTTCAAGCAATCTTCTCGCCTTTATCCGAGCTGGCCCAGGGTACCCGGAACCACATACCATTTGGGGAAAGCCATTCTAAGTCCTACAGTTCCAGTCAAAAGATCCGAAGTATCCCTGAAGCCCTCGCCCAGCTTGGACCCGAGGTGTCCAACAAACACATATCCTTCTCCAGAGTTGTTAACGATGTCGTTGTCGTCGCGTGCGAGCTTTTCGTCTACCTACCGGTCTTTCCACCCTTTACATCTCTCTACCCGATTCCCTCGGGCATTCCCGCTACTATCACTCTATCCGCACTGACCACGAATGGAAACCGAGAGTGAGTGTGACATCGGAAGTATACTCCCTTTACGGAGGATCCAACAAAAGACGGTTTTTATTTCTCTACTGTGTAATGATTATTCAGTGGATTAGGGCTGGAGTGGTGGCCACATGGGGGCTCGGGTATGGCCTGGGCAACAAATGCTCTCTTGGACCCGCTGTTGCAGCTTAGGTTTACGTCGTGGATGTTTCCTGGGAGAAAGGCCTCAGAGGTGAGACAGTGATAGGGGTCGGCGGCTAATGGATGGGCTGGTCGTCTGTCAACGTATTAGGACTGGATCGCGGTCTTGCTGGTTTGCGTCTTCGTTCCTCCTTGGACTCAGAAAGAGGAATGGCTGCTATTTGATAAATTCCAAATGACTATAATCCTAACTTTTCATTCTAATACATCCCATATCCATATCTTATCCCAAATGGGGCCAGTCACATCTTTATCAAGCCTAGCTCACACAGAGTTCGAGTTATCTGCACACCAGAAGGCAGCCGACCCCCCGTTCGCAGAATACGACGCCTCAATCGCGTCCACGGAGCCGTAAGTGCCCGCCACCATCATAAAGGTGCCCACAGCACCACTGCCATCCAGCGTACAGACATGCCCTCTTTCCGCTGGCCCCAGTTATCATACTGCCACATTGCTGCCATGGGCTGGATGCGCATCAATGGGCCCAGCAGGGCGCCGATGAGGGAGACCAGGGCATTAAAGACGTGGATTGTGCTGGCGATAATCCACGCAATCAGGGTGATGCCGAAGGTGCAGGCTAGCTAGGTGAGCCAGTGGGTCAGGGTATTGCTGGTGAGATGGCGAGAGCCGCCGAGGACATGGACGAAAATGAATTTCGCGGGGATCTGAGTGTCCGTTAGCAAATTCTCAAGGTATTTATACCTGTTCGGCAGTCTTGGTTCTAATTTACATGAGTGACGATAGTCATAGTGACGAGAAGACCGGGCAGTGCAAAGGCAAAGCTGATGATCTTGATAACGCCACCGGCTGAGCCAAGGGCTGGCGAGGAGATGTATAAGCCGCAGTAGTAGTAGATGACACAGCCGATGATCATGTAGACGGCCATTACGCCAGCCTGGCAGGCGAGCACGGCGACGCCGTAGTGGCGAGGGTCTCGCATCTCAGACACGATTGAGAAGAAACCTAGCAATCGCGACTCTTAGCACGCGGCCAGTCCCAGAAAAAAAGGAGCAGAAGACATTAACTCACCGGGAGTTCCTGAAAAGGTGAACAGCAAGTTCGAAACTACTGTAATTCCAGAGGCAAAGTCAGGATTCCCAAAAAGTTTCCAATCAGAGGTTCACGGACCGTCTCTCCTGGGCGCGGTTGCCGGACGGTCCTGGACGCCCACTGCGATAGACACTATAATCACTGCTATTGTCAATGTATAATTCGCCAGGCTGGGCTACATGTTGCACGAGCATACCAGCGGCGAGGATACAAGGTAGCCCGATCCACGCGAGCCAGGTGATGCGGCCCAACGTTCGGACACTGCTGAGGGCTAACCCAAGGACGGCCGCCACACTTGCAAAGGCTGCTGTTTATGCGGCATGCGTGTAAATCGCGTTCATGCCAATGGACAGTCCAAGAATGGCTGAGCCGCTGCTGGAGATGTAGTCTGCGTCGGGTTAATGGTTACAATCAAGCTTGTTCTTTCCTCCGGCTAGGCATACAGAGACAAAATGCGGATGAGAGGACAACCCGGCCAGGCAGACCAAACATGATTGCACCGGCGTCATCAATGATGTACATTTCGCGGTGATTGAGCTTGAAAGAGCCAATGATGTAGCTAGACCAAGTGGTGATACAGGCGACAACCATCATGCAGATGATGCCCGGAACCATGCCTAGGACATCCAGCGCTGAAGGGATTGCGAGGACACCCAGGCCAATCTGGGTCTTCATCATGAGAATGACAATTCCAAAGAATCCGACCTGGTGACTGGATTAGCGCTCCATCATCCACAGTGATACTTCTTATGCGCACATTGCGGAAGTTAGGACTATGCTCTGTAAGCTCTCCAAACACATCATCAGGCGTTTCGAGTCTTTCCTTGAGGTTCGATATCCTGGAGTAGTCTTTTGCGGGTTATCTTCGTTTGAGCCTGAATATCCTCTCCATGATCATGCTCGCCTTTTATGTCGGGCTCGAGGCCTGGCCGCCAATGGCACTGACTGTGATACGCACTGATGCTAGTTCAGATCTCTGGGGTTCACGCAAAGTATTCGTTGGCTATCTGCGACTGACTTGGTCCCTACCACCTTGTACTTCCTATACTGGTTAGCTTGCGAGACATTAGGATGAACTTTGTGGGGTGGACCGAAGAAAAGCCGCTCGGAACGTGCCCGAGGGCGAAAAGGGCAAAAGAAGCCTAAGCCTAAAGGCTCATTTCGGGTTCGAACCGAGACGACATTCTCGGCTATCTCAAACTACATCGCGCGCGCTTGTCTTGCTGTTTCTGGATTTCTGCCGACATGACATGCAGCTTTATCTCCGATAACCTCGACTATATGTGACACCCTTTCTCTATAAACTTTCTCTGACAGTAGGCCAGCAGGCGCATGCTGCTTCCATCACTACCTATGGTTTTTGGCAATAATAAACGGCTATTTATCGTAGAAAAAAAGAATCAAGTTATATATTATAAAAGAAAAAGCGATCTCAAAGATTCATACACTAATAGACAAGCCATTCATCGTAATCTGTACTAGAGAACTGGCCTAATCCACTTCTTGGATCTCCGTCAACATGGACTCGATAAACAGCTCCTGGTTCATGAGAAAGCGCTTCATCTCGGCAATATTAAACGGCTTCTGCGCTATCACGCGCTCTCGCTCCTTCTTCAGCTGGTGTCGGATGCGCTCCTCTAATATTTCCAGCCGGTACTCGGTGTATTGAGTGTAAAGGTCATTGAGGTTACTGATTCTGCGCACTCCGACAAGGACGGTCTCATCCTTGACCAGCGGGTCCTTTGGTGGGAAGCAGGTGACCATGGTGATGCGCTCGCGGCCACCAAGGGCCTTCAGAGCTTGGTGCTCAATGGATCTCCCTTGCAGGACCACGGCAGTTCCCTAGAAGGAGAGTATGTTAGACGTTGGAAGTGTAGCACATGGACTGGGTTATCTCACCGTAGCAGATCCGCAAACTTTCATGATCTCTCCACTAGGCATTCAGAGGGCCGTCTCTCCGCCAACCATGCCAGTGCAGTCGGAAAGCATGGTCACACACACAAAGGGCAAACTGTCGTAGTGCCAAGCAACGGCGGGGAGTTCATTGTCGCTCACCGGCTGCACCCAATCCTCCACGTTCGACTTCTCATCGCGGACCGAGATGTTGATGTTGGCGATCTCGAAGTCAAAAGACGGGACAAGGTCGATCCCGGCGACTTGGGAGATCTTCTCTAGGACTGCCGGAGACTTCCAGGCTGCGTATGTAAAAGGGGCACGGCGAGGAAAATTTAGTGAGATAGTCTCCTTGTAAAGTCTATTGTACTTACGCTGGGCCCATGCCGCAGACCATATGCTTGTTGAAGGTAGAGGAGTACTGGCAATCAGCAAGCACCTTCTCGTCGAATATTTCTGCTCGCATCTGCGCAATAGCCTCCTGGGTGAAGAGCGGGAATGGCTCGGAAGCCACGTGAGGCGAGATACCGTGGCCCTTCAGTCCAATCTGCTCCATGGTATAGATAGACCGAGGGGGCTGGAAGTTTAGGTACCTCTCAGGGTCGAACTCCTCCTTCTTGGCAACCTTAGCCCCCTGGATCAAGGACTGGGGCAGCTCGCTCGAAGGCCTGGTGGCCTTCTTGGTAGCCGGCCCGATGACGGTGGGGGGCTCAGCATCGATGAAGGTTGCTGAAGGAGCCATTGTGGATGCTTTGTGTGTCTCAAGTTTCTCTGAAATATGATATGAGCTATCTGCTCTGGGTCAGGAAGATGTGCTATGAAGTCTGGTGAAGGAGATTCTCGGTAGGTTAACGGTTTTCTATCTGTTGATATACCTCGAAAGTCTGTTCCCCACGTCCACTAGACTCGGCTTTCCCTGTCTCAGCATAACCTCTCATGGTGATATCTAGAACGTCTATACAATGTCATTCAAGATCGGCTTCTCCGGAGCCCTCCCCAAGAGTCTTGAGTGGGGAAATCCTGGGGTAGAAGATAGGCTATGTGATCCGAGCTGCAGCAGGACACGCTCAGCTCCCGAACCCGATCTCCAAGGAATTCCCGATCTGACAGTTGTCGTCGGGTATAGTATGATTGTCCCTAAACTCCAAACGAAGGAATCTCGGGTTATAGCCCGAGGCTTATCGACCTGATATATCTAGAACACCACACTGATCGGCTTCTTGTGCTTGTTCCTCCGGATATTTCCATTGTTGGAAGTAGTCTAACGACCCGGAAGACTGTCAGTCGGGCTCCTGATTCCGAGGTAGATCATTGTGGTGAACGGTAGCAAGTAAGATAACCTATAAATACTTAGTCTCTTTGTAAACCATTAGCTACCCATCACGTTCCTCATTTGCTTCTTCTCACCCACTCTAGCCCTAAAATGTCTTCCTTCAACCTAAGCGACGTTGCCGCGGCCCTCCGCACAGCACGAACAGAATCAAAGCCAATTGACCCACCAACAAAAACATGGCCCAGTTTGACACCGGATGACGGTTTCAGGATCCAAGAGCTCAATTCCAAGTACGCCGTCGAGAACGGCGACCGAGTAGTCGGATATAAGCTCGGCAACATCGCAAAGGTGATGCAGGCCGCCTTTGGACTCGACCATCCAGACTACGGCTTTCTGCATGCAAGCCTGTTCCTATATGAAGGCACAGCCATATCGCGCAATAAGTTCATCAAACCATATGTTGAGCTCGAGCCGGCCTTTGTCCTGAAGAGTGGGCTCAAGGGACCCAATATCACAGTGGCGGACGTCATCAATGCCATAGACTATGCCATTCCTGCCATCGAGATTATTGACTCACGCGTTAAGAATTGGGCTATTGACTTGCCCGATACGTTAGCGGATAATGGCTCCACGGGCGCGGTTATACTAGGTGGAACTCCCCGCAAGCTCACTGACCTTACCCTGAGCAACACCCGCGGGTTTATGAAGCATAATGGCAAGGAGCTGATGTCGGGAAACACAAAAAATGTGCTTGGTAACCCCATCTCGGCTGTTGCTTGGTTAGTGAACCGGCTGAGCGGGTATGGTATTGAGTTTGAGGCTGGTCAGGTCATCCTGCCGGGAAGCTGTCTGGAAGCTATCCCAATGGAGCTGGGCCAGTGGTCTTGTACCTTTGAGGGATGGGGCACTATCGACTTTGAAGTTGTGTAAATAGAGATTGATCATAATTTTAGGTCTCTTACGCTTCCACTATCTTTGCTGGCTTATTTATCAGGTACCAGTCCTCGATAATAAACTACTGTGTCGATGATCCCCAATATCCCCCAAACTGTTTCTGGAATAGTGAGCTTGAAAGCATTCGGATCCCCCGTGCTCGGAGGGTAAACAAGGCCCCAGGTAAATTGGAAGAGGCCCTACGACGGTCAATATGAGTACACAGCTTGACCAAACCCCAAGCTCCAGAAGGGCCCTAGCCGGACCAGGTAATAGCGGCTCTGGACGAAGCCTGGATGGTCTCTAATTCTGAGTCTCAGATCTGCTGGCATAGCGAGTTGACGTATTTTCATGATGTAAAAGAGGCTCTAGCGAACATAATCTAAGCCTCGTTCTCGGAATTCAAATAGCATTGGGAATCTACATCCATACCCTCATACATGATTATACAAACTTTATGACTCTCGCAGTCGCAGTATCATCCAATCTGCGTGCTTGATCCACCAGAGTTTCAGTACTGCGGTTGTACTTTGCAAAGACAAATGTCGTCTACCCTAGAACACGACATAATTTGCTGGGTGAGGTTAGGCTAAAATGATCACGCTTTCCTTGTCAGTCACCAGATGACGCCGTTCGGGTTGTCAAGTGGTTTAATCTACTGCGGCACGACGGAAAGTCACCGCCGGTGTGGCAATAGGATCAATGTCTCAACAAATCATCTAGGGGACTCTCAGCGTTTGTGGGAACTCCGTTCACTTGTTCTATGTGAGTCGGTCTCTATCTGATTGCCAGTGACTCGCCGGTCCTGGGTCGAAAGGTTCGCAATTGGAGTCCCCCCGTTAAGAGCTGTTACGAGCACCTAGTATTCTACGATACGTACGTCAAGCGTCCATATGGTCGAGGGCATTGACGCCGTCCCATGGATTGCCACCAGCATGGGCGCTCACGCCTGTGAATTCGCAATGTATCTCTTTCCGAGCGTTCATTAGAACACCTGCGCATCCGTCCGAAACGACGCCTGGGAAGAGTTCTCTTGGCCCTGCGTGGCTGGAAGCGGCAGGTTAGTCACCTTGTCAACCTCCTACAGCTATACCTAGACTGGCGGTAGTACGTACGCCATCAACGAGACATCCACCCCTTTGTAAGCACCGCCATCGATGAGCTTCGCCTTCCCGCCACCGTTTTCCTCAGCAGGAGTCCCGAGCAGCTGTTCGACCAGGGATGTTATATTGTTTGAGAACAGTCGATAATGCCAAGAACGCTGCCATGCTGCTGGTGGTAATAAGGTTATGGCCACAGGCATGGCCGATCTCGGGCAGTGCATCGTACTCAGCGTTGAAGTTGATCAGACGGCCACCGGAGCCACTCTTTGCTTCAAAGGAGGTATCGAGGCCGAATGCGTGGCGCGTGACCGAGAAGCCCCTTTCTTCTAGGAAATCGCAGATTTCGTTATGCGCCCTGTGTTCCTCGTATGCAGTTTCGGGGTCAGACCAGATCTGCTTAACATGTCAGCTTGGCTGCCATTTCTGTGCTCTACGGGAATGAGTGGATCATCCACCTTTTGGTTGAGAGCGCGCAAGGACGCATTTGCAGTTTGTAGCGCTTCGTCAATAGACGCCCTCACTTGCTCGATGGTCGGGTTCAGGATCGCCATGGCTTAACACAGTGTACGCATGCGTGATCCCCCTCACGAAACTAGGGCTGGGACTGGACAGGGTGTCGTCCCGTATATGAGAGGAGACGGAATAGGTCCGCATTCCCCAACTCGCGTTCATCGGGGCTGATGGACCTTTGGAGACAGTCGGCAGTCTGATCGGTAAATGAATCATGGATGAGATAGAGGGCCCACTGAGCTCCGATAACCTGGCGACCAGGATACCGGAGATATCCCTGGACTCACGACTGGGCCGTTTGGCGATTCCCCAGACTGCCGCAGTTTTGCGGGGGGAACT
The DNA here is from genome assembly GCA_003574815.1 of Aspergillus spinulosporus. Classification (NCBI taxonomy): domain Eukaryota; kingdom Fungi; phylum Ascomycota; class Eurotiomycetes; order Eurotiales; family Aspergillaceae; genus Aspergillus; species Aspergillus spinulosporus. The sequence goes on along the minus strand of QPHH01000026.1, from coordinate 263,836 downwards.
GATACGCTCTGTCATATCATTCAAATGGACGTCAATATGATTGGCTCCCTTGACGACAAGCTCCCCATGGGTATCCAGTTGGGCGTTGCCGAGCCCTAATGCAATTGGCGCAATAGCCGAGCAGTCTTCTTATCACTCTATCAGGCAAAGGCTGGGGAGCAGTGAGCGCTTGGAGAACTTGGAGACGGTGGAGACAGCGGAGACCCTAGACACGAAGCAAAGATATGATTCCGTCCTTGAATGATGATTCATTGATATCAGAGATTCTACAGAGCCAAGACGGTTGTTGGTATACTAGCCATTTGCCGACAGCTTCTGCGCATTGGCCACCCCCTGCCACTATACAAAGATCGTGGGCCATTCGCAACGCCGTCTCTTTTGCGCAAGGACAAGCCCTAGAATAGACTAAAGGATGCATGAACGTTCACAATCACCATCGATACCCAAAGATCTTCCAGTAGGGGACGATCTGGGGGAGACGAAACGGTACCTGGAGCGTCTGGAAACCCAGGATGACGGGCTCGGGCAGATGATGGAGGTGACTGCAACCCCAGAAGAGGAGCGCCGCGTGGTTCGCAAGCTTGATATGATGTTCGTTATGGTCCCTATTTTATTAAGAAGCGAGCTTGATCAGTACTGACCGACTGACTTGTCTCGTGTTAGACTTATACCTATGATGGGTCTATGCTACATGATGCAGTACATGGACAAACTGGCCCTAAGTCAGGCCACCCTGTTCAACCTTCGCGAAGACCTCGTACGTTTGAATTCATCTAATGTTGACGATCTCTTGGCCATGATGACTGGCGATTAGAACCTCCAGGGAACCGACTATTCCTGGACTTCGGCGGTCTTTTACTTTGGATACCTCGGATGGAGTTGGCCCAGCAGCTACCTCATGGTGCGCCTCCCTATCGGAAAATACATCACGGCCAGCGTTCTGGCATGGGGAGTGGCGTTGATGTGCCATGCAGCGGCAAAAAACTTTGGTGGGCTAATGACGGCGAGGTTCTTCCTTGGGGTCGGCGAGGCCTCCATCGCCCCCGGGTTCGCGCTGATCACCGGGATGCTGTACAAGCGGGAGGAGCAGCCAGCACGGTAAGGCTTCTGCACCTTTATGTTATTGGGATGAGGGAAGGGAAAAGTGTTGTTATGAATTTCTAACACCTGCGTCGACTCCAGACAAGCCGCCTGGTTCCTAGGCAACTGCGTGGCAACCATTATCGGAGGTGTCATCGCTTATGCGATCGGGATCGTCGAAGGCGTTGCAGTCAACAGTTGGCAGCTGCTCTTTCTTGTTCTTGGAACTATCACGGTCGGTATGGTCCTGTGGCTCGTGTTTCTACTGCCTGATTCGCCCAAGAAGGTGGTCTTCCTGACCAAGAAGGAGCGGGCAATCGTTGTTCAGAGTACTGTGGCAAACAAGACTGGTATAATGGATAATGAGTCTTTCAAGCTCGGCCAAGCCTGGCAAGCCCTTAGGGATCCCCAGACCTGGTTTCTAGTGCTGTATACGTTCTGCGTCAACCTGTGGAACGGCGGCGTCACCAGTGTAATGTCTTCCCCTGATCTGGATTTTCTCGATTGTGACAACCTTTGCTGATACTTTTCGGCTCCAGTTCTCGTCGATCATTATCAACAGCTTCGGGTTCAGCCAGCTCAAGTCTCTCCTTATGCAGATGCCCTTAGGCGGTGCGCAGGTGGTCTTCCTGGTTCTCAGCGCTGCAGTTGCCACCTGGATCCCTCGGGCTCGCATAGTCATGATGATATTCAATGTTACGGTGTCAATGGTCGGAATGCTGCTCGTCTGGCAGCTAGACTCGGAGAACCAGATCGGTCGCATGGTCGGTTTAGCGCTAGGGGCTGTCTTCGCCGTCAACGTTCCGTTGTCGCTGAGTGTGATCAGCACCAACGTTGCCGGGTTCACAAAGCGTAGTGTGACGAGCGCGCTGCTCTTTGTCGCTTATTGTGTGGGAAACATTATCGGGCCTCAGCTCTTCCTGACTTCAGAGGAACCAGCTTATCCTGTAAGTTGGGCTAGTTCTCACCGTTATTAATCCTTTAGAAAATGTGGGATACTAATAGGCACAAATTGATAGACGGGTATGAAAGCGGCCATTTCCGGCCTGGCACTGGGTGCATTCTTTCTTGCTTGCCTGTTATGCTACTATATCTTCGAAAATCGTCGCCGCGATGCCAAATACGGGCCGCCGACTCAGCTGACGGAAGAGGAGGAGCGAGATCATGCATTGTCAAACAGAACGGACTTGGAGATTGAGAGCTTCCGATATTTGATTTGATAGATGGCTTGATCATGGTGCTTGGGGGGTGTCATTGACGTTAGAGCCTGTGGTATAGGGACAACCACGATATTGACAACCATGATAGCGAGGTGCTTCAATTAAATCTCACTGCTGTTCACTGAGCCACCCTTTACCCTCCCATGTTCCTTTACTATATCAAACGAAGCTTAATTTCTCTGGCGTGACTTATTCTGTCCCCGGGAGTTGACAGATGGGCTGCGGGAGCTAGGGAAGCCTCGTCCGGACAGGCGGGATCAATATCGCGGAGAATGAGTACATACAGGGCAAATTATACAGGAGAAGGGAATGTCGTCGACTTGGAACATAAATCCAAGGGATTGCTTGCTGGTTTGTCGGGTTGGCTTCAGTGCTGGACTTTTCCTTACCGTGCTTGCTCAATGATACCTGTTTCCAGCTGACCGTTAATCAAGGGATATAGGAAGCCTATAAAGCCTAGTCCTATAAAGTGTAACTACAAATTTTTTTTTCTTTTAAGTTAGTGATCATCAAAATCCATTCATTTTATTGCAGCTTGTGGCTTGCTAGTGTAACAGGCAAGGGCTTGTGAAGGCAAGCCCTGATTTTAGCTTGTCTCATCGCCAGTCTCCAGCTATTCATCTTGCGCGGTTGCAATGTCTGGACAAATTCTTGTCGGCGAGCTTACTTCGCGATTGCTGCAATGGCAGACAACTTTATTTGAAGGAGCAAACAATGCCTTCAGGGCAGTAAACGCTGCTCCCTGAGTTGGATATAGCGCAGCAAGTTCGCGATTGTCGAGAGGGTCCTGTCTCCCTTGCCGGTTTGGGGACTGAATTTGGACCTGTCATGAAGAGGTCGGTCAGACTGGATATCGTTGGGCAGAAGCAGCAACATGGATCATCCTAGAAAAGGATGCTTGGAATAAATTGCGCACTGTATCCTACAGAAATCAAAGGTTTGCCCGTCCGTCATGAGTATCTTCGCCATGCGACCTTGCTCCAGGGTCCTGTGCAGCTACAATCAATGATATAACTACGGGTAAGCGTTGCAATTCATTATATGTCCACAGTCCACTCGTTAAGAGTTATGCATTATTTACATGATATACATTCACTCGAGGCAGGGCTGACCCCACAGGGCGTGGCACCGTGCGCTCTCGAGGATATTCTCTGTATGTCCCATTTCTTCTTCGATCTCAATGCTGGTCTTTTCATCCGCCTTGGTATTGACCAGACTCGAAGCGCCCACCTTGTCCGACGGAATGTAGTGCCGGAACAGTTCCGGCAGGACCGAGATGCAGGTCAAGTTGCGCTCCCTGCAGCCATTCATCAAGGAGATGTCGAACGCTTCGTCTTTACCCGCTCCGACATCCAACAGCACATTCCTCGCTCCTGTCCGAGTCAAGGCGTAGGCAAAGGTGCATATCGGCGCCCCCGAATAAAAGACCGCTCGCTGGCCCGGCGGCAGGCGATCGACCGGCGCCTTGCCGAGTCCAACATACCGGTCGGCCGGGATGACGGTCTCGTCGACGATGAACTGCGTTTCGAATCCCTGATCCCAGGTTTCCGCACAGAGGCCGACCCAGAGCACATCCCATGATAGACCGTACGGAGCGCCCGTCGCGTCTGTCGTCTTGGTCAAGCGCCGAACCGCCTCCGCAACAGCAACCATCTGTTCACGAATCGAGAGGTCCCAGTCAACATCGTCTTCAAGGATCAAGGCGGTTTCAAACTCGGACTGCACGACGTATTTGATGAGATCGAGATGCGCGATCCAGGCTACGGCCGAGCCGTGGTTAGGGTGTCGAGCGTCTTCGGGGCCCAGGCCGGCAAAGGCATCGATGATTTCGGGAGGGATGGGGGGCTGCGGAGGGATCTGGATATCGAGGCCGGTCAACTGCGCGGCTGCTTGCAGCCCGGTCGTGCGCCAGGAGGGGAATGGCGACAGTGCGAGAATCGTCTCAAACTAGATTGAGGTCGGAGCCAGCGTCAGCAGTGCCCGTTCATGACAACGCGATCGATCACACCTCACCCCCAAGGTCGAGTTCCCAGCACCGGTCAATGGCGGTCGGGAGAAAGAGGTTTCAGCAGTACTGTTGTCGGCGGCGAGCGTGTGAGACTGCGCAATGACTCTAGGCCGCTGATATGACGAGAGAAGGTAGACCATCCAAAGCAGGGTGATGGCGGGCGCAACGCCGAGATACCATCGCCAGCGGACCGCGAATGCCCAAGCAGCAGCCGATCGGGACATCACGAAGCCCACGAGGGAGGATGGGTCGGGAGTGAGGGTTGGATGGCCACACGATGGGACGAGGATATGGTGTAGAAGACGACGATCTACAGAGTCTTTGGCCCCCAATTCAGGATATGGGATAGCCAGTCAGAGCCTGAGCCTTGCCCACATGTCTATCAAGGCTTCTTGGCGATGCAGGCTAATATGGCTTAGGGGCAAGATAGGGTAAAGATAAACATCCAACGAGAGAAGAGACACAGCAGTCAAGGAGAAAAGACTTCTGTCCCGTCTGTAATGACGTATGTCGGGCTTCCGATGGTGCCACTTCTCCATCGATACTCTGTTCTAACATGCTGATCTGAACCCTAAAGCACGCACACAGCACAGGCCACAGCCAAAAATCACCTTTGCTCGAGCTGGCTGGGTGTAAATTCTGATAGACTGTCAAACAACCATCGGAAAGTTGTTTTGTAATCAGCTAGCATAGATACCATACCCTTTTTAATCAACCGGCACGAGAGGACCCTTGAGAAGGCCCTCCAGCCACAACCTGAGTGGAGCATGACCCAGCTAGGGCTGGCTGATAATTGAATATAGCAACCAGGCCCTGCTCCACCGTTGCCAGGCTTCCACGGTGAACGGACAATGAAAATGGTTATGATCGTCGGGACGCAAATGGAAGGGCCGGCCAGACATCAACAGCGCAGAGCCTCGTCCGAGTTCTTGCCTGGTCCATTTACTTTCGACTGCTTTTCCGATCTAAAGGGTGTCTGTAACGGCGGACCGGCTTTATAGGTGCGATCCAGGCAGATCAGGCCATGGGGTCTGATCATAGTGACCTTTTTGGCCCAGTTGGGAGATGCTTGCCTGGACACGTCTCTTACAGTGTCTCTGCTTGCAGAAAACCGCGCAGCCGAGTGGCTCTCTCAAGGCCAACCATGTGGATGCAGGTCAAAAAAAAAGAAAAAGAAAAAGAAAAAGAAAAAAAAGAAAAAAAAGAAAAAAAATCAGACGATTGTATATCCGACACGTGATGGTTGAGCTACGTATAATATATGAAGCGTTATCAGAAACATCCAAAAAAATGTCTCAGTACTGTTCTAGCTTGCTCTGGCAGCAATGTTTCATCTATGATAATGGTGAGGCGATGGATATCGACCAGGGCCCAGACCTTCCGCCACTAAATCCTTCAATCCTTAGCCGAAAGAGACCCTGCCAAAAGTGATTGATTAGCCACCGGCATCGGCCGGTGACCGTTTTAATTTCTTATTACTTCAAGGGACCGTTTTCCCGAGAGGATTCTGACCCGCTCTCACTGGGCTGGGGAGGCCCTCCCATGGGTCAGTAAGTACTTGAAGATCATTTGCACCGATGAATGGATACTATACGGATTCAGATCATTGGCGATGCTGCTTTGGGAGCACTGGGAAATATATGGACGATAATCATTGTAAGGCTAGCACTTGGGCCTAGTTATTCCGCCAATCAACTGTTCTATCCCCTATGTAACTGTTCATAGGGAATGAAACTGCCTCAGGGAGGAGAGTGGAAATCTGCACTGGACGGTCACCAATATAGGTCCCTAGTCTTCTATATCAAATTAACAATAACAACAAAGTTCAATACCTCAGTAGGAGTGTGGTAAGGAAAGAAACGGGTAACTGTTCAGAAACCTTGCGCACCGGTTGAATATCATTATCTATGTCTGGATCACGTTCTGTGGATCAGGGAAAGTTGACAGATATGTTGTCTTGATTTTTAGCTGAAGAAACTGTACCTGGTAAAGAAGAGCTGGTGGGCTTCCAAGTGTCGCGCAACCCGTTTGCCTATGAAGTGCGCCAAAGTCAATTGCTGGAGATCTCTGCCTTTCCTCAACAGCACCAGCCTTCAAGTGTCATCTAAAGATGGCTTGGTTTTCCACGGCTGCTGTATGGGGAGATCCTGGGTGACTGAATGGGCAGGGCCCTCGCCGGCAGTCGAAGAATCAACTTAGGGTCAACAAAAATGTGAGGGGCAGAAAATGACTGTTGACCTAAGTATTCTTAATAATACGAGTTGGGTGAGTACGAAGAGACGTGTTTTAAGCGGCCTTAAGGTAGTATATGTTTTACATTCTGACAAAGCAGGTTCTTGATGGGATAGACAGCATTCATCTGAGTGTATCCAGGACTCATGACTCATCCAGACAGTCCCATCGAAGAGGTGATAGATCGTCTAATGACGTGCTTACCCATTGGTGTCGCACGCGCCTACTAGTCTAATCATGGTGATACTGGTTGCTTCATAATTTCGGTCATCAGGGAGTTCTGTCAGTAACTAGAATGGACCAAAATCTTCCGCGCACATTTTGTTCTTCTTATTATTTCTTAAATGATGGGATGGATCAGTGCGAAATGGAAATCCTTTCATCTTAAGCAAACTTCAATACCTATATCCAGCCATATATAAACTCGCCAAGAAATGCCCTTGCCAGTACGTTGGCCGTCTAGACCCACGGTGCACATACTTAAATGCACAAATTAATTCGATATTGGATCACTTTAGCTGCATTGAGCTGCTCTATGCTCCAGATTCATTTTCTCATAAAACTGGTGGCCGAGTAAGAGATCACTGCGTGCCTCTGTGAGGAGACAAGGACTCCCATGCGCTGTATAAGACTTGGTCTGGGTATGTGCATGCCGGGTTATCACGATTGCCTAGATGTAGCCCTTTCCATACTCGAAACTCAGCAAAACTCAGCACGGCTCTTATCCTGAAAATCCGTCGTACAGGATATGAGTCAAGGCAGCTGACACTAAGGCCATAGGGTGCCACCGTCCCACTTTTGGATGGTCACCTGTGTACCCTCTGGTCTCCTCTGCTCGTACTGAATATAGGTGTACAATCTCTATGACAAAATGGGTGATATCATATACGCATACTGCTACCGTCCAGTATCTCCTATCGCATACATATCTCTGTTGCTGGCTGCTGCACAATGTGCAGTATCGAGCCAGAATGTTATTACGCACTAGTTGGACATATTGTCGCTCAGGGAATCGATTATATTCGCCATCTATTTTAAAGCTCGGTTGAAGACAAACAACGTCTCCAGTTGAGACGGAGTTCAGCACATCTGTAGTCCCCGAGGGCCTTGTCACTTATGGTGGAGCGCAGAGAGGCCTGGAGCCGCTCCTTTTGTACTCGACGAGTAATTCAGCTGGACACGTCTGGATAGAGATCTGGTCTACGGGGATCTAGTCAGTGCCTGCCGGAAGAACATCTAAGTTTCAAGGCCTGGGTTCCATGTGCCTAGTGCGAGCTACCAATCTAGAAGGAGGTATCCTGTGGGAGATGATTGGAGAGACCAAATCCTCCATACTTCCCACTGAGGGCGTACCTCTCAATGAGTCCAGAAGACAGGGTACTGCAGTGGGCGGGCACGTTGCTCCATTTTCCCTGGAGTTCAAGACACAGAGCGGGAAGCCGATCGTCGAATCTGCTCTCAATCTCTACTCCTGGATGATTTCAAGGACTCGGAGTGATTACAGCAAGTCGATTTCGACGAAGTTTGACCTATGACGCCGAGCCAACGCCCATCCACTGACTAGTAGACTAGTTGACTACGTCCCGACCTCGCTGCGAGCTGGGCAACCTATCGAGCAAAATCACAGGCTATCCTGGTGCACGGCTTTGGGGGATTTTGTCTGTCAATCTGCAAGTGACTGATCAGGTGCATTCAAGTTCTTCATACTGACGCATCTATTTCGCACAGAGTGGGCCGTACTTCTTCCCCGGCAGAGTTTGCTCGTACCAGGAGGAGCTTCCGACACATTGCGGGCAGTAGAAGATCCCTTTCGGATCGTACTTCCTCTTGATCTGGAGGAGCTGGTTATAGTTTGTCGAACCGTAGAGATCTTCTTCCCACCAAGGGTTGTTCCGGTCAGCCTGATGAGCCCCGAGTCAGTATTCCCACTAAAGCTAAACACAGCCAGTGTGCGGCAGGTACCTCGTTCAGATAACCACCCATTCTCGGTGTCAACTGCCGCATGGCATAGTATTTGCTGTAGGTAATGTCTATCCTGACTTTCTCAGCTACGACGAGACCGAGTTTCGCAGGCCACCCGCGGGCGACGATGTGGACTAGGAATGTCTTTCGCCAGGCTGGATTGACGCCGCTGTACTCTGGCTCTTCGAGGACCTTGCCGCCCCCGACCAAGAGGACCTGATTTATAGTGGACTCTAAGGTGGTTCCTGCTACAGTTCCAATCAGATCACGGAGGCGATCACGATCTGAAGTCAAAGCCTTCTTGTCAAACATGCGAGAAGCAAGTGCTGTTTCGGGTGTCCCGGTCTCTTGATGCACCCCTGACATGGCGCGGTAATATGCCGCATACGAGGGGAATTCGAACCAGCTAACAAAGATGTCAATTGAGCCATGAGAAGATAATATGTCTAGCACAGGCTCTAATGCTGCCTTCGCTGATTCGAGTGGCTTGTCCAGCGCCGCAAATGCATGCTTGTATCCAGCTGACGAGTTACCATAAGTAGTGGTCGGGTCGTTAACAGACCAGGAGCCGTAGCCGGAGAAGCCAGCTTCCGACAGGGTGGGATAAAAGGTATAGAGATCAGTAATGGCGTCCAGGAGTGGTTTGAGGTTGCTTGTTGATGTGGGAACTATGGCGAGTGTGTGCGCCACGACCGGTCTAGAAGGATGCGCCTTGATAGTAACAGAGATAACTACGCCATACGTACCTCCACCTCCGCCCCGGAGAGCTGTGAATAAGTCAGAGTTGATGCACGGATTGGCTACGACTATTGACCCGTCCGCGAGGATGACCTGGGCCTCCAGCACCTGATCACTGGCAAGGCCAAAGTCATGCGTAGCCGGCGAATGGCCACCCCCCTGAATATAGCCGCCAATGACACTGATTGTCTTTCATCAAATAAGTCAATGGATGTCCGGGAGAAAGAATGATATGAGACCCTCACCGGATCGCCTCCGCCAACCACGATCAAGTCACGGGCAAATGCTTCCTCGTAAACCTCGTCCCAAACGTAGCCCCCGGAAACAGTAAATGCCGCTCCAGTCCAATTGCATGCTGCACAGGGTGTAGAGGGTTTAAAGGTTGGTTGGAACAAAATTCCTTTGCGGATATACCGAACCCAGATCTGGAGAGATCCGTATCCCGCAGACCTAAAGCTCTGTTAGGGATGCATGACAGCGTTACTATGAAACATACTTCCCCAGCAGATCGTGGCCAGTATTTCGAATAACTAGACGGACATTGTTCGCTCGGGCAAACGAGATACCAGCCGCCAGTTCCTCTGGTTTGGTAGCATTGATCGTGTATACTGGAGACGGTCCCAAGCTACATTTGCCTTGCCATGTCAAATTCGTAACAGGACAGTTATTGTCAATGGGATAGCAGTACCCAATAGGCTGCTCAGACTGAAATGTGGTATTTGACCATTGCGAGCCAACTTTAGCACATTCATCCTTGTTATACTCAGGACCTGGGTAGCAGGAGACCGCTGGCGGCGAGTTGCGAATGAGCTTCCCCGACACGGTCGCATTCAAGGAGGACCAATCAAGCTGTTTCCAGCAGCTGTGAGCCGGTGTCTACTCCGGATCAGTAGGTGATTTGCAGAGAATGGCGAGAGGCGACACGTACACATCTGCACCTTTGCCAGAGAGCAGACGTCGGGTGAAGGCTCGATATTGTTAGCAAGAGCAGTGGCAATCTCATCCTGAGAAGGTTGAGTTATCTTCGGCCGCTGGTACTCTGAGGGAGCACTGGGTTTTAAAAGAGTATCACTTTTGGCGGCGCTGTTCCTGCATGAACTATGAGTATAGTCGCAGGTAAGGGCATGCGGCATCAGTCTGATTTCGAAGGAGCTTGTCCAGCCTCTTATTTAGCTTGCCTGAAGACTATTTCATATCCAGGTGTAGCATCTTCCCTGGAGCACTGACCGCAACGCTGTCGCACAATGGCTGGTTGCACGCATTCCGAAGGGCCAAGTCGACGATATGACTCCCATTGGCTGTTATTTACATCATAAGCTCCGAAAAAAGGGCCCGTCAGCCTTATCTGAGTGGAAGAGTGCCCTGCGCGAGGTGTCCGATGCATCTTGCGCACTTGGAAGGCCTTGCGCTGTGCTGTTAAATGTGCACTCCGGCCGTCAGGTAGCGCTCTTCTCTCCTCCATCACCTGGGCGCTACTCTATATCCGTCCAGCAGAATGAATGCCACGCTGCTTGATATACCAAGCCCAGGCGTGGCCACTCGACTGTCAGAAGGGGATCTAATTGTGATTACCTGGGTTGGGGCCGGGCTTGGGGCGCTCTTCACAGTTCTTCGGGTGGCCATCCGCCTCACACGAATGAGACGTCTTCTGCCAGACGACTATTTTATCCTCCTAGCTTTTTCATTTCTCATCACAAACGCCATCCTCCAAACTATACAGATGCCTCATCTGTATTATATTATCCTACACCCCACAGGAAGCGATATTGCACCCCATGCCCTCAAGTACGTGCACTACATGTTTGCCATCATCGGGCTTTTCTGGTCCGTCCTCTGGAGCGTCAAGGCTGCTTTTTTGGCACTTTTCTGGGCCATGACCAACAACCTTCCTCATTATCGTCGGTGGTGGTTGGGTATCGTCATCTTCACGTTTGGGTCGTATGCTGGGTGTTGGTTTGCGTCTGCCTTCACCTGCCATCCTCCGTCTACATATTTCAAATTTGGTGGGTATCAGCCCACAAGACTGTTGAATAATCTAGCCTGACAAGCCAGCTCAATGTGTGAAACCGATTGACCAGCAGGGGGCCGAGATCGCGATTATCTACAGCACAGTGGTGGACATAGTGACCGATCTGATGAGTACGCCCGACACCCAATTCGAGCCCCCTTTTCTGACACTGGCAGTCATGGGATTCGCGCTCAGCATTATTTGGTCGACCAACATCAGCCTTAATCAAAAGGTCGGTCTAGGGGCTGTCTTTTCGCTGGGCTTGGTCATCATTGCTTTCGCTGTGGTCCGGGCGATCAACATCACCGGCCGCAGCTACTCGGACCAGGCAGGGCTGGCGGTATGGGGGATTGCCGAGTCATCCATCTGTACGCATCTAGAGAACTTCCTTGAGCAAGCTTCTGCTGACCAGAAAGCCGTAATTGTTGGCTGTCTCCCCCCTTTCAAGACCTTCCTCTCCCGAAGCAGCTCCAGCCGCGCCTCTCGATACCCTCCTATATACAGTCGCTACCGCCAGAAACGTTCGGTCACGCAAACAACTATCTCAAGCGATATACCATTACGGCCTTTTTCTGAGTTTGTTGAAAGAGTCCCAAAGGGAGAAATACGCGTGACACAGGGGTTTGTGAGTGCCCAGATTTTACTGGAGAGCATGCATTCTAATCTGAACAGGGAGTTATACGGGAAGAACAGGCTGAGGGCTGACTATCATAATTGGAAATGTATTCAATTATATTGATTAATCATTGTAAACTGGCCCATATCATTGAAGATATTCGATAAATGCAGGTCTGGAATGTAATGCACGCTCAGACTGTCTATTTCTGAAGCCCGGGCCATGAACTTCATTTACATGTTCGGCCCCTGAAGACAATACCATGATGTGTAGACTTATATCAGTGTTGAGATGTAAAAGATTAGAATAATACCCGAATTGTGCAGCAAGGGAGCCACCGTGATCGCGAAGGCGCTATCTAAATACTGACCAGGACCTATCTTCCGACATAATCCAAGCACCGCCAGGCACCAGTCAAGCCTTATCAGGCATTACTCAAGCTGGGGTGATTCGGGCCCACATAGGCAGTCTGGTCTATGTGGCTAGCCCAGGTGCTTGCTAGGCATCGTTGCGCTTGCTAGATCCCATATCCATCCTACTCGTCGTCCATTGGCCGGAAGATGGGGATCTCTGAGTACAAACAGCAGCCGGCGCGTAGTTCCTTTGGCGAATGCAGTAAGGTTGGGCAGGCTGGGATGGCTGTCAAAGCCTAGCAGCCGATCTCGACAGATAATGCGCTCTAGCACGTCGGAAACTCTTTCTCGCTGCGGCGACTTGGGTCGTACAAGTCATCAAAAACAGTCCGAGGGGGAAACAGGCGAAGTCATGAAGATCTCGATCGGCTCACTCATTGTGTTACAATATGCTCGCAGGACATGGGATCTGCTTGCTCCTTCGCAGATAGCCTGAGTCTAGTTCCACATTTCACGGTGTGACCAACTGCTTGCCTGGCCTCGATGGCGTGACCATCTTTTCCTAGAACAGCTGGTGTGCCCTTGACTTCCGTGAAGATAGTCGTCGAAGCCACTCCGGTGCCGGGATAGCGTCGTTCTCTTGCAATGCCGGGATCCCTTGGTGTATCCGGTTCCGACGAGAGGAATCAGTTCCATATGCAAGTTCGCCCCCTGAGGGCCAACAGTGACGGAGGGTTCGAGTTATTTTCTATATTACTCTCGACCGTTGGCGCTCGTCCGAAAAGACAACATCGAGGAGTCGACCCGTCTCTGCCCCTTGGCACTTTTCGATGCTTCTGCATGTCTTGGACGTGCATGATTAGGGAAAATTAGGGAAATTAAACGATGCTTCCAAGTTGAGATTATAGGCCATAGGAAGGAGCTGAAGATCTCTCTGTACGGGCAATATGCGGCCTGGAACTGTTTTCTTGCCCTGATTGTCAGACAGATCCTAGCATCCCTCCATACTGGACATGACAATTATCGGGAAAGAACCCTCGAGAAGAAACAGACCATAGAGTCGTATCGTCATGATATTCGCTGAACCCCTGTCACCTCTTTCATCGTTATCTTGTGCACATTACCGATAATCGGAGACAGAATACACCTGGGAAGGATATCACTCTCGATATTGCGTCTCGAGAAAAAGGGATAAGGGGAGGAGTGAGAATGAACGGCATGAGTGCTAGAATCTTACACGGTAGAACAGCCTGCTACGCTCACAGATGGCTTTAAGTACAGACTCTATGAGAAGCCCGGTGATGTCCTCCAGCTGCAATTTCAATGCCCTCATCAGTCTTATAGCACAGGCTGGCCCGAGCCGGTTTCAGACTAAGACAAGGCACCATTTCTCAGGCTATATCGAAAGCCTGGAATTATTTGATTGCCTGGCCGTAGGATTTATTTTACTGCTGTGGTCGAAATGTTCTCATGCCTCGTCTTCGCGTAACCCTCACACGATATCGTACATCGAATCATTACATAGTACATATCCTACTCTCCAACTTGATGAACCTCAGTTATGCGCATTTAAAGCTGCAGTAAAAATGATTTCAATGAATCATAGCGCTCTCCAAAGTCCGCGCAGCGTGTACTTTGGTTCCTAAGATATTGATCTAAACACATTGAAAGACTCCACTTATCTCATTTCGCAACATCCTGGCTCTTTACGCCTCAGATCAGTGAACGATAGGCCGGCCATACGCATCCGAAGTCATGTCTCGTTTTTTCACGCCAGCAGCCTCCATGAGCAACTGGCTGTACTTGATCCGTTCAGAGCCCTTCATTGTCACATTTCGTCGCTGCCAGCCGAGCTCGGTCGGCATGCGTTCGTTTCCTGGACAGAGCGATTAGTACTCGAAGACCGTATGGACAAGAATCCCTTACGGAACCAGTAGTCAATGTATTTCCTGTCCACAGTCCCGGTCGTCCCATCGGCCATGATCTCGAAGAAAGAGGCACATTCGCCCCAGCTGAACCCGTCAGCAAGCCAGGACAACTCGAACTCAGGATTCGTCTTCTTGGAGGTAGCCAGCCGTCCCATCCGAGCTTTTGCAAGCTGCTCCACGGTGATCATGGGTGTGGTAAAGTACGACATTGTCTCGGCCCAGACGGTCTCGTTAAACGGTTTGGGATCAGCAAAGTACGCATCCGAGCGACTAATGCGCAGTAGTTCGACGTCAGCATATACCTCAACCAAGTAAACCAATGAGTAGGATCAGAAGTACCTCAAACTGATATCGTGTTCCAGTATGCCGTGCCGGCCAAGGTCGGCGAGGTCGAATCTATCCGAGAATGGGATCGGACTGGTTCTGATAGCCTGGAAGAAAAGAAGCACCGCATCGCCGTGCTCAATATTGAACCCCTCCATCATGCCGTCCTTGAGGATATCAAGTGTAATCCCCTTTCCATTGCGGGGGAGGTAGCCATGATTGGCCAGAGTGTTCAGGCCCGGACACGGGCCTCGGGCTTATGTCTGACTGTCAACAAGTGTCCCAAAAGCCAAACTGGCGAGAATAATGCTTACAGTCGTCTGGTCCCGGGGCAATCCATTCTCTGGGCTCCCAGCGGCGCTCGATGTTTAAGTACTGCGGAAACGCCACTACCGAGGCAATAAGGCTCAGGCCTGCTGACAGAACTGATGTCTTCATCGTGGATGTCCTGGCGAGGAATGTGGCAACAATTCTAAGCACAGTATACAGGAAAGGCTTTATTTATGTCTCGTCATCGCAATATCTGTGCGTATCAGCCAGCGTACTCTTTTGAAATTCCCAATTTTTGATTCGATCATGGCCAACAGCCGAGGAGTTTCATCCTCGATATGAGAGCGGGAAGTTGGATATAGCGCCGAGGGTCGGGATTTCGAGTATAGGTCAAGTCTCTAGATCTTCAAGGATGAACTTAGATCTTCCGGAATATCTTCGGTTCTTGTCCGGCAGTTGGAACAGACCGCGGATCGAATTGTTTCATCAACTGACACAAAACAGCGTGCTGGTTTCGGGATGTCTACCTCGTCTGGTAGTTTTGGGTCCATCTCACAGCCGATGGATCTGCATGATTCGCCCGATAACCTGTTAGGGCTGCCCAGGGCCATCGGCGGATCTCGATATACTGTGCGTATGTTACCCTATCAGCAGGACCAAGCACCTGTGGTCCGCCTTCTATGGATCCGAAGATGTCGCAAATTCGATCACGTCTGCTGCGACTTGTCCCCTTGTTTAGTGTATTTGTCATCTTGGTCACCAATGAAAACCTAAAAGGAAATCAGGTTTCGTGCGTAGGATCTCTGCGTCCCAAAAATATCTACCCGAGCATATACCGATACGGTGCGCGAAACGATATAATTGCAAAAACATTCACTCAGATGATCATCAGGAAAATGTATCTTAGAGTCAATTTCTCGAGACTGTCAGACACAGTGTCATCCCAGGCTACGGCAAGGCAAAGCTATGCCGGCCTGAATATGGCATGTAAAGTACTAGGCGTCCGATTGTAAGATCCGCTTGGAATGCCCGAAATTAGCCATTACAGAAGCATCGGAGTGCTCAAAGTTAGCATAAAGTCCCTGGGAGAAGACAATTCTGACTGTAGAGTAGCGAAGCGAGCTTACAATTCCAGGGCCTTCCCTCAGACATTGAGCCAGTTTCATATCAAAGACTGAATTGCATATATAAGTGGTGACATTAGTGACAAGTTGATACGTACCAACTACATGAGCCCGCAAGGGACCAAAGGCTCTGTATCATTGGATGTGAGGATGGCCTCGTAGTGCTGGAACTGCCATAGTGACCTGATATAATATACAAAACCGACTTTCTCCTGGCCCCAAGAAGCAGCGGAGATCGACCAGGATGCGCAAGGCACAGCCCCTATACTGCCGCAACACCTCCAGTGGATCAAGCCGGCTGCTAAATCTATGTGTATGCGGCGAAGAAAAAATTCTTTGAATTCGCACCGCGAAGCTTCCAACGAATAATTTATACTAAAGCCAAGCAGTACAGATCATCATTCAGTAGCGCGGGACCTGCGCTACAAGACTGAATTTTTTCGAAAAGAAAAATGAATTGAAAACCAAAGATCACTTGAAGAAAAAATTCTATGAAGCAAACGGTCTGGGACAATTCTGCCACGCGAGCGACCAAACTGATATAGCTGGCGCAGTCGAATTAGACAATGAAACTGCCCCCGAACACTACGTACCAGAAAGAATGCAAATACTATTTACAGATGTGAAGAAGTAGCTGTCCAGGTCACTCTATTCTCGATTCAATTTATCCGTCTAGTTGGTGACCGGGGTCTTGGAGCGCCAGTCGCGAACACTGGTGTAGGGGCTGGACCGCTTGACCACGCCCTCGGAAACCAGGTTCTTGGACTCGAGATCAAAGCAGGTTTGGGCCGTAGCTGTGGTGTTGGTGCCGGCGCCGCTGCCACCGCAGAGAGGGTAAGCCTTCTTTGCTCCCATGTCGCAGAAGATGTTCTCCTCGACGTGCACAAAGTCGGGCCCCATAGAGGTCTCGGATTCGCAGAGCTTGACGGCAGAGTGGAACTTGGACTCACTGACGACGAGCTCAGTCTCGGTCCAGGGAGCGCGAACATCGCGACGGGCACGCATGCGGCGGTTGTTCAGATCGCGCTTCTTGCCCTTGACCCAGTAGTTAATGCTGCTGGGGTCCGCTTCGCTGCGGAGGCCAAAGTCGATGTCGTTGCAGATGTTGGCCGGGTCCGTGTTACCCTCGTCGAACTGGTCAGACGAGTATCTGGGCCAGCGTACCTGGAAACCAGTGTTGGGCTGGTCGCCGTTGCCGTCGATCCAAAAGCACTTAGGCTGATAGGAGTTCTCGCCGTTGGTCCACAGGTTGCTCTCATACCAAGTCCCGCCACAGGCTTCGCCATAGTCGCCAGACACCGCGTACTTGTTGCCGCCTGCGGTCTCAGCCCAGGTTGTGGTCACCCAGGCAATGCAGATAGCGTCGGTGTTGGCCGAGAAGAGGGAGTAGACACCCTGCTGGTCGTGGTCGACCGTGATGGTGCCAATATTGCCGTTGCTAACAGTGCCAGGATCGGCAGTCATGGCCTTGTACTCGCCAAAATCATTCCAGATGCGACTGTTCATGTTTAGCAGTTGGTTGCATGCATTGTGCCATCGATGCACTTACACATCAGGCAGGTCACCACCAGCATTCTCAGTGCCGCTGGGACCATCGAGACCAACGGCAACTTTGATAGTCGAACCAGGATCCTGGTCCTGGCCGAAATTGTCCATGCTGAACGAGACAATTGTCAGGAGACCGGAGATGACTCCGATGGCGTCGACGACTCCAGACATGGTGATGGGCTGTGATGAGGGAGGGTTGGTACAGGGAGACGCTGAGAACCGAAGGCTTGGGAGCTAAGGAGTAAAGAGCTGGCGGCCGAGAGCCCGGCGAGAGCTAGATATAATTGAGAATATGAGCTGCTGAGATGCTTGAGAATGATGGCTTCATCGTTGGTCTTCTGGCCGGTTTATATAGGCTCGTCGACCTCGGGAAATGGTTGTTGTTCTGTATAGACTCGGCTCGGACCGATTTGCATCATCATCAGCATCGTCAAAAGCTCCCTCCTGCACAGCATTCGAATAGCTCTGCTAGCATGTTACATCGTCTCAGGGGCCAAATCCTGCAGGGTGTTGAAATTACCCTCACTGCAGCTTCATCATATAGATCGGCGTGGGGGCGGCCCCCAGCAAAATCGGAACAGGAAAAGATTGTACGAGCAGCAGGGCAACTAGGTGGTTTTCCTTAGCTAACTGGGGCCGAAAGCCCTGGAGTGCGTCTTTCGCATGATTCATGATATGTCTTTAGCCCTGATTCAGCCTTCTTGGCCTGCAGAAACGCCCCGTGGGTCCCCGTCCGGGCCGGACGGTCACAGCCACTGTTGAATCTGATAGTATACAGATTACTCCTTAGTGCAGGGCTGAGCAGACGATCTGCAGCGACGTGCCATGACAAGAGGCTCCTGACAAGCCGCTGAGGTCATTTGCTTCGCTCTTCATTTAACTATGGTTTCATTGCAGTCGAGACTGGTTCCTTAAAGCACCGCTGTCTCTATCGATATCCTCCATCCTTCTCTCTAGATAACACTAGCACTGTTCCTCTTTTGGCTCCTCTTACGATCCTTCAAGCCCAACATGATCCACTCCAGAGTCGTCTTCCTCGCCCCCATCATTTCAGTCCTGGCGCAAGACCTTCCGACAGACATAGTCGGTTGCACAGACCTCGACTGCCCCAACGAGGGCTGGGACTCCTGCACTGTAGCAGACGAGACCTACGCGGGTGTTGGATTGGCACGGGTCTCAGACGTGCCAGACTCGCTGTCCGGGATCTCCTTGGTGAAGGGAGTTCACATTGAGGATCCAGAGTCCGGCGGAAATGCTGGGGGTGACGGTTCCGAAGCGTCTCGCTCCTTCAGGTCTGTCTACTATATTGGGACACCGTCGAATTTGGAGGTGGACGACTTGTCCGGCTGTGCTGTGGTCTTCAACGACCCTCCGACTGGCCATTTTGATGTCCCCAAGCTCAACGACAGCATCACCGTCGACACCCGGGCCTCCTACGGGACTTGCCCCGACGTCATCCAGCAGGGTTGCATCGAGAGCCTGACTCGACAGGCTGGCAACCTCCAATACTCTGGCTCCAATGCATGCACAGCGCTCGCTTCCGAACTTCGTAACAATCCTCCAGACGAGTGCAGTGACATGACTGGCTCCGGTGATGGGCTGGGCAGTTTCGACGTTGTCTCCTTGGGTAATTTGTCCACCATTTCGCAGTCTGCCAATGGCTCCTCGGACTGTTGGCCCATCTTGCCCAAGACAGACAACCTCGCTCAACTCTACGATGACACGACCATGGTATGTTTTGCCGATGATCTATCATTATCTACCCTGCTGATTGTTGTCGTCTCATCAGGGCAACTACACAGAAGAAGGAAACCTTGCGGAGATGTACAAGATTACCCCTATCCTCACCGTCTTCACCTCAAACAACAGCACTAGCAGCCTGGTCAATAACACCGCTGCCTCCCTGACCTGCCTCAAGGTCGTAGGCACACAGAACGTCACCAGCGCCACGGATCCGACCGATACCGACGTCGACGCTGCGCCCCTGTCAGCGGTGAATATGACTGGAGCCAGTGTGGCGGCCCTTGCTACACTCATGTTTATCTTGCTCTAAACTTCTTCTGAGCTGTCTATAAAGGTATCTGTAAAGCTGTCTGTCAAGCTTCCTGTGAATATTGCGACGCGGCATTTCTCTTCACATTAGGCTATCAAGTCAGATACCATACGCAAAGAATCTCATTATCATCACACTAGTAGTCTATAGATTTATGGCTTTGTCCCTATACTAAGAGGATGACCATCTCATACTGCTTAGGCTGCGCATCTCCTTCGTAAGTCTTAACAAGCACCCTTGACACCTCTGAAACAGGGGACATATTTGGCCTGCTAAGGGGGGCCAGAAAATGGATAATTACACTTTCAGCATCTTTCTTGGGCCCAGCCCTTAGAATCCAGTACTATACCTACCAATGTTGGAAATTGGGACTCTTTGCCTACTGAGGTCGGATGTTGTTCAGCCAATTGGCCTCTAGCGGTGCCTGTCACCTAACAAGGCGTGCAGATGCCACGCAGGGCCTTTCTCCATCGAGGAACGACGCGGATGTGGTAGTCCAGACATTCCATTGCTTCACTATTTAATCGTTGAATTCGGTGGCTATGTTTTCCCTTGAAATATTTAGCAAACGGTGCTTGGCTGATTCTATGAACCCTCTGACATCTGCGACACTCACCCCAACAATAATCCTCTCTAGATTATTCAATCAGTCGCAGATCAATACATCGGCATCCTTCGAATGTACATTTTACCCCCTGGTCTCTACCATTACACCTCGAATAGATGGGATCCTTCTAACGCAGTCAACCACAACCCTCTCCGACCACTTCGATCAACCATAGATGGATTAGACTCTTTGTGTTCTTTACATTTTTTTACGTTTAATTCATTGATAATTAGTGTTCAATATAAGGTAAAAGCATTGCCCAAAGACATTCTCGACCTATATCGCGCATGCGTCTCCAGATTAAAAGTCACAACACGATGCATTAGCCCATCTTGTTGGACCCCACCAGGCGGCGATCTTCATATATCTAATGCAAGTCTTTCATGTTTTCAAATGCAAGGTCAGAAAGCCAGGTATATTATTAGGATTGTTGAGGCTGTGTTCAACCGCTATTAGTGTCCATTCAAATTCAGTGGATTCGGTGGGAATTGGTTCCCATATTCAGTATGAAATTCAGCTCTTGGATTGAATTTGTGATCACTTACGGCTAGGACTTGATACTTGGTCATTCTGTGTAGGTTTCTAGCAAAGGAGTGTGTGTCAGCTGGCGAGATCGCGTTTATGCTCTATTCAGGAGTCAGCGAAGTGTTGCACAAATAATCACAAGGCATTTGTGCCAATTACTAAATTTGCAAAGAGACAGTTAATCATAATGCCAATAAGGCCTTCGGTTCCTAGGATTTGTCATAGGATGTTCGTATTATTCTGATATCTCTGTCCAACTTACGAATCAACACTGACCACTTCCATCGGGGTTATAAGGCTTATCCAAGTTCTCACCCCGCCACATGGAACAGCCAAAGGCGTTGCTAATATTATCTCATGGTTTCACGTAGGTGAACCAGATCTTTGTTGCTTTGTTGATTATTGCGGCCCTGAGTTTCGGATTCATCGACAGTCCTTGGCCGACTCAGATGAAAGGCTGCGATTTCGGTTTACGGGCCTATATCTTCCCATTTTCCATTTATAATCATTGTTAAAGATCGTTGAGCCGTCCATCACAGTCAAGAGAAAGAATTTCTAATATGAGCGAGGTCTGCAACCTGCCAATCAAGACCTCTTCGTAGACTCACTTATCAACATCTCACGACCTTTCAAAGTATCGCAATAAAGGATGTTTGGATTTAAGAATCTCAATTCTACCTTCAAATTAATTCCCTTATCATCTCCTGGCATAAAAAAGCAAATTGACAGTTCTGCAACCTATTCTGTCGCTCATAACAAAGTTTGGTGGTCGGTTTGCTATCTATCAATCACAAACTATTGTAACCTCAATCAATATGGACCCACGTCCAGGCTACGCTGGAGGACACGACTCTGAAGACGAAGAGATTCCTCGTTACGCTTACCATTCTGGACACAAGCGTCGTGAATCCGCGCGGGCCTCAGGTCGCTCACGCACGCTGGCTTACGATGGAGACGATGAAGCTAGTGACTACGCTGCCCCCTCCGGGGCTGATCGGGACACCCGGCCCCATTCATCACCTCGTAGATACGCTGGTAAATGCCCTGGGTCACAAAGATCTCAAGGCGAGCGTTCTTCTCGCTCCCGGAGACGGACCGATGACAACGATGTCTTGTATTATGCCGGATATCGCAACCCGGCTAAGGACATGCATATCGAGCGTGGTCCCAAGGGCATTATTATATCCCAGGTCCGACAACACGCACGGCCCAGTCGCGCTCGTGGGCCCAGTGGATACCGTGAGTCCTACAAAGTTAGGGTAGACGAGTACGAGGATGACCACCCGCCCGGTACCTGCACTGGCCGCTGTGACTCTAGACAGCCGGAAGCGTACAAGGTCCAGGTCGATGAGTACGAGGATGATCTTCCTCCACGTTCTCCCACTGGCTTTCGCGAGCCTCCACGGTCTGGAGAAAGCTTTCGCCGCTATACCAATGACCTAAAGCCTGGGGAAGTTCCTCCTCGCTCTGGGCCCTGCGGATCCAACAGACCTTCTCCGGTAGATGATGACATCGAGTATGAGGTCCGTGAGCCACTAGAACACCGCTCTAGTCGATGCTCTGCAGATGTTGGCCTTGAGCCAGATGAGCACCATCCTCGCTCCAGACAACGTGGCTCCAGCAGACCTTCGCAGGCAGACGAGGATATCGTGTATGAGATCCGTGAACCCCGCGGCTATCGTGCAAGTCACGCTGCCCATGATGACGACTCCTATCCGAATCACAGCTCCAGGCATGTCGGCATCAACTCGTATAGGCCGCGCGGAACCCGCGCGGCCGGCTGTTGTTGCGAGTCGGCCTATGCTAGTCATGGCCGTGGCCGGGATCCTGATGACTCTGGTGATGCTGTGGCCTAGGCAAAGCAGGTCACCTTTAGCAAGCTTCGCATCATCCTTTGATTCGTATGTACTCTGCGTGTGGGTTTCTCTAATTGGGGTATTTAGTTTGACTATAGATTTTTTCCATCAAGGCGCTTTGAATACACTAGTTGAAAAGAGCAATACTATGCAAAACCATTGTTTGAGACCTAATTTCTCTTATAGATACGGAATAGCCAGTGTTCCTGTTCTATCTCGGCAATTGACTTAGGCTATCTCGGTAGTTACGGTAGAAGCCTGCCATATATCGTATAGCTTCACTATCCTTAGCATCGTGTAGATCTCCACTCGGGGCTCGGCCAGGGATCTTCCATCAATCATCGTGAAGAAGTCCAGCACCCCGCTGAATCATAATCTCCTACCCCGGATTTTGTTCTCTTCACCTCTAGATACCCCTCCAGCCAGCCCCCTGCCAACATGTTTCGGACAGTCGAAGACCGCCCAACGCCAACAGAAGTGTATAACTGGCGGCTGTACACCGAGGCCACCATCATTGCCACTGGTTCGCTCTTGTGAGTAGGTGCTGTTATTACGAAGAATGTCCAACTGATCTCGCTAGGTTCGGCTATGACTCGGCTTTTGTGGGAACGACCATTGCACGCCAAAGCTTCGTTGATGCCTTCAACATCGTTGAGTCAGAAGCAGCAGATATTTCAAGCAATATCACGTCCACCTTTCAGGCCGGGGCATTTTTCGGCGCCATCTTCTGCTTCTTGTGTGAGTGAAGTCGTTACTAGATGGTCTCATAAGCTGACCGGACCAAGTGACCGACAAAATTGGGCGTAAATGGGCCCTTCAGGCGAACACACTGCTGTTTCTCATTGGTGCGATTGTGATGACGGCTGCAACACATCAACTCTCCTATATATGTAAGTAGGTGCTCGCGTAGTCGCCGCTGGTATTGACAAGGAAAGATGCTGGACGAGCCCTCACCGGCATCGCATGCGGTGCAATCACCGCGACCGTCCCCAGCTATATTGCCGAGCTGTCAATCGTGTCGATCCGGGGCATCCTCACCGGATTCTTCGAAGTCGCATACCAGATCGGTAGCTTGGTCGGGTTCTGGATCAACTATGGTATCAACGAAAATATGGACAACTCCTCGGCCGCGAGCTGGAGAGTGCCTATGGCAGTCCAGATCATCCCCGCGGGAGTCCTTTTCATCGGCGGCTTCTTCCTCCATGAGAGTCCGCTCTGGCTGATGCGGAAAGACCGTGAGGATGCCGCGGCGGCTGCTCTGGAGGCGTTGAGGAAACTGCCACGGTCTCATCAATGTAATTTCCCACCAAGGCCCGGGAGCATAGTCCCATGCTGATCATTTTAGACGTCCAGGAAGATATCGAGATGATCCGCACCAGGCTCCTAGAGGAAGCTCGCATCGCCGAGAAGTACGGCCAGGGGTGGTGGGCGTACATTCGAGGCGCTCTTTTTGAACTCTCGCGCCATGGAATGTGGAATCGTGTGCTGCTTGTCTTCTGTGCGTTTGCGCTGCAGAATATGTCAGGAGCTGCTGCTATCAACTACTATTCCCCCACATTGTTTGCTTCATTAGGGATCACTGATGTCGCTCTCTATACCGGTATCTATGGCCTGGTAAAAGGTAAGTTCTTATTCTCAGGTATCCCTTGCCTGAAGTTGGAGATTAACGGATGGGTTTGCAGCCGTCGCATCCATCATATTCTACGGCGTTCTCATCGATATGTGGGGACGGCGACGCCCAACCATTGTTTCGTCACTGGCCTGCTCTCTATGTCTCTGGTTTGTGGGTGCATACGTCAAGGTCGGGCATCCAGCCGATATCATCGACGCCGGCGGGGAGTTGTCCCCTTCCACGGCGGCTGGTGGTAAAGCGGCGACTGCAATGATCATGATCTACTCCGTCTTGTAAGTGCCCCCTTGTCCCGATTGGGCTTGAGCTTGAGCTTGAGTAACTGGTATCCAGTTGGTCTTTCGGTCTCAACGGTATCCCCTGGATTGTCTCCGCCGAAATCTTTCCCGGCGCGCTGCGGAATCTCACAGGGACATGGGCCGCGCTGGTGCAATGGTATGTATATTTCCTTTCTTTCTTCCTCTCACCTTGTTAATTGTCTAAATGCTGCAGGTTGATCCAATTCGTAATCACCAAGGCCCTCCCATACATCTTCAATAGCCTTGGGTACGGGACGTGGTTCTTCTTCGCCTCCTGGATGCTGCTCGCTACCATTTGGTCATTCTTCTTTCTCCCGGAAACGAAAGGGAAGACTCTAGATGAGATGGATACAATTTTGTACGTCCCTCTCTGTGGAAATGTGGTCTTGGCTAATGAGTCAGTGGTTACATCGCCGGACATCCTCTCGCCGGGGAGCAGGCTAAGGGTGTGGTTCGTCAAGATGAGGATTTCAAACGTGATGTGGAGGCTGTCTAGTTCAGTACCTTAGTTGATGAATATTGGTTGGATGATTTCGCTGATGGCATGTAGCTAGACCTTGACAAATCCCGCGGGTTACCCGTAACGGGTCTACCCAAAACCCGCGACGGGTCGGGTATGGATACACCGTCTGAACCCGCGCGGGTTTTTGAGTAACCTGTGGGTTGACAAACAAAACAAACATGCTGCATAAACCTAGAAATATGACAAATCAGCTAGCTTATGCAGTAAATATAGCCTAATACGGAAGACTTATGCAGAATTGGTTCTTGGCGGGTAACCCGCAGGTTACCCATCAATCCGCGCGGGTTGGCGGGTTTTGGTACGGGCCGTGACCTTCGACCCAACCCGTGGGTTCGGGTTCTGACCTTGGACCCGTCACGGGTTCTGTCATGGTCTACATGTAGCTAATGGTAGAAACGTTGGATATTTATAAGATCCCATTGCAACTGGAGAGAGCATGCTGACAGGGACAGAGTGTCGTGCTATATGAGGGCTAATTATATATTTTGGTCCTTCGAAAGACGGCACCTACACAGCTACTCAGGGGATTTAATAACTGTTTGATGACATTTAAAGGATTATCAAATACAATCTAACATACTTCCGAGACACCATACTTGATTATCTGGTTTCTGGTGAGAAGATGAAAATCAATTTTCCCCTCGTATCCATACCCAGATCAAGACAACGGATACCTGTGTTTTTACTGCCATATCAGGAATCCAATACGAGACCACACTCAGACGACTGTCAGCGCCCAGTCTAGGCTCGTATGATTTCCGATTCATTTCTACTGACTCCGGACGAAAGGCTCGAGAGGGAGAATCGACTGTGCTGCATCCACCCTACCGTAAACATACTCCCACCGCGACTTGAGTCCCTCAGGGGTTTCCCATGCCAACTCCGGGTCTCGCAGCCACAGCCGCACCAGGTGCCGCCTCTTCTCGTCCGAGTCAGTGAAGCCCGCGCGTGCATGGAAGATTGACAGGTTGTTGACGACCTGAATATCGCCCTTGTGGAAATCAAGCGCAACGGCCGACTTCTCTGCCAGGTAGTGCAGCGCGTCCAACGCCTCTGCCTGGGCTTCCGTGATCGGAGGCAGCGTCGCAGCACGAGGTTTACCCCAATACCCCGTGAAACTTCGCCGGGCATACTGAATGATCAGTCGCTCCGGAGAGCTAGATGTTTGGGGCTGGTGATATAGCAGTGGGCGGCTAATGACATCCCCTCCCTGCTCCGCGACCCAGGGCTCGGCAAGAGTGTGGATGAGATCAGGTCTGGTGCGCGCCAGCTCATTGTATACGTGCCAGCTGCTGGATAGGTAGCTTTGACCACCCTCTGCTGCCTCTTCGAGTGCAAACAGAGTGATCACATCCCCAGCATCAGTGTGAAAGACTTGCTTCTCGGTCGTATACGCCGGGGCTTTGATCGTCTTGGTGTCGACCTTGCGGCTGAGATCGGTGATGTGGGCTAGCACCACGTCGGCCGGCTTTCCCTGCCAGTTGTTGTCCTGGCGGCCGCGGACGGGGGCAATATGCGAAGTGATTCCGGCGTAGATGACGAAGTTCTCTTCCCGTGTGTACTGGTCGACCGGGACCCCGCGGATGACCTTGAATCCCCGGCCGAGATGGATCTCGCGTGAGATCAGGCGCAGGCTGTCATGCAACTTGGGCAGAGGAAACGTCTCTTGGTTGACAAGACCGAGGGGCAGGTTGAGGGCTAACTCGTCAGTCTTGCTGTGCTTGCTGATGGGATATAACTTACCCTTGAAATGATAGAGAGCCTGGTCGACCTCCTTCAAGTCATCTTCACTAAGATGATAGTTCCAGTCATATACTTCCCCGAGAGTCTTTCCATTCCAAGCCAGATCTGACTTCAGTTCCTGCGGAAATCCCTCTGGCACTGCCTTTGGAAGATCCTCCTCTCTCTGGCGCCGTTCAGCACGAGCGGCGTACTTGACGGGATCCGGCAGGTACTGAATATCAGGCTGGCCGGCAGGACCAACAGGGACGGGCGGAATGACAACGGACATTGTTTCTTTTGACGCTATTTCGGGGCGAAGAGTTGGGAGACGTGAAGGGGTACCGTTGCTCCCCTCCCCTCTCGTCTCATATGATGCCCGGCCGAACGCAATCGCTGTCGGTGATGGCGTTAGCAACCCCGCCAGTTAGCAGGACATCTAATCAAAAACAGGCTAAGCATTTGCCAAGAGTGGATCAAAGTGTTTCGGAGTATATGAAATATCATGCTGGTGGTACCCATGCCCTCATCTAAGCGCAAATCGCACCATGTCCGATGTAACCTCGCCTTTTTTTTTCTCTCATGATAAAAGACAGCACCTTTAGCCCAACAAGCGGTGGCGTTCTCCAAATCGAAATAGCTGTCCAAAACTTATGAGGACAATGCAGCTCCCTTCGTATAAAGCAAATGCCGTTGTCGAGGCAGTAGACAAGGACAACAACAATGCTCCAGCTGAGAACCCAGAAGGGCAAATCCAGGTCCATGAGGATGTGGAATACGTCAAGGGGCACCCTGTGATCCGCAATGGTCAGCACTCTGTTTCCCTCTTCGATAATCCTACTCACTAGCATTATGCTGATCTTTGCAGGTGCTGATGTCTCACGGTTCATCGTTTCGGACCGCGACGATGGCGATCCAGCCCTGACCTTCCGCTCAATCGTGCTGGGCACTGTCTTTACAGCCCTCTCGAGCGTCATCACCATCCTCTATGTCTTTAAGCCGTACCAAGTCCAGGTTTCAGCTGTGTTCTTGCAACGTAGGTTTCTACGCTCCTAGTCCCTAGCCGTGGCCTAACCCTAGCAGTGCTTGTCTTCATCTTCGGCAAGGCATGGGCCCTCTTCACTCCTCGGCCCGAGCGAGTCAAATGGCACTGGCTGCAGAGCGTTCTGCGATTCATGAACTTTGGTCAACATTTTGGGATCAAGGAGCACGTCGTCGCAGCTCTGATCGCATCGTCCGGCAACAACGGTCTTTCTGGTGTCGAAATCCACGCCGTCGAGAGACTGTTCTACGGGCTACACATCTCTGCATCTACAGCTGTTTTGAGCACATTCTCCATCTCTCTCTGCGGCTTTGTCCTCGCAGGAGTCCTCCGTCCTCTTATTGTCTATCCGGCTGAGATGGTCTACTGGTCGACCCTGCCCCAGGTGGTTCTCTACCAGAATCTGCACTTCAACCCACGCAACAACAAGCGCCGACTGATTAAGTTCGGTTGGGCTCTAGGGATTGCGGCCGTCTGGGAGCTCTTCCCGGCGTACATGATGACTTGGCTCAGTGGGCTCTCAGTCGTCTGTCTTGCATCCCTGCGCGCGCCAACGCATACGAGAAAGATCCTAACAACGATCTTTGGAGGTGCCTCTTCGAACGAGGGTATGGGACTGTTGAACTTTTCGCTTGACTGGCAATATATCCAGAGTACCTACCTCTCCTTCCCATTAAAGCAACAGGTGAACTCATGGATCGGGTACGCGATCTTCTATGTGGTCATGGCCGGACTATACTATGGCAACGCGTGGGATGCAAAGAGCTTCCCGTTCATGTCGACGTCGCTCTTCCACAGCAACGGGACCACATTCTCTCCTGACTCCGTCATAAACTCCCAGGGAACGATCGACTACACCAAACTCGAGCAGGTCGGCCTCCCGAGTCTCACCTCAAGCACCGTCTGGGGCTACCTTACCCAGAACCTCGCCATCGGCGCCCTGATCTCGCACGTCCTCATCTTCTACTGGAAAGATATGGCGACTGCTTGGAAACAAGCCCGGAGTCGGACTCAACCCGATCCTCACTACCAGGGTATGCTCAAGTACAAGGAGGTGCCCATGTGGTGGTACTATGCCTCCTTTGTGCTCGCCTTCTTTGCTGGACTAATCGTCACGATCAAGGGAGAGACCACACTCCCAGCCTGGGGGTACATCATCTCCCTCATTCTGGGGTCTTTTATTGCCCCTTTCTCCTGCGTGCTTTACGGTCTCTACGGCACCGGTGTCTCGACCAACCAGCTCTCCAAAATGGTCGCTGGCGCTCTGCACCCGGGCCGTCCCCTGGCTGGCTTGTACTTTGCCAGCTGGTCGCACCAGGTAATTCTGCTCTCCGTCAACCTTGCAAACTGGCTCAAGGTAGGCCAATACACCAAGGTCCCTCACCGCATCATGTTTGCAACCCAAGTCTACGGCACCCTCCTCGGCGCAGCCCTCAATTATGTCGTCATGATCACTATCGTCACCAACCAGCGCGAGATCCTCCTCGATCCGATCGGAAACAATGTGTGGAGTGGTTCAATGGTTCAGAGTCTCAACAGCCAGGCCATCACCTGGTCTCTTGCAAAGGAAATCTACGGAACGCATGGTCGGTACCTCATTGTCCCACTAGGTCTGATCATCGGTCTCGCCTTCCCGGTTATCCACTGGGGATTGACCAGAATCTTCCCCCGAATCCGCAACTGGCCACTCAACACGACAATTATCCTCGCTTATGCGGGCCAGGTTTACTACGGAAACACCTCGTGGGTGGGGAGTGCTATTGCCGTCGGCATATTCAGCCAGTTCTGGCTTCGGAGAAAATTACCTCGAATCTACAACGAATACAACTACCTTATCGGGGCAGCATTGGACGGGGGCTCGCAGCTGGTCATTTTTATCCTGTCGTTTGCCGTGCTGGGGGCTAGTGGGACTGAGAGGCCGTTTCCGACCTGGTGGGGGAATCCAAAGGGAAATCCAGATCACTGCTTGTAACCCTAACCTTTATCAAGAACGAGGCGGACGAAGAATAATAGGTCTCATACAGCGATTGTGATTAAATCAAAGACTAAAGAGGAGGCGAATACCGACTCAGCTTGCGGATCCTCTCGCCGTAGATGTAGAAGACAATCGGGATTGGAATGAAGGCCACGCCTAGGAAGCCGAGCAGTGAGGAGGCCCAACGAACCTACAATACCTGAATTAGCATACTAAGAGGGAGACGGTATCGTGGATTGACGTACACCAAGGCGATGGTACATCGGCGTTGCAAACATGGTGAATCCCGCCGCTACTGTTGATCTGTTCCCTTGTCAGCTTTCTCTTCTCATGATATGATGATTCCAGGGGAGCATACCTCACAATCGCGTTCGCCGAAATAGCAGAATTCGCATTCATAAGGTAAACGTCTACGAGATACGCCAGTCCCTGGAGGTAGATAATCTGAATTCCCGCCCCAATCGGCACGCCCCCCAGGATCTGCGGCCACGGGGAGATGGATGGGAACGAGGTCCATGCGAACCAGAATTGGCCGAGCGGGAGCAAGAACGCACCAGGGATCATCGGGTACAGACGGTCTTCTGGTCTGATCCGCCCCGTCGATACGAACGTCTGATGGATCCGGGTGCGGGTGAAGTAGAAGATATATCCCGACCCAAGAACGACTCCGACCCCGATTGAGAGAAAGGGTAGCGCGCCGACGCCGAGATTGTACCCTCGTTCTTCAATGAAGCTAACAGGGTACGCTTCAAAAAGCAGATAGATGAAGCCATAGATAAAGGTCATATAGAGAGTGATTAGCTGGAGGATGGGTTCGCCGAGCAGCATAAGAAGCGGGCGGCTCAGATAGCGGGTGATAATGGAGCGGATGGTAATTGGCGACTCGTCTCTATCACATCAGTTAGAAGAGAGGACGAGAGGTACGAAGAGCGCAGGGGGACCTACAGTTTGGCGTGCAGAGCCCAGTTCTTCGTTTCGAGGCGGAGTCTGGCGGCCTTGCGCTGGAGCAGGACCGGGGCGTAGGTCTCTGGTAGGACGAGCAAGCCGATGAGGCCAGCAGTGGCAGCCATGATCATGGTGATCCAGGCCGTCCAGCGCCATCCGAGGTGACTAGATAGTCCCATTAGCTCGCGTCCATAGGCCAGCGGGTTGTATCCTTCTTTGTTCCCACCTCTGCGTGATGAAGCCTCCCAGGATCGGCCCAATGATCGGTCCCACAAGGGTCGTCCCGCTGAAGACGGCCAGGGCCAGCCCTCGCTGGACGGGGTCAAAGAAGTCGGCAAAGTACCCTCCGGCAATGGACAAAGGCCCAGATGCGGCCACGCCGCCGATGAACCGGCAGAGGATAAGCGTCTCGATATTG
The DNA here is from genome assembly GCA_003574815.1 of Aspergillus spinulosporus. Classification (NCBI taxonomy): domain Eukaryota; kingdom Fungi; phylum Ascomycota; class Eurotiomycetes; order Eurotiales; family Aspergillaceae; genus Aspergillus; species Aspergillus spinulosporus. Next base: position 232,833 of record QPHH01000026.1, on the reverse strand, counting down.
CGGGCGACTCCCACGGGGATCTGGAAGACCACAAAGACGGCGTATCCAGCCATCAGCGGCCGTTTCCGTCCGTACAGTTCCGACAGAGGGCCAAAGAGAAGAGGACCGGCTGCGAAGCCTGCAATTCTTTCTATATCAGTCTACTATCCCTCAGTCCAGTCAGACGCGAACCGCGAACCGGCAATAAACAACGCTGTCCCTAACGTCGTCACCTGCCTTCCCACCCCAAACTCCTCAGCCGTAACACCTGTGGCAGCACTAAAGACCGAAGTTGCAAATGTGACGACCAGCGAGAGCCAGCCGATGATGTTGGCGTAGACCCATTTCTTCCACTGGGGAAGGTTCTGCGGATTGAGCGGGTCGCCAGGGCCGTTGAACTCGACCAGATTTGGGTCTGCAGATTTTTTCTCTGAGATTGTGGTACTCTTGCCGGCGGTGCTGCGGCTAGTACCGTTACCGTTTTTACTGCTACTGGGCTCCTCGGTCGCGGGGGTGGTTGGCGTCGCTATCACCATTGTACTGCTGCTATGCAGCGCTGGCGGGTGAATGGCAATGGCTGCCTCAGGCATGGTCGAATGAAAATCGGGTTCGGACATGCTGGTGGACAGACCGGCGAACAGCAGATGGCAGGTAAACGGCAAGTAGACGGCAAATAGATGACAAGCAATTAATAGGCAGATACGTTTGATTATGGGCGGGTGTCTATTTTGAAAGAGTAAGGAAAGCGCTGCTGGGATCGAGTGTGCCCAGGTATGGGACGGCAGCGGGGATAATCGTCGGCCTAAAGAGGAGAATGAAGATCAGGGCGAGGGCCGAGAATCAAGGACCAGAGACGGGACCTCGATACGCTGGTGTCGATCTCAATGCGGAGCCTCGATTGATCTGTCTACAGGTAAGCTGACGTGGTTTTACAGTAGCCCTCTTGTCCGACCAGAGCGTCGGCCAGAGCGTAAACCGGTCGGAGTCCGGCTTAAAGTCCGGCTTAGGGCTATATCAGGCGTAGCAGTCTCTCCCCAACGCAGGGCGAACTTTCCACCTCACTTCGATTCATCATTTTACCTCTACAGCTTAGCTAGATTCCCGGAATGTCCCTCACCGGAAAAGTCGCCCTCATCACCGGTGCCTCCAAAGGCATTGGCAAAGCGACCGCGCAGCGCCTGGCCAGCGAGGGCGCCAGTTTGGTCATCAACTACAATACCGACGCCGCCTCCGCCCAGGCCCTCGTGGATGAAATCGGCCAGGATCGCGCTCTCGCGGTGCAGGCCGATGCCTCGAAACTGGCGGACATCGATCGCCTCGTGGATGCGGCCGTGGCCAAGTTCGGCAAGATCGACATCCTCATCCCCAATGCCGGTATCCTACCTATGCGCGATCTGGAGCACACCAGCGAGGAGGACTTTGACTTTACCTACAATCTGATGGTCAAGGGACCATACTTTCTCGCCCAGGTGCGTTCTCGATGGTTCGTTGATTATTTATTTATTATTTTATTCTATTTTTATTCTATTTTTACGCATATCTTGCGCCATTTCCGTGATCTTTTTATCCTATTTTATACTGGTTTATTCCATCTTTGTTCTATTTGATTCCATTTCTATTCTGTGTTTATATTCTCATTTGTTTTATTTACTGGATGTCTTGTCTCGTGTCTAATACGGCGCAGAAAGCAGCAAAACACATCCCCGCCGGCGGACGCATTATTCTTGTCTCGACCGGTGTGACCGTGCTCTCCAACATTGCCCCGGCATACCTCCTCTACGCCTCCGCCAAAGCGGCCGTCGAGCAGATGGCCCGCGTGATGGCCAAGGACCTCGCGCGCAATGGGATTCTCGTCAACTGCATCGCGCCGGGCCCAACGACTACTGGACTCTTCCTGAACGGCAAGTCAGACCAGATGCTCAAGACGGTCGCGGGATTCAGCCCGTTCAACCGTATCGGTGAGCCGGACGAGATTGCCAATGCAGTGTACTTCCTCTGTAGTAAAGATAGCAGCTGGGTTTCGGGGCAGACTCTCAGGGTGAATGGAGGGATGGCATAGAGAACGCTGGTCTTCGGCCCGCTTATGATTAGCGAGATTTTCATTTCCTCTAGAAGTGTCCTCCGAGAATTTTTCCAAATTGAAAACCTCCCAGATTGAGAATGTCTGAATATGTTGGCTTTGCGCTTCGTACTCTGACCCCTAGACCATACCGTACGATGCTCTGGTCCTCTGTACACGATGGGGTCGTATCCGGGTCCGCTCGACCATTGGCTTAGTTCAGGGAGCCCGACTGTAGTGCAAAACAGCATCCACATAATAAATGTTGCAAGGCCAGGTCCCGGTGTGCTGCATCGGTACCGAGCCAGCTTCCCGTTTTCCAAAAGAAAATTCCTCATGGCAATCCTTGTACGCCTCGTCGTCGCCCTCGTCGTCGTCTCCATCTACTTCTTCCGCGTACGACTGCGCCTGAACCACATCCCCGGGCCCTTTTTCGCTTCTCTCACAAACATTAACCGTCGACGATGGGTGACGACCGGTAGAGCCCACGCGATCCATACCGAGTTGCATCGCAAGTATGGCAAGGTCGTGCGCGCTGGCCCAAATACCGTCTTTGTGTCTGACCCGGCCGCTATACCGGCCATCTACCGGTTCAACGAGCCGTACCAGAAGGTTTCTCTCTCTTTCCTATATTCATTTTCAGTACGTAATAAACACAGCAGGCTGGTGCTAAGATTTCTTTTCTTTTCTCTCGTTTCAGTCCGAGTTCTACGATGCTATGATGCCCTACGTCCGCGGCAAGAGTATCCCCGACGTCTTCGCTACCAGAGACGAGCACATCCATCGAACAATGAAGCAGCCCATTGCAGCCATCTACTCCATGTCGAACCTCGTTTCATTTGAGCCGTATGTTAAATCGACAATCGAGTATTTCTTCTCGCGACTTGACAATCTCTTTGTCGAAACCGGAAAAGTCTGTGATTTCGGCCTCTGGCTGCATCTCTTCGCATCAGATGTGATGGGCGAGATCACATTCTCCAGACGACTCGGTTTCCTGGAGACAGGCGGTGATATGGAGAACGTCATGGCCAATAATTGGAAATTCTTTGTCCAGGCTGCTCCGGTACACCCCATGAGAATCCATTGGTCCTTTTATATCCGGAGGGAATGCTGACCGGAAGGTTATGGTGTTGTAGGCGACGCAGATGCCCTGGCTTGACTACTTCTGGAAACGGAATCCCTTGCTCCCAGGCAGCGTCAAACCAAACAAAGTCATAGAGTTTGGCGTAGCACGGATTCAAGAACGACTGCACTTGTCGGAAAAGCATCCGGACCGTGTGAATAGCAGAGACTTTCTCTCGCGGTTCATTGCGGCCAAAGAGAAGAACAGCCAGATTGGGCCAGAGTAAGTTCTGACTTTCTCCCTAATGACCACATCAAACGTGCAAGAAGAAAAAAAGAAATGCAGGAAATGTACTGAAATATTGGCAGCGCTATTATGACATGGGCCAACTCCAACATCCAAGCCGGCAGCGACACGACCGCCATCCTCCTGAGCGCTCTCTTTTACAACCTCCTCAAGAACCCATCGAGTCTAGCGACACTGTGCACAGAGATCGACGCCGCCGCCAAGAAGGGCAGCTTATCCTCGGTCGTGACATGGAAAGAAACCCGCGACCTGCCGTACCTCGACGCCTGCGTGAAAGAAGCGGCCAGACTACATCCACCCATCAGTCTTCCCCTTGAACGGGTTATTCCCGAGTCGGGGACTGAAATCTGCGGATTCAAGATCCCTGGCGGGACGAGGATTGCGATGAATCCGTGGGCTGTGCATCGTGACCGCGACGTATTTGGTCCAGACGCGGATACCTGGAGACCAGAACGATGGCTAGAGGGAGAGGAGAAGGCCAAGATGCTGTACAACTCGTTGTTGACGGTAGGTCCCTTCAGCCTGGTCGAAGAATAGTCACCAACTGTTCTCTGCTATAGTTCGGCGGAGGTCACCGCTCCTGCCTTGGGAAGAACATCTCCTACCTTGAAATCTACAAGCTGGTGCCGTCGGTATTGCTCCGATATGAGGTAAGAGTTTCTAGCCATTATTTGTCAAGAGCTGATAGTGACAGTTGCAGATTGAGCTGGCTGAGCCGGATAAGGAGTGGCACTTGGAGAACCAGTGGTTTGTGATGCCATCTAAATTCTATGTCAAGGTGAAGGCAAGGAAAGGTGTGACTGAACTGTTGGAAAGGGGAGTCTGATCTGTAAATTAGGAGGGAAGAATAGAATAGATCAGAGACCGTCTGTTATATCCCAGTGGCTGCATATGGTTAATTCAATTGATCCTGGCGCTCGTTATTATAGAGATGCCTCAAGAGAATTCAGTTTAAAAATATATACACCTTCTTGTTCCATTACAATAAGCTGATGAAGCAGGCTGACAGCCTTTTGGGACTCGCTCAACTCCTGAGGTAGTTGCACTTAGGCACCATCTGGCTATACTATAGGTTCTGCTTTTGCCCTCGGCGTCTGACCATCAGGCTAGGATAGTTGACCTTTCAGGCCCCAGGGTGATTGGTTCATGGCCGCTCTGACCTTCCAGCATCGTGTGTTTTGGAGCTGCTCGAGCTGCTCAACGAAACTGGGTACGATTGGACTGGTGAGCTGGTTCTTGAGCATTACTGGGACCATCCCAATATGGTTGTAATGACTGGGTTCTCGAGTTACCATCTCCTGAATCTTATATTTACCGGACCCCAGGATGGCATAAAGACCTTTACACATTAATCGCGATTTGATTCATTATTGGTATGGAAAATACCATATCGCGGCACTGTTTAATTATCCTCACCGTACGGAAGCTTGGTTACGTTAGGGCTAGCCTAGGTTAAGGTAAAACACCATCATTCCCAGACCGAACGCAATATTCATAACAAATATACATTGCACGCATGCATTGTTTCCTGGATCAAACAGGGGCAATCCTGATAATCACACAAGCGACCCAGACACACTGTCATTAGCAGTCAATTCTAAGAACATTCGAATATGCTCATAGTTCAGAGCACAATCCTCTTCTTGAGCTAGCAGGTGCGCAGTGCGGACGACATTCTTTATCTGTCTGCCGTTCAGCTTCAGCTTTGCCAGCTGATCGAGCTCCTTGTCGGAGAATTGCGCGGTGTTGGGTCTGCTGAGGAATTGGCTCCAGATCTGGCGGCGGGAGACTTCGTTAAGCTCGGGGTATTGAATTGAGATGTGAATACGGGATTCAAATGCAGGGTCTATCTGCTCGGCTCGATTGGTGGTTAGGAACAGGATTCCCTAGTAAAGTTAGTGCTTGGTGAGAATTTGGACATGTCCAATTAAAGGGGAGATGAAGAGAAATAACGAGGCCTGTAACATACCTCATAATACTCCAAGAGACGTAAGAAGATAGAAACAAGCTTGTTCCGCTTGATGTCGTTCTTGTCGCGCGCTTCCATGAAGACGTCGGCTTCATCTAGCAGAAGGACAGCACCCCATCTAGGAATTAGAGTCAGGACATCCCTTAGTGTTTCCTCCACTTGCTCGGAGTCTGTCCCAAGATCACCCGCACTCATTACATAGAGAGGCACCTTGAGGGCTTCGGCAACGCTTTCTGCTGTGAGAGTCTTGCCAACCCCTGGTGGGCCCTTCAGGAGCATGATCAGTCCACGACCTTTACCGTGGATAACATCGTCAAAGTTATCCGACCGCCGACATTGCGCTCGGGCAAAACCTAGAATGAATTTCTTGAGGTGCTGCTGCGCATGTGGTAGGACTAAGGAATCAAATGCCTTGGTGTCCCAGGAGATATCCTGTAGCCCCGTGATGTAAAAGGTGAGCCACTTTTTATGTCTCAGAGCGTACCCACGAAGCATTGGTGTTGCTATCAGTCGCTGCTCATCAGAAAGAGTGCCTTTTATCTTGTTGGAAGCGGGCGTCTCATGCCCAATTGCATGCTGGGATGGAATGGAGGACATAGCCTGAGCAGGAAGACTATATAAATCTTCATCCTCACTTTCACACGGGGGCCTTCGCAGCATTCTCATTCTTGGAGCCCTGTTGCGACTGCCCACGCTACTGACAGGGTCTTTAATCCAGACCGCGTAATCGGGGTTGAAGGAGTTATACACTCTTGCGTCGATCACAATGCGGCTTTTGACAATATGCCTTACTTTGGCTCCATGGAATTCAGAGTATCCGGTGCCTATGCCGTCGTATTGCAGGTAGTGGAATCCTTTGTAGCTTTCCCACAATCTGCCACGCGCAATGAGGTTCTCTCGGATTGTGGCTTCGCTGTCATGGTATCTGAGTGGAAACACAGCGAGGTCTTCGATGCGCCGTGTCCCTTCAAAATATGGCACACACAGATCTTGCGTCCGATAGCCAAAGGTTTCACCATCAAAATCAATGAAATTGGCACTCACGACAAAGTCCCCAGAGCTGGAGTCGGTATCGCCAGACTGAAAGGCCAAAACACATTGATGATCATCAATCACGGTGAAAATATAGTCGTTCGGTTCAAATATGGTCCAAAGAAGCTGGTGAGTTACAACACCGTTCTTAACCAGGTCTTCTTTCTTGGAAATCACGTCACCCAGCTCGTTGTCAAGAGTACGATAGAGAAGATCGGCATGGACCTTAGTGGTGAAGTCAGTCTCCTGGTCCTTTGCTTCAGAAAACTCTTTCCACCGATGGATAAAGGACTTGAAAGGTGCAGTAAACTCGACTCTATCGAGGGCCATGGTAAGACCGGGGTACCCATCCAACACATTGGCAAGAAATTTCTTCAGGAAGGGACTTTGCACAACGATGGAATGAATAGAAAGGCTCTTTTCGGGGCTGTAGGATTTCTCGTTTCTGACTATTAAAGCATATTTACTGGTCGTTGAATCCTCAGCAGGTTTGACCAGGTCATCGGGCTGAGTCTGCGTCCACGATGTGCGACCCCTAGCGTCAGGCCTGGTTTGATAAAGCTGAATAGCTTCACATATAGAGCCAGGTTCAGCTTCGCCGTCGGCTCTAGGCATGACCCCTGGTAGAGAGGAGGGTTACTATTTTGAATGTTTTGTAGAGGAACCTCTCCCCAGGGGGTCTTTTACCGGCACGAAACTCGCCCATTGTACTGCAGGATAATGTCCGTGTCTCACACTTCGTATTGACTGGAATAAACAGCGAAGTTGAGATTTACGAGTAATTTGGGTGTACGGGAGTTCTGCCATTAAAAGAAATTTCCTTCGAAGCGAACAAGTAACCTCCTCTCAAGGCTGAATTCAGCCTCGCGCCTCACCCCGCAGCCATGTTGACCTTTCACACCCACTTACACAGCTTGATGACTCCAATCCCAAGACTTAGTGCCCCTCATGCAGGAATGGCTGAGAACAAACTCCGTAGAATGACGTGTCAGAATCCAGCTTACTTGCACAGGGATTATCCTTGGCAGACCTGATTAGGATTGCGTCTTATGATCGGTTGGGCAAAAATGATGCTGGGAACCCAGGATGATTAGAATTATCCAAAAGTGTTGGATATAGAGCGAAAAAGGGAACATTTGCCCCTTGTGGATCTTATCCAGGCAAATGGACGACCTTGGCCGCGAGGCGGCATCTTCTAATCTGACGATGGTCTATTGCGACTCCTGCGCAGTTCGAATTTCTGGTGTACGATACAAGTGTCAGGCGTGTTATGACTTTGGCTACTGTCCTGAGTGTTTTAAGGAAGCGACTCTCACACACCCAGGGCATGAGTTCAGAGGAATTGGAACAGAACCACTGGAGAATCCAGCACAGGATCATCCTTCCTCACTACCCGTTGCTTCAGCCGCACAGCCTGCAAGTCCTGACGAGACTAAAGACACTAGTGCGCTGCTCGCTGGTCACTGTCGTTCTTGTGCTCTTCTTGGCCTCGTCCTGCCAACTCTCGATATCGCTATCAGGGAAATTCAGAACGAAAGGCGACAAAAATTGCATGATTGGATCGGACAAGAAGTTCCATGTGACGACATAGTGGAGGATTCGAAACTGAATAAAAGGCTTGCCGAGGAATTCTACGATAGCCTTAGAGGGGGTGTTCCGGTCACCCTGGCTGACAGTGGAAACCTACCGTTAACCAGATCCTATGCCAATAACCATGAGATATATGAGGATGCCTAATCTGGCCAAACGGAAAAAGCAGAAAAGAGAAAGATTCAAGGAAGTTTATCGCAGCTGGGAGCCAGCGTCGCTGATATGTTGCAATGCAGTTTGGGAGGATACTTCCCAATCTCTGGCTTCGAGTTGGAGGATGGAAAGAGCCAGCGTTCGACCGGAAACTCAAATAGGGACTCAAGAAAGCGGCCTTGACGGAATATCGCATCAGAAGAAATCTCATTCCAATAGCCTGTGCGTATCTCAGGGCTTGTGGAAGCTGCGCAGCGCGGCTGTGCCTTCTGCAGTTTTTTCCTCTCACGTGTCTTTGCGCCTACCCTCATTGACTGCATGGACATTTATAGCCTGGGTCTGAGGAGTACTTGGTACAGTAGGCCTAATGATCATCCTGATGATCGAGCCAATGTGGTTTCGGCGTGCATGGACAAGCTGACCAAACTGAAGTATGACCGCTTTGACTCTTATGTCACGCCGATCCGCTCAAAAAAAGACTTAAAACTGCCCGATTTTCATAAACTGCGATTTGATCTTGGCAAAGCTGCAGATAATGCTGAGCTACTGCGCGAGACTTTCCGTTACTCAAGAGTGCTCCTCCCTTTACACACGGGGTTGATATCATTTGAAGTGGATGCCTACGCAACCCGCGGTAAGTGACCTAGTGTAGAATGAGCTGATCTCCTGGGCATTACTAATGTATAAAGACGACTCTGTTGGCAGGATAATAAGCAGTCGAACACCCAACCCATCGCCATCCTCAGAGGAAAGCTTTCGAAAGGTCAAGGGTTGGGTATCAGATTGCAATCAGAACCACCCCAGCTGCCTTCAAAATATCAGGCTCCTTTCTGTATTACCGAGACGTCTTGTTGAAATTAGAGAAAAAGGGTTCTTGAGACTTCGTGAGTCGTCTCTCGGGGAGCAGGGACAGTACGTTGCGTTGAGTTATTGCTGGGGCGGGTCGCAGAAATTTCAGACTACAAAAGCCACAATTACTGAGAGACAAAATGGGTTCTACATTGCAGAATTACCCAAGACAATATGGGATGCTATTCAGGTGACGCAAGGCATTGGCTTAAAGTACATATGGGTGGATTCACTGTGCATTGTGCAGGATGATCTATCTGGCAAAGCTCAGGACATTTCGCGAATGGCCAACATGTACAAAGGCTCCTATCTCACAATTTCTGCCTCGAGGGCAAGTCACGCAGAAGAAGGGTTTCTGTCAGATAATGCTGATGAGTTCACGGGTCTATGGAAAGGTCTCGTACCTGTCGACTACTGGGTACGATCACCCACCGCAAGCACAACTCAGCAGGCACTCTCTCATCCAGGAGAGAAGGGAACTCTGTGGTTGCTTGATGAAGATGACGGCATTCGGGAGTTATTCCAGACTTCAACTTCGCTGCGAGGGTGGTATTTGCAGGAGCACATCCTGTCGCCGCGGTTGCTTTCGTACGGCAGATGGCCTACCTGGAGATGTAGAGAAGCCACAGAGACAGATGGAGGATTTTACATATCAGATACCAGAAATGCGGGACAATACTGGTACCCTAGAGCATCGGCTTCTCGACATATTGTTCGATCATCACCGCACTAGCCGCCTTTCGCAAGGGTTGGATATGTTCACTATAGCCCAATTGTATCAGTGTTGGTACGCCGTTGTGCATGATTTTTCCAAGCGAATAATTAGCGTCAGTTCCGATAGGCTTCCAGCAATCGGCGCTATTGCTAGTGAGCTCTCTGAACTCACCGGGAGTCGATACATGGCTGGCCTTTGGGAACAAAATATGCTCCAGGATCTTATGTGGTTCACCAAGGGCACAGAATGGGCGTGCACCATCATGGTCATGGGCATCTGTGGACTCCACTATCACCTATGGCAACATCACGGCAGATTCAAGGCCGATGGCCACGGTCAGAGACTGCAAATGTACCATGAAGTATCCTGCCGCACCATTTGGCGAAGTGACTAGCGGGTCAATGAGCTCCAAGGGTTCCTCGCCCTGGTAAATGCTGAGGACGTTAACAGCCTATTTGTGAAGAGGTTCTTGGGTCCGCGTCTAGATATAAATCTCCAGCCAGGTAAATGGCTTCAGATGATGCTCAGACACTCTCAGGACCTAAATGGGATGGGACGTTTCAATGTCGACAAAAAGCAATTTGAAACCCTGTCGGTGCTTGACAGATCAATCTATGGGTTGGTCACATTCAGCCGGGATTGGGTAATTGAGGATGAGGAAAGGGTTAATCAGACTTGCTTCTCCGGTTTGTTTCTGAAAAAAGCAGAGAACAAGGCAGGTTGCTTTGAACGAGTGGGAGCATTTTTCAACGAGACAAAGGAGTGGCTGGATCCACGCTCAGCATCTTGGAAGACTGAGCTTGTTGTGATTATCTGATGTGCCTAAAACTCAGTAAGATACAAATCTCTAGATTGTCCAGCCGACTCCTTGGAGTGACTAGTGAGATGAAGACTACAGAAGACCTACAACCAAGGTAGACCCGACTTTTAGGTTAGCAACTGTCATGTTGCAGTCGATGCCTTGAAACCATCAACCTGAAGTGCAGGAACATACTGGGGCATGGGGGAACTAGGATATCCTGGTAGAAACATGACCATGTGAGAGTTGACACAAGTAGCCGGACGACCATAATATGGGATGAGATATATAAAAGTACAGAAGAGACATATATAGTTGAAGAACTGACGCAACGACAGTCACCAATAAGTTCACTCATTCTACAATCAAGGTTATAACCTATAATAGTACCATATTTCGCAATCAATATTCCAAATTTGTAGACTTTGCAGTGATTTTCTAGCACTTTTTATACGAGTTTATAAATATATATATAGCTTAAAGTTACCTGACCAATTGTACCTAAGTAAAGCGTCTTATAAAACATAATAAAATAATAGCTTACAAATAAGATATAGTTAACTTTCTTTATAAATTTTTATAGAAAACTCAAGTTGGATGCTTGTCATACCGCTAACAGGGTCGAACCCAGGCAAAACACGCAGGCAAGACACCTGGAATGGAAGAAGTTCCATTGAATCTTCGTGGTATCTAATCTAAACAATTTAGCTAGATTACTTTTCAGATACTGCCTCCTTCAAAAATTCGTACCCTCTCTTTACTACCTCCCACGAACTCCCGTCTGTGTCTTTGAACATGTCAAACAGATGCGCCTTCCCCTGTGGCACACTGATTTCAGCACGAACGCCCATGTCCTTCAAAACCTGCACAGTCCGTACACTCTGCTCATAAGGAATGAGATCATCCTCTGTGCCATGAATGACAAATGTCGGGGTGCGATACACTCCCTTTTGGATCTGCGCGTAGGGACTAACACGCTGGATCTCTTCAATCTCTGGTTGCGGTTGGGACATCAACTGTTCAGCATCGCTTGAGGAACGGGAATTGCTAGGGGGTAATCCGCGCAGAAGAACGGGGAGACACTGGCCCTTCCAGTTCATGTGCAGGACAATCCTGGATCGGGGGTCATCTGGCGCCATCCATCCCCCGGCTGGAGTCCCACCTGCCTTGGAATTGGACCTAGAGGTAAGGGGAATATTGTAAGCGGTTATCGGACGCTCCTGCACACCCTCAAGGAGGTTATACTTCATCATGGATAGACCGTCGGCATCCGTATTTTCTGGGTAATTTGGCTGCGTCCAAAACGGGTCTTCGTAGTCAGTCGGGCAGTAAAAGGCCAGAATTGCGTCGGGAGGAGACAAGCCTCGTTCCACGGACGTAAATGCTGATGTCATGGCAAGATGCCCGCCTGTTGACCAGCCAACAACGACAACGCGCGAGGAGTCAAGGGTCAAACCAGGACACAGTAACGGCAACGAGCTAAGAGTGCTCCGCGCCCAGGCCATGGCGTCGCTGACATCCCGCATTGGCCCTTCTGTCAAAGTAGTCTCGGGGCACAGACGGTAGTCGATTGAGACAGGGAGGAAGCCTAGCGAATGCAGGTGCGCCGTCTGCTTAGGACGAATATCCTTGCGGGAGAGCATAACATGGCCGCCGCCGTGGATCATAAGGGCTGCATAGTCGACAGTCAGTTTCACGAATGTATATGGAGGGATGGACAAATGCTCACCTATGGGACGCGGCCTTTCAGAGACAGAAGGAGGATAGTATATGTCCGCAAATAGGGGGATTCCATCTGTCTGCTTGTACATAACAGTCTCAACCGTTGTCTCTGTATCCCTGCTATCAAGTTTTGGTGTATAGCTCTCGTTCACAGCGGGCGCTCTGAAACCAGTGATAACTCTCAATGTACGTGCCTCAAGAGTATTTCCATCGGTCCACGAAACATGCTGGAATCCAGCCTTCCGCATGCTTGTGTTCCAGAAGTGTTCTGATGCGATGACATGCTGACGGCCATCCTCAAAAAACCACCACCCCTCAAGCAGTCCAAAGACGAGATCAAACCAATACATATTGCGTGTGAACTCGACCAGGGCTGCAAATCCATCCGGACGGAGCATTTTGTGAATATTTCCTGTTGAGATCTCGAGGTTCTTCGTGGCATGGATGCAATTAGTTGATATGACCGCGTGGTATTTCCCGATCAACGAGTCGGCAGGCTCCTTTTCAATGTCGATGACCTGATACTCCATATAAGGCCGACCAGAGAACTTCTTTCTTGCAGCTGCAACGAAGGAACCAGACACGTCGCTGAAGGTGTAGGTGAACGGTATACCACAGCGCACAAGGTAATCAAGAACATGGCCGGTTGTGCCCCCTGTCCCCCCTCCTAGCTCCAGGATCTGGAAAGTACCAGAAGATGGTCTACCCGAGAAGGCATTTCCCAGAAAGCTGCAGAGCAGCTGGGAGATAGCAGCGTACATGGGTCCATTCAGGTACACCTCCGCCAGCAGGTCCCTGTTTGCTTTTGACCGGAACAGCAAGTTCAGAGGATCAGCGGCCCCAGTCAAGCAGTCAGCCAGCTTAGAGCCTGTTATGTGAAGTAATTTGTGCTCAGAGGCATGCTGCGGCGCTTTCGCATTTATCTCTTCCAGCAATTGTGTGGATGGGGTGGTATCGACTGGCTTGTCCGTGCGAACAAGCCCAGATTCGCTGCTCGCAACCAACATCCCATCTCTCAGTATGTCATGTAACTGCAGCACAAGCTTCTCATGGACGGGCAGATATTTGATTTTGGGTAGTTGGTCGCCCGGTTGCATCACGGCGAGATCGCATCCAAGCTGAGTAAATGCCTCGACGGTATAGGCGAGAACGAGCCTGGATTGAGCAGGATAGACCCGCTTCCAGAAGTCATAGAAACCAGTATCCTTGGTATAGAGATCGTAGTGGAACCGGATTTGCTCAAACGCCTTCTGCGCGTTTTCGACGTCGCTACTTCGTGTTGCTAGCGATGTCGTAAGAGATGGCAGGCTCTGCCTTATATCCAAGGCCGGGACGAGGGCAACCAGATCCGCAAAGGTCGAGTCCATGTTTAGCTGCGACATGTCTACGTCACAGTTGAATATATTTTTAATGTCATTTGCCAGCTCAATGCTCAGTATTGAGTCGAGGCCGAGATCTGCCAGGTTGTTGGATCCCTCAATGGTCCCGTCGTACTCCAGATGTTCGGCCAGCAGATCTGCGAGCCTGCTCACCGAGTCGTCTGGAGTGGTAATGCCAGAGGTAATAGCCCCTGTTGGCATTTCTGAATCAGAATCAACAGAGTCCATGTCGGCCAGGTCCTCAGGCTGAGAGCCACCGTCATGCACGCCGAGATGCGGGCTCAAGCATTTCAAAATCGAGGCCACATCTGTCAAGAGCGCGAATTCATCCGCGGAGATGGAGACATTGAAGACCTGATTGATCTCATTTAAAACTTCTGTTCCTAGCAGGGAGTCTACGCCTAGGTCTGCGAGGATGTCGCCGTCGTGGATGTCAGCGACGGGGACTTCGATGACGCGACTCAGCGTCTTCTTCAGCTTGTCAGAAACATCTAAAGTCGGCCCTGTAGTCGAACGCTTGGTATCAGGCGGCAGAAGGACCTTCTTTGGCTGTGCTCTCAAGGCAGGCGATTGGACCGGCACAGCCACCTTGACCGGCGCATTCTCTGCTGTATTGGCACGAGAGAGGACCCTCCCAAGCGACGAAATCTGGACCCTGGTAAAGTGCGCTCCAAGAATGAATAATGCCAGTTCTCCTGTGGCTGCGTTAAAGACAAAGATATCATTTACGACCTCCTTATCACTGGTCGGATGGTATGAAGAGTGCACAATCCAAGAGGCATCCACGTCGGTCAGGCCCTCGGTGAAGGTCGCCCCAGACTGTACGCGGTCGACCTTGGTGCAGACGTAGACTTCCTTAGCACCAACATCCGTCAGGCAGTTGACGTGGATGCCAGCGGTCTGGATGAAGTTGTCGACGAGTAATGGCCGCCGCGTGTCGGCATCTTTCACATTTGGGGGCAGCCTGATCCTGCCCGTCACTTCTGAACCGGAAGCATGCACGCTCTGCACGCCCTTGTAGTAGTCTGCGTAGGTGACGACTCTGCTGAAGAGCTGGTACACCACCGGCCCTTGCAGGATATGGCAGTCTGGGTCAGCCCTCATCTCCTGGACACGCTTGCTGCCTACCAGACGACCAAATCGGGAGAACTCAGCTGCTGTTTTGGTGTCGTTAGCGCGCAGGACAACGGTCCCGGTGGCATGGAGCTGTTCCTCAGATGAGGCGCCTGTGTCAGGTCTGCTGCAGAAACAGAACGTCCATGCCGTCTTCAAGAAGGGCGATTGTTGCAGACGGAGGATGATGACACGGTCGCCAACACCTAGCGGAGCCTGAATTTCCAGATCCTCGACACTGGGTATAATCTGAGTTCCATTGGTGTCAGAATACACTATCCGACCAGCTTGGCAGGCAAGATCAATGTACAAAGGTGCAGGGCACAAGGGCTCCGCGAGCACAGCATGGCCTTTAACAAAGAAGGAGTACTTTTCGTGCTGCGTGCTGATTCGGAACTCTGCCTGCTGCTTCGTACTATCTTTGTACTTGACGAACGTCAAGAACTCTTCAACAGGGGTCTCTTCCCTTGTTGAATGTGCGACTGTAGTCTGCTCGGCCACCGTGTCTTTCCAGTCAAGCCAGTGTCTCGTTTTCTCGAACTGATATGGGGGAAGTTGAATCGGTTGGTAACACGCCCTCTCGCCCCTAAGGAAAGGCCAGAACTGCAACTTATGACCGGACTTCCACAGACTGACCGTCGCATCAGCTAGGGCCATTGTACCAGTCTCTCCTGTGAGGTTAACAGTCTGGACCAGATGGTTTGAGGCGGCGTTTAGGGCACTCCGGATCATCCCAGCCACGGAGCCTCCGGCACCCACCTCGAGCCATGTGCAAGGACCCAGCCTGGCTGCAATCCGATCGAGAGCTTCCGTGTAGTAGACCGGGGTGCGTGTATGCTGCACGATCATGGTTGCGTTGAACTCCGTCCATGATGAACCACTCGAGCACGTCTCGATGGGATAATTTGGCGTGCGGAAGTTCAGTCTCCCAGCACACTGTCCCAGTCCAGGCAATAACGGCTCAGTGAACTTGGAATGGAAGCCATGCGAGACGGCCAGCCGTTTATACCTGACTGACTCCTGGGCAAGAACGGCCTCCAGGCGATCGGCAGTATCTGCACTGCCGACAACGACGTGGCTAGTTGGTCCATTGAAACAGGCTATTTCGAGGTTATCCCTCGGATCTTTAGTCTCAGCCGCTCTCATCAGCCTGGTGACGGTCTGGATATCTGCTTGGACCGAGATCATCGAGCCTGGCTCGGGGCCCCAGGCGTCTCGCATGAGCTTTGCGCGCCCTGTGATTAAAGCGAGTCCGTCTTTCAGAGAAAGAACCCCGCTGACCGTCAGAGCAGTCAATTGGCCAAAACTGTGGCCAATTAGGGCAGCTGGGACAACCCCGGCGTCTATCCAGGTCAGGGCACAGGCGTACTGGGCCGCAAACAGCGCAGAATGTAGCAGAACGACATCGGCAATTGGCTCCTTCTGAAATATAGCTGGAAAAATACTGTTCAAACCAGCTGAGGTGATGATACCATCGCATTCCCTTAGATGTGCTCGAAGTACGGCAGAAGAGTCGTAGACCTGGCGACTGAGACCTACCGACCGGGCCACTTGGCCACCAAATGCGAGAACGACCGGACGCTCTGTTGGAGTCGCCGTCTGCAGCAAGATATTCCTGTTCTCGATGGCCGCCGACAGCTGATCCTCCAATTCAGCCTTGGAAGTGACTGAAGTAATCAGTGCATGTGGAAAACCGCGGTTCTGGGTGTTGGCAAGCTGGAAGGCGAGACTGGCAAGGCAGTCAGGAGCACGGCTACGCAAAGATCGAAGCAGTTCTGTGCAGTACGCCTTCAAACTAGAAGCAGTATAGGCGGAAACGTAAATGGGATACTTTGGCAGGGTTCCCTGCTTCACTGATTTTGCACTGGTAGGGGCCTCAGTCACGATCATGGCGGCATTGCTCCCCGCTGCACCATAGTTATTTATGCAGACGGCTTTGAAATTCGCAGACCAGAGTTGCGTTGTAAGAGGAATTGTCAGTTTATCCTGCTCCAGAGGCGCGATCTTCGGGTTCAGGGTTGTATAGTTTGCCTGCATTGGAATCATTCCACGCTGCAGCATCAAGACCGTCTTGATGAGGGATGCGACACCCGACGCGCCCTCTGTGTGCCCAATATTCCCCTTGACCGATGCAATGGCGAGAGGGTCGGCTCGATCAATACCGCCAAATACGGTCCGGATGCTAGTGAATTCGATAGGATCGCCCACCGGTGTGCCGGTCCCATGGGCCTCGACAAACGATACGTCATGCGGATGCAAGCCAGCCTCAGAGACAACCTTCCTGTAAAGTTCGATCTGTGACTCGGAGTGCGGCACGGTGATGGCAGTCGAGTTCTTGTTTTGGTTGACTGCGGCGGCAGCGATCACTCCCATGATGTTATCGTGATCGGCCAGGGCTGCAGATAGAGGTTTCAAAAACACTAGGCCCACCCCTTCTCCACGACAGTAACCATCTCCCTTTGCATCAAATGGCTTTGTTGGGCCTGTAGGGCTCAGGAAGGAAGCGGCTGCGAGATTCTGGTAGAAGTTAGGGCTTGTATACAGACTGACTCCCCCCGCCAGCGCCATCGAACATTCGCCCGTCTGCAGGGCTCGGCAGGCAGCTTGAATTGCTACAGCCGAAGATGAGCATGCCGTATCGTATGTGATTGATGGCCCTGTCCAGCCGAAGAAATGGCTGATTTTTCCGGAGAGAAACGCCCGCAGTGTTCCAAGACTGGAGAACGCATTGGGTGGGTGTGAGGCCACGTTATCCGTATAGTCTGAAGCACATAATCCCAGATAACACCCAACATCTTTGCTGGCCTTGAGTCCGGTGAGACCAGAATACTCCGCCGACTCCAGAGTTTGATAGGCAACCTGTAGCAGAAGCCGCTGTTGAGGATCCATGCTTGCCGCTTCACGAGACGACTTCTTGAAGAAGCGATGATCAAAGGCATCCACGTCATTGACAAAGTTTCCCCAGAACTTGAGTTTCTTGTCCGGCGATCGGCGTAAACCAGACGTCCTGAATCGTTCCTCAGGCATGGTACGGCACATGGACACCCCGTGGGCCAGGAGCTGCCAGTATTCCTCTAGGGTATCTGCTCCCGGAAACTTGCAGCCCATGCCAATGATTGCGACGGGCTCTGAAGTCGGGGCTCTTGTGCCGACGGTGTTTAATGAAGCTGGCAGGGTTGTAGGTAGGCGCTGCACGGGCACGTCCGCTATCCGCTGCACAGAAAGACGAGCCTGGCGCGTAAAGGAAGGGGGAATGCACTCAACCAGGCTGAATTGGACAATATTCGTCTTCTCTCCGCTGCTGCACTTATGAAAAGCCGTTGAAATAGATGTATACCAATCGCAACGCTGAACCAGTATAGACTGAAGCAGCGTGTCAATGATAGAATCCGAGGAGAGAATCTGCCCGTTGATATTGGCGTATACGGGAACCAGCAACTCTGAGTGGAGAAACTGAAAGCCCCGGTTCGACGCGACTAGCTTGCGCAGACTCTCAAGAGCCTTCTTATGTGCGGGATGGTGGAATCGGCCTCGCAAATCAAACCGTTTAGCGGAGAGCCCGTTTGATGCGAGCGACTGTGAGAGAGCGTCGAGCGAGGCCGTGGGTGCAGTGACCGTGGCATTCAGTTCATCCGTAATGACTGAGATATATGCCTAGTACATCGTCAGTGAGAGCAATGGCCAGTAACTCAAAGCACGTACGCCAGGAAATTGTACGAGGCAGTCTTCCAGGCCCTTCTTGCCAGCACGGGACCTGACAGCAACTGAGCTGACATCTGAGTCTATAAGATCCAGATCTATATATGCTCCAATTGCAACAGCAAGTCTCAGTGCCACGCTTGCTTGACGGCTCAGCGCCTCGAGGTCAGGGCTCGTGGCTACCGTCGCCGCAGTGAGCAGGCCGGTGCAAAAGCCCTGCACCCCTCCATTGCTCTGAACGGCTCTCAGAACGCCCGCATGCCCCAGGCCACCGTCTTCACTTGTATAGCGCACATATAGGATTGTATGGAGGATAACCGTCAACGGCGTGACGAATGTCGCTGGAAGTTCGGAAATCTCTGTGCTGTCAGGGAACTCTTCATGGGATATCCAGCGACATAGCTGACGTAAAGCCTTCTCGGCAGGGCCAGCAACACGTTCAAGGGCAGGGTTGGAGACAGTCAATACTGGCCATATCTCAGGCAGTGACTCGATCGAGATACGCAACGGATATAGACGAGGGTCGAGCAGCAACACCGCACGCAGTCTCAAGGCCGCCTCGACAGAGGGCAAGGTAGTCTGTGAACCGAAAACAAGAGCGGATGGTGCGAGTGCCATGGTGAAAGAACAGAAGATCTCAATCTATTCTAATGTGTATAACAGATAGAAAGAAAAAGAAAGCTGAGAAGAACTGAAAGACCGGGCCGAGGAAGGGGAATTCCAAAGGTCACTAAGTGTTGAAGGTCTATCAAACAATGCCAATCGAATCACGCAGGCTCGAACGCTCCTATGAACATACATAGACACGAGGTAAAGCAAAACTCAAGCACGGGCGCTTCCCAGGAGCAGGTTGATATACAGTAGGCGGCACAAGCAACCTTTCTGACCATGATTTGATACCTATTAGCCTCAATATGTCGTGTACCATAACGACCCCATACTCTGGACCAAAAGCTGATACACCGCAAGTTTAATCCACACTTTGCTACATTCTTCCTGATATCATCCACGCGGGGTTCGATATCGCGGGCCGGGTGGTTTCGATACTTGGCTGGACTGGATATACTCGGGTCTCAAGAGCAAGGTATAGAACCAGGGTGAATTATATAGGGCGCAAATGGTGAATCTCCACAGCGAACGCTCTTCACTTTACCCACAAGCTGTCAGGTACTGTTGTTTTTGTCCTTGAAGGTCGCCATGGAACGCTTCCCTCGGTCTCCCACCGACGCACAGCAGCTTCTTCAACTCGCTGAGTTGTTTAAGCAATCCGCCGAGATAATTGCAGAGGAATGGAGCAAAGAAGAGTTCTCTCAGTCCTCGGCCGAGTCCAACGGCACCAAGAGCAACTTAGGCAGCCAGGACACTGCTCGAATCCTCCCTAGCCCCCGTCTGCATGAGGCAACACGGACTGTGCTTGCTATCACGGGCGCAGCAACGGAGCTGGTGGCAGAGCCGTACAGTCGAATCCAGGAAGTTGCCTGCCAGTATTTTGAGTCGCGGGCGCTATTCGTTGCTGCTGAGCGGCGCATTCCAGACCTTCTCGCCGGAGCCGGTGAGGATGGGTTGAGCGTGGGTGAGATTGCTCAAGCCACTGGAATAGAAGAGAGGAAACTATGTATGCTGCCGGAGTTCTTTAACAACCGTATTGCGGACTATAGTAGACACTGACTCTTAGTATAGCTCGCATCCTGCGTTGTCTCTGCTCAATCCACATCTTCCGCCAGCTTGGAACTGATCGGTTCTCCAACAACCGGATCTCTGCTGCCCTGCAGAAGAACGAGCCACTGCGGGCATATGTCCAACTTTTGTACGCACTCTTGTCCCCTTCCCGTGCCATTCACATCCTGACATGGAACAGCAATCTCGACATCTACACCGCATCTGACCAGCTCCCTAAGTATCTGCTCAGCTCGCAGGGCGCCTCATACAAAGTGCACGAGACGGCATGGCAAAAGGCTGTGGGCACTACAAAAGCACGGTGGGACTGGTTGGCCGAGCGGGTTTCTATTGACGAGGTGCGACCAAAGGAGGCTCCATACCCCGGACTACCAGACACCAGGCACCTGCAGCCGGGCCCAGACGGCAAGTTCACGCGGCCTGAGCTAGATAATTTTGGGTTGGCGATGGTTGGCGGGGGAAAGGTCTCTGGGGCAGCGCATGCATACGGTACTTGACCCGCCCAACATGACCTACTATGACAGGCAGCTGACGAGCCAGATTTTCCCTGGGCATCTCTCGGCGAAGCCCTAGTTGTGGACGTTGGCGGCGGTGTTGGTACGTGCCCCATTTTATACTCTGCTCCCAATGCACAAGTCCCATCCCAGGCCGATTGTAGACTCAACGAACTAACCGGAAATAACTGCATTTAATAGGTGGATTCGTCCTGCAACTGTTGCCAGCATATCCCCAGCTCCGATACATTGTGCAAGACCGCGCCGAAGTTCTGCAGCAGGCGCAGGAGGAGATCTGGCCTGCTGAAGCGCCTGAGGCCGTCGCTGACGGCCGGGTCCAGTTCATGGAGCACAATTTCTTCCAGCCAAACCCCGTCAAGGGAGCGGATATTTACTGGCTACGTGGGATCCTGTACGTAGATTCTAGCGGTCATTTAATGCTCTCAACCCCCTTGCCTTTAAGGGCCGGACCGTGCTGACAGTGCCACGCAGACACGACTGGTCGGACAGTTACTGCGTGCAGATTCTCTCAGCTCTGCGCACCTCAATGGCACCAACATCGCGCATTCTGGTCTGCGATCAGATCATGAACACCACGGCTGGCTGCGAGGAGATCCCCCCTGCCCCGTCCCCACTGCCGGCCAACTACGGCTATTACATGCGGTACCCCCACCACCGGGATCTGGCGATGATGTCAATTATCAATGGGATTGAGAGGACTCCAGCGCAGTTTACAGAACTGGTGAAGCAAGCTGGCCTCAAGGTTAACAAGATCTGGAATTGTCGGAGTATGGTTGGCATTGTGGAGATTGGCTTGTGAGTAGGGTAGCAGGGCAGTGGTATAAGGCGTCCAGCGGGATAAATATACAGAATTATGTTGATCAAGGAAAGAACGAGCAAGATCGCCATCACCGCCGTTTCAGCTCCATGGGGCTCGGGGTTTACACCCAATTAGAGATTGGAGTCTAGGCTGTCAGAGCTGTCATTTTAGTACACGAGTGTCGCACATATGCAGGCTTCATTTCTTCCGCAGAAGGCCCGGTGCATGACGAACTGCAGGTAAGAAGTTAGCACCGACAAACAGAAATAGTCCCGAAACTCTGCTTAATCCAGCCAAGGAAAAGGCCAGCTTCAATCGGGCAATCAGCTTAGTTGATGTCGTGGCGGAGCAGTCAATCATCTTCGTGCACCTTTTGCGTCAAAAGAATAGATGGCCAAGTAAACCTGACCCTGGAAATTGCTATATCAGAGCACCCCCTACATCCTGTGCATTATTAATCTGGGCTCGGCCTCCCCTGTCGGCTGACGAGCCGACGTAGAGCCCCCCTTCCAATCACATTACCATAGATTGCCGGGGTGTCTGCCCCCCTGCTGGCAAAGGCCTATCCTGGAGCACAAGTCATTATGCAGATAAGAGTCTACAATCCTTGCTGATTCAAAAACCGTTCGTTTGCACATGCTCAGAGGTCCATTAAATTTGACTCTTGCGGTGGGGAGTTAGACAGACACCTCATCCTTCCTTAACCCTATTATCTCGAGTATACCAGCCTCTCGATGTATATACTGGAAATTAATCTAGGTTAAGCTTTAGCCAGACCGTTGAGGGGCAACGACTATCCAGGAGGACCCGGAGTATACGGTGGGGGGCGCGATGGTCTGCTGAGGCCTGCAGGCCGTTTCAGCCAGATCTGTCAGCCGAAGTGGCCAGTTAATCGCGAGACTTTGAATCCTTCTCGGCCTCACGACCGGTCTCCGCATCTTATCATTGTATTTTTATTCTTCTTGCTCACTGTTGCCTGCAGTAAGAGGCCCCAAGCACAGGGGAGCCGAGGCAGTACATAGGCGCCGTTTGGTCTAGGCGTTTCGTCAGCCTCAACATCATTTGAACTACTGCTTACATGCAGAAGATGCTCCAGCAGAGTGTTCCTTTTTTTTCCTTATATCTTCTCGCTGATGAATAGAGGCATGGGGTCTACAGTCTTCCCCGCGAGAAATTAGCGGGTCATATATCATACCCTACATACCTTCCAGAGTACCTCTCAGACTACCTCACAGAATGAACGACACGTCCAGTCGGCGTCGCTGGTGGACCCAAGAGGAAGATCGTATCCTTCAAGAAGAAGTTAAACACCAGAGTATGTACATCCACCTTGGCACATTCTATGGTTATGCTTTGGCCAAGCTTTGGCCTATACTCTTCAGTGCCGAGTCCTGCTAATATAGGCCTCCAGTACAGCTTGGCGGACACCAAAGCGCGAGGAATTGGAGCGCAATCGCAGAGAAACTGCCGGGTCGAACGAACAAGGACTGCCGCAAGCGCTGGACGAAGATCAGCCTGAGCAGTCGAAAAGGGACCTGGACTGGTGCAGAGGATCATCTTCTGCGCAAAGCCGTAGCCAAATTCGGCTTCCAGTACGGACTATTCCTCGATCAATCCTTCATCGCCACCCAACTAAGCACTCGCAGGTGGACCAAGGTTGCGGAGATGGTCGGCAGCCGTCACCCTGACCGTAAGTATATCTACCCTAACTTGGGTGCAGAGTCTCATCCGAGTATAGAATGTGCAAAGCGATGGCATCACTCACTCGATCCCAACGTAAAACGCGGCCCCTGGACGGCGGAAGAGGATCGCTCCCTGCTTGAAGCCGTGCAAAAGACTGGCCGAGACTGGAAAGAGATCGGACGCGAACTCTTCCCCAGTCGATCCACAACCGATATCAAGAACCGGTGAGTCCAATGCGAATTCGCCCAGAGCGTGGATGGTCCATTACTGACGGAGGCCCAGCTATGTTATCCTAAGCCGTCGCCGTGGGCCCTCCTCGGCCAGCCCTGAGAACTGTTCGATATCCGATATTGACACGCATTTGTCGCCTCCTGCGGACAGCAAGCCATTCATCCCAACTGAGTCGCTCACTCCCGAGGTCGACTTCTCCATGGCTAACACTCCGTGTGAGCCGGACAGTTCCAGCCTAGCTCCAGGTACCCAAAACTTGAACATGACGCTGCCTTCTGATTTCCCCTCCTACTTGTCTCTCCCCCTCCCCGACACAGCCGAAACAGATCTTGCTCTTGACGAGTCTAGTATAGCATGGGAGGGGCTGGACTGGACAGCCTTTGACAATCAATGTCTCTTCACGCCCGACGCATCTGAACTTGACAGCAGTTTTATCAGCCGTAGTCATGAAGAACGACATCGACCATTACCAATACTGGAAACCCCGGGTCCCAGCACGCTAGTCCTCGAAGATCTTCGACCAGAGACAGTTAACCTAGTGATCGACACGCTGCTGAAGACGAACTCAAAGTTTGGAATGCGAATGTACAACACGGGGTCCTGAATGATGTATCTGCTCAATAGAAATAGAAGACTCCCTTAGAGTAGGTAGAGAAGAAAACAAAAGCCTTCTGTTTCACCTCGGGGTATTTGGTGCAATGATCACTTGAGAAATCAGCCCGTTCTTAGTGTCGTGTCTAACCATGTAAGGCTGAGCATAGGAGCGATACTCAATTCAGACCTGCAATCCTGATATAAAGGTGACACGACGCTGAAATCTTTGTGATTCAAGATCTGTTCGAGAGCAAGATGTAATGGCACCAGAGACTGGATGCTTTCGATTCTGCTTCTGTCGGATGTGGCTGCACCTGCGTTGGCTTCCAGTGTCCGTCCTCCGTAGAGTACGGAAGATGGATGCAAAAAGTGAATGTTAATCTGTTACTCTTTGCCTCTTTGGTAGATATACCATTACTAAGTTGAATAATAGCAGGGACTGAACCTCGATCCTACTTCTCTGGTCTTATCTGATGGGTTGATAGTATAGGGCACAGAGCTCCAAGACATCACGCAACGGGCTATGTCAACATTTCAGCGATAGCGACGCTTGCGCGCGTCTATATTTTGCCTTTGCCTGAAATAATGATATGGATGGTTACAGCAGTCGGACCGAGGTGTGTATACAGGTCAACGGCATACTGGGAACCATACGAGGGGGGTGGCGGAGACGTCAGATAAAACAAAAAATCCAGTTTAATACGAGCAACACTTCTATCTCCTCTCTATATATAGCATACTAATACAAAAGCGATTGAATACAAGAAAAATACTATAAGACGGAAAATTCACAATGCCCTTACCAAATCAGTTTGCAGATGTGAAAGACGGGTGCATAATTATATCACAAGCCGTGTCTATGCATCAGCAAGAATCGAGTCGGCAATCCTCTCAGCTAGGCCATCTGGAAGAAGCGTTAGTGTTAGGATCCCGGCAACTAATGAGATGAGAACTTACATATGATTGAAATGGGGTGGCCTGGGGTGAGGAATGGCATAATCGAGGCATCCACAACCCTGAGGCCAGAAACCCCAATGACTCTTCCCTGCGTGTCGACGACCGAGTCAGGGTTATCCCGTGGGCCCATGGCCGCCGTGCAGCAGGCATGGTGAACAGTGTTAGATGCTGCGCGCAGCCACTCGACGATCTCGTCGTCGGTCTGGACGTCTGCGCCGGGATAAGATTCGCCTCCAAGGGTGATGCCAGCCATCGCGCGGGTCGCCATCAACGCCCTTGAGCGCCGGAATCCGGCGACCGCGACTTCTATATCACCTGGATGCGAGAACCAGCGCGGATCGATGATGGGATTTACCTCGGTGTCGTTCGAAGCGATATCCACCGTGCCTCTGGACAATGGCGAAACCACAGCGGCGGCTATGGTGAGGTAATTGAACCCATCATTCGGGGTAACCATGTAGTTGTTTTGGTCTCCAAAGTAGCCGTAGACAGGTAGATACTCGAGTTCCGGCCAGTCCTCTGAAAGACGAGCGAGGGCGTCCTCGGTCTCAGAGCTGAAGTTGCCTCGCAGCCGCTCCGGCACTTTCTCCCACCCCAATATGTCTACGCCGGTATTCGTGAGCACCCCGCGCGGTGGGTTGCTGTTGTATTGTCTTTGCGCCTCGGCGATAAACTCGGGGATGCTGTTTGAGGAGCCGGTAATGGCGTTGACTCTGTACGAGGGGCCGGCGAGGGTGTGGTCTTGCAGGTTCTGTCCGACGCCTGGTCGGTCCGCGACAACCGAAATGCCATGACGCTCAAGATTAACGGCAGGGCCTATCCCAGATACCATCAAGAGCTGAGGCGTCTTGAATGCTCCCGCCGAGACAATCACCTCGTTTCTGGCGGAGAGCGTATATTCCTGTCCTTCGGAGCTGACCCGCACGCCGGTGGCGAGAGTTTCATTGCTGAAGAGAATCCGCTTCGCGTGTGTTGACTGATAGATGATCATATTGAGATTCCATCCGATGAGAGGATCGAGGTAGGCTGTCTTCGATGACGCGCGTTGCTGGTTGCCTGGCTGGACGGTACTCAGGGTATACGCGGACCCAATAAGCTGGCCGCCGTTCAAGCCACGGATGGCCGCAAGACCAATTTCTCGAAAGCCACGGACGAGCCACGAGGCAAGACCGTTCGCATAGTTAGGGTAGGTCACATCTAGTCGTCCTCTTCGCCCTAGGACAGCGGGATCGTACGTCGGGGTTGCATTGGGGAAGCGGAGGTTGTTGTTTGGTGGTGTGAACTTTTGCGACTTCATGATGTAGGGGAGCATGTTTTCGAAATTCCAGCTGTCATCGCTTACGTTTTCGGCCCATCTATCTAAACTGCCCTTGGTTGGAAGGTGGTATGTCATCAGGTTTCTCCCCGTGCTGCCTCCTAGGACTTTGCCGCTGGCATAGTGGACAGAGGCATTGTTCCATTCCTGACACCATATCAGCACAGAGCAAAACGTATAGGTATGAGCAAAGACCTACCGCTTGAGGTGATGTGACAAAGTTCCAGTCGACAAGGTTGTTGGTCCATTCTGGGTCTTTGCCGATGAAGAAGAGCGAGTTGGCTGGAATTTGACTCAGGTTGCCGTTTCCATATTCACTGTACATGTCAGCCGCAGTTTGTGGCAGATCGATAATCCTCATGGTAGGACATACTATAAGCTCCCAGCTTCCACCAAGGCCACAGTATGACCTGCTTCCGCGAGCCGGTATGCAACAGGGGCACCTGCGTTGCCGGCACCTACCACGACATAGTCATACAAGGCATCCGTTCCGGGGACGCCAAATGAGGAACCAATCGGGGCAGCGAGTGTAGGCGCCGCTAGCGAGAAAAGGGCGAGTTTGAACAGGTATTCCAGAGCCATTGTTCTCGCGTTCTTTTGTTGAGATGAAGGTTCTACTTTCGGCCCGAAGAGGCTTGCTGGTTATAAGGACGAGAGAAGGACCCGAGTGACACGAAAGTCCATCGCACCAGGGGCTAAAATATCCAAAACAGAAGATGTGGCTTTGAGCCTCGTATAGAAATCAGCATGACTGGGCTTAGACTGCGCCTGCCGAGATGATGGAGCTGGAGTGTGCCCTGAAGGAGTAGAGTAAATAAAGAAAGCAGAACACCGTCTCAGCCACTAGCTGTAAATTAGGGCCCTGAGATCTATCATCTATTCATCTAGTATTGTAGTATGATGTTAATGCAATCGGGAAATCCAAGGCCAAGATACATCGTGCCTGGCATTAAACCCCGATCAAGCATGGCATTGTATGACAGCAGTTCATCGGCACTCGGCTGCCTTGTGGTTTCTAAATTTGCTTCTAGCGTCAGATCGCGTGAGCTCTGACGCTGTTTCAGTTTTCTAGTGCCTTCATCCCTGCTTGAGGCGAGCTGAACGTGGCGTATCGAGGTCCGTACTCGGGTCTCCAGGAATAGCTTCACCCAGTCAGACTTGATAAGCGAGCCACCAGCCCTGGTAATCCTCCTCCAGCTCAGCCATGGCTCGAAACCAGCAACTCCAGGCATTCAAACGTCCGGTAATCCGATTATATCCTGCCGCGAATGAGACAGGACTTCTCCGGACTCTGCCAGAAGTCATCGAGTTCAATGCGCAGGCAAATCCTGATCATGTCTTCTGTTTACAGGCCAAGAAGAGTACCGACAATTCGGGCCTCTCACTTGTTTCGATTACGAATCGTCAGCTCAAGCAGGCCATTTCACAGTGTGCCGGTTGGCTGAAGAGCAATCTTCAGCTACAACTCCCGACACTCGCCCATGGATTGGTGGAGAAGGGTGCTCCTGTTGCCCTCTTGATGGAGAGTGACATAGGGCTCTTGATTTACGAGATGGCTCTGATCGGACTGGGAGTACCAGTGCTATTGCTCTCCGCTAGGCTGAGCGCTGCTGCCATCAACAGCCTCCTTCAACGCACTTCCGCAGCAGCCATCATCGTCTCCGGACGCCTCGAGGCCACTACGAGAGAGGCAGCACAGGCTCTTCCTGCAGCAGTATACTCGCCTCTATCATTCGAAGTTCTTCTCTCCAGCAACGGGGGTCTGCCAGATAATGATTCCATCTGTCACCCATACCACTACATCGACGAATCCGATAGGAATGTCTTGATCCTCCACAGCTCTGGCACCACGGGCCTACCCAAGCCCATCTACGTCTCGCATCGACATTTACTCTCGTTTGTCAACTGCCACCGACTGGATCTCGAGTCGGAAGCCCAGGGGATCAATGTATCCACTCTCCCACTCTATCACGGCTTTGGCCTGGTCGCCCCAGCCC
This sequence comes from Aspergillus spinulosporus, assembly GCA_003574815.1. Lineage (NCBI taxonomy): Eukaryota > Fungi > Ascomycota > Eurotiomycetes > Eurotiales > Aspergillaceae > Aspergillus > Aspergillus spinulosporus. The sequence continues at coordinate 204,638 of QPHH01000026.1, read as the reverse complement.
TCGCCATGGGTGTCGGCAAGACAGTCTGCTTCCCGCCAGGCTCTACAGTCCCTAGCGCTGGAGCAACACTCGACCTGCTGAGGATCTCGAACGCTGCTTCCTTCATGACCGTTCCCTCCATTCTGGAGGATATTGTCCTCATGGGTGACGAGGCCATCCAGGCCTTGGCCGTGCTGGACTACGTGACATTTGGAGGGGGTATCCTCAAACCCTCGGTAGGCGAGGAGCTAGATGTCCACGGCGTCAGACTGCTAAACCACTACGGCACCACCGAGAGTGGCCCGCTGGCGCCCATCTTCGTTCCGAGAGACGATTACAATTGGCGCTTCTTCCGTCTTCGAGACGATCTGCGCCTGCAGCTAGACGAGATTGCCCCAAACGGCAGCGAGAGACGGTTCAAGCTCACCACGTTCCCATTCGGCTTGGAGCAGCCATTCGAGATCCAAGATCAGCTGGTCTGCAACCCTGACTTTCCGGACTCAGACTTCAACGCGGTCGGGCGCAATGACGACACGATTGTTCTTGCCACAGGCGAGAAAGTTCAGCCACAGATCCTCGAAGCGACGTTGTGTGAATACAGTCTGGTGAAGTCTGCCATCGCATTTGGGGAGCACCAGTTTGAGATTGGCGTCCTCGTGCAGCTGGCAGCTGACCTACCTCCAAAAGCGTACAGTAAGCTCAAGGAACAACTGTGGCCGCTCGTCGTACGGGCGAACGAGAGTATGGATGGCCATGCACGGATCCAATCCAGCGAGGCTGTCCTGATAGTCCCCAGCAAAGTCACGATACCCCGAACTGACAAGGGCTCCATCGCCCGGAAAGACGTCTATAAGATGTTCGAGGCAGAAATTGCTGCGGTCTACCGAAAGCTGGAGTCGGCTGGGCCAGTGCTTTGTCTTAATATGGAGACCCTTGAAGAAGATCTTAAATCGCTGATCTCCCGCTGCGCAGACTGGCCCTCTGACTGGGACGTCACAGATGACCTCTTCGAGCTCGGAATGAACTCGCTGCAGGCAATCCGAGTGCAGCGCGCGTTGGTTGCCGCCGTCAGTCGGTCTCTACAGGGCGTCTGTAGACCAGAGCGTATTGGACGAGACTTTATCTATTCCCATCCATCGGTGCGTGCTATGGCGGACTTCTTCAGGGTATCAGTCAATGTAGTCCAGCTACCAAACGGGTCCTCGACTACCGGCTCGGCAGTAGACCAGTTCGTCCAGCGGTTCGCTCTCCCAAGCAAGGGTAGCAAGGCCACCGTGCTGCTCACCGGCGCCACTGGTAGTCTAGGCTCTCACTGCCTGTTCTCTCTCACCCAGTCACCGAATGTCAAGCGAGTAATCTGTCTTATACGACCAGAAAAGTCGTCTTCAGATCCTTTTTTGCGACTACAGAAATCCCTCGAGTCAAAGAAGCTGCACCTTTCCTCGACCCAATGGTCGATGGTAGATGTGCTTGGATGCCGCACAGCAAGCGAACATCTAGGCCTCACTACCGAGCAATACGCAAGCCTCCATGAATCAGTCACTCACATCCTGCACACTGCCTGGCCCATGGACTTTCACTGGAAACTGCCCTCTTTCCAGTCTCAATTCCAGTCTCTCCACAACCTGTTAACTCTCGCTCGAGACATCCACAGCCGTCGACCGAGCATCAAACCCCGACTGACCTTTATCTCGTCCATCGCCACCGTCGGCCAATGCGCGCGCGTTCATGGCGTCCGCATAGTCCCTGAGACCCCGGTTGACTCAGTGGAATGTCTGAATCCCATCGGCTATGCTGAAGCCAAGCTTGTGTGCGAGCGGATGCTGGAGCACGCCCAAAAGCATTACCCGGATGAGATGGCAGTCAGTTACGTCCGCATGGGCCAGATTGCTGGATCCAGCAGGACGGGGTTCTGGAATATCAACGAGCATTTTCCAGCCCTAGTACTCTCGTCACTGCGGATCGGAAGACTGCCCCGGCTACCAAATGTACTCCCCCTCCCTTTCACCAAAAACAACCTCTTTCCCCTCATATATCTCTCTCATTATCCGCTAATACGCGTACAGACCCTATCCTGGATCCCCGTTGACGTCGCCGCCCAGAGCCTCACAGAGCTGCTCCTCTCACCTGCCCCCGCTGGTCTCATCTACCACATCGAGAACCCAATCCGTCAATCATGGCATGACATGCTCCAGAGCATCGCTGCGGAACTGAATCTCTCCGCAGCAGATGCACTCCCCTGGGATGAATGGCAGGAGCATGTCGCAGCCGCGGGCGATACAGACAACCCGGCGAAGAAACTCCAAGACTTCTTCGCAAACGACTTCATCCGTATGGGGTGTGGAGAGGTGGTCCTAGGCACGGATCAAGCACGAAAGAGGTCTGCTACTCTGCGTGGAGTAGATGCGGTCTCTGAGAGATGCGTAAGGGGTTATCTGAGGTACTGGAAGGAGGTTGGGTGGTTGAAGTGATGCGGCTACTGGACATTATCACTCTCTGCAATCCTCTAGAAATAAGTCCCTTTCAGTTTTCTTCTTTTTTTTTTTTTTTTCTTTTTTTTTTTCATGCAACGACGAGGCTCAAGGATCGACTTACTGCATTGATGGCTGGAATTATGAAGCCATAGCTCGGTCAAAAATATATAGGGCTGCATCGGCGATAGCCCTGAGACCGCAAGCGTTAACTTGGCTGGGCTAGACTATATCCGGGGTCTATGCAGTCTAGGCCCAGGACTTGATATTGGAGTCTTCTGACAGGGAAGTCAGACCACGGCTCAGTACTAGCGGTAGTCAATGTAATAAAAAGGTCAACGATAAATTGCCCGTACAGAACGGGTCTAATATGCCGAGGTAGCAGGTTTGTGACGGCCACGTCAAGGATATTTCCACCGAGCCATTTCCCCGGAGCAGTCCAGGCTTGCAGCATTGCATCAGAAGATCATTATACCAATTTAAACCAAAGCATGGAGAGCAATGACCTGTTTGTGGTACATTTTCTACCGGAAATCCTGACAATATCTAATCAATACCTGTACTTTACGTACTATAGAGAGCGCTCCTTCAGAGATCCTTCTCATAGGGCCGACCAATGAGAAGAATGCTTAGTAATGGGCCGCCCGGGTATCGGCACCCTTATCGCCGATAGCACCGATGGCTACCATCAAGGCTGGTCTTCTTTATCCTGTGTTTCCCCCCGGGGTTATGACTTCGTCCCAGCCTCGAGATGACACCCTCCCAAGACTATGCGGTTATCTTCTGAAGCCAAGATTGCGAAGGGCGGGGGACAGCCACGGCCCTCTGGGTCGCGGTTGGAGACTGGATCTGAATCCACCGAGGCTGAAAGCACCGATCCAAAGGCCCAGAAGTGGTACCAGCGCAGCCTCAACCCACTGCGCTGGCAAAGGATCCCCCCAGTACCTGAACAACGGACGGTTTCGCGTGAATATGGGGCCTCCTTCTTCAGTATAGCCTCCTTTCAATGGATGGCCCCCTTGATGAAGGTACGTTGTTCTCGGCTGTGTCACGTGACTAAGCTGATCGTCTCCAGGTCGGCTATCTACGCCCGCTGGAACTGCAGGATATCTGGACCGTCAATCCGGATCGAGAGGTCGACGTTTTGACGAAGCGCTTCGAGGTTGCCCTCGAGAGGAGAACAGCGGCCGGCGCAAAGCGGCCGCTGTTCTGGGCTCTGTACGACACCTTCCGCTTCGAGTTCCTGCTCGGCGGGTTCTGCCATCTGATCTCTTCGCTGCTGATCGTCTTCGCTCCGTATCTGACCCGCTATTTGATCGCCTTTGCAACTGAGGCCTATGTTGCTCAGCGCTCGGGCCAACCCGCCCCGCATATCGGCCGCGGGATGGGCTTTGTCGTCGGTATCACTGTCATGCAGGCTATCCAGAGTCTGTGCACGAACCAGTTCCTATACAGGGGGCAGATGGTCGGTGGTCAGATCCGCGCGGTGCTGATCCTCCAAATCTTCAACAAGGCCATGAAACTCTCGGGTCGGGCCAAAGCCGGCGGCGTCCAGAGCCCAGAGCAGCAGGAAAAAATCAAGGAGCTCAAGGCGGCCAAGGAGCAAGCGCTGAAAAAGCCAGGATCGCCTCTGGCGGATGACAAGGGCTGGGGCAACGGTCGCATTGTAGCCTTGATGAGTATCGACGTTGATCGCATCAACCTGGCCTGCGGCATGTTCCATATCTCCTGGACCGCCCCGGTCAGTATCATCGTGGCCCTTATCCTTTTGCTGGTCAACCTGACCTACAGTGCTTTGGCCGGATTTGGGCTATTGGTTATTGGCATGCCGTTTCTAACTTATGCCGTGCGCTTTCTGTTCAAGCGGCGGCGGAACATCAATAAGCTGACCGACCAGCGCGTTTCACTGACGCAGGAAATCTTGCAAGGCGTACGTTTCGTCAAATTCTTTGGCTGGGAGAGCAGCTTTCTGGATCGCCTCAAAGAGATTCGCCGCCACGAAATCCGGTCGATCCAGACGCTGCTGGCGGTGCGGAACGGGATACTGTGCGTGTCAATGGCGATTCCCGTCTTTGCGTCCATGCTTTCCTTTATCACCTACGCCTTATCAAACCACGTGCTCGACCCTGCCCCAATATTTTCGTCCCTGGCCCTCTTCAACTCGCTCCGTATGCCACTCAATCTGCTTCCGTTGGTCCTTGGCCAGATAACCGACGCCTGGACCGCTTTGAACCGGATACAAGAATTCATCGTGGCGGAGGAGCAGAACGAGGACATTCAGCGCGATGAGCACATGCTGGAGGCTGTCAGAATGGATCATGCTTCGTTTACCTGGGAACGCAAGCCTGCAGACAAAGAAGCCGAGCAGGTTGAAAAGAAAGCCAGTCCTCGGCAAACAAAACCAAAAAGTGAAGCTCCCACAGACTCCGCCGAGAGTGACGAACCTTTCCAGCTACGGGACATGACTCTGGATATCCGCCGGGATGAACTTGTTGCGGTTATTGGCACCGTGGGCTCCGGAAAGAGCTCTCTTCTCGCTGCGTTAGCTGGGGATATGCGCCTGACTGACGGCAGCGTCCGGCTGAGCACGTCGCGAGCGTTCTGTCCTCAATATACGTGGATTCAGAACACGAGCCTCCGCAACAACATTCTATTCGGTAAAGACTACGACGAGAAATGGTACGATCAGGTCATTGATGCATGCGCATTGAAGCCCGATCTGGAGATCTTGCCCAACGGCGACGCCACAGAGATAGGCGAACGGGGAATCACCATTTCTGGAGGACAGAAGCAGCGGTTGAATATCGCTAGGGCCATCTACTTCAATGCCGAGCTCGTTCTCCTCGACGATCCCCTGTCTGCCGTCGATGCTCATGTCGGGCGGCATATCATGGATAAGGCCATTTGCGGCTTGCTCAAAGGGCGCTGCCGGATCCTTGCCACGCATCAGCTCCATGTGCTCAGCCGGTGCGACCGCATCGTGGTCATGGACGAGGGCCGCATCCACGCAGTCGGCACATTTGACGAACTCTCCCGAGACAACGAGCTCTTTAAACAGCTCATGTCGACGGCTTCGCAAGACTCCAAAGAAGACGAAGAGGAAGCCACCGAAGTCGTCGAGGAGGAGGTCGAAAAGCAGGCCCAGCAGGAACCCACAAAACCGACAGCAGCCCTGATGCAACAAGAAGAAAAGGCAACCGATTCCGTTGGATGGGCCGTGTGGAAAGCCTACATCCGCGCCTCGGGCAGCTACTTCAACGCCCTCGCCATCCTCCTCCTCCTCGCCTCTGCCAATGTTGTCAACGTCTGGACAAATCTCTGGCTCTCCTACTGGACATCCAACCATTACCCCTCCCTCTCAACTGGTCAGTACATCGGCATCTACGCCGGACTCGGGGCCGGCTCCGCCCTAACCATGTTCATCTTCTCGACCTACATGTCGACTGCCGGCACGAATGCGAGCAGGCAGATGTTGCAACTTGCCATGACCCGCGTCCTCCGCGCACCCATGTCCTTCTTCGACACAACGCCACTCGGCCGGATCACTAATCGCTTTTCTAAAGACATCGGTGTAATGGACAATGAGCTCTGTGACGCGATGCGCATGTACGCAATCACCATCACGATGATCGTCTCCATCATGATCCTCATCATCGTCTTCTACCACTACTTCGCCATTGCTCTGGTTCCTCTCTTTCTCCTCTTCCTGATGGCAAGCAATTATTATCGCTCGTCCGCGCGCGAAATGAAACGCCATGAGTCCATTCTCCGCTCCGATGTCTACGCTCGCTTCAGCGAAGCCATCACTGGTACAGCCAGCATCCGCGCGTATGGCGTACAGAACCAATTCCGCTCCTCCCTCCGCGACTCCATTGACACCATGAACGGCGCGTACTTCCTGACTTTCTCCAATCAGCGCTGGCTCTCCGTGCGCCTCGACGCCGTCGCTGTCCTCCTGGTCTTCGTAACCGGTGTACTAGTCGTGACCTCGCGTTTCGACGTCTCTCCCTCCATCTCTGGGTTAGTGCTAAGCTATATCCTGGCCATCGCACAGATGCTGCAATTTACCGTTCGTCAGCTCGCCGAAGTAGAAAACAACATGAACGCCACCGAACGCGTGCACTACTACGGCACTCAACTAGAAGAAGAAGCACCGCTCCACATCCCCTCAAACCCAGTCCCTGAAACCTGGCCGCCACACGGCGAAATCGTATTTAGCAACGTCGCCATGCGCTACCGCCCCGGTCTCCCCTTAGTCCTCAGAAACCTCACAATGAACATATCCGGCGGAGAGCGCATCGGAATCGTTGGAAGAACCGGGGCTGGAAAATCAAGCATCATGTCTGCGCTCTTCCGGCTAACTGAGCTGTCATCAGGCTGTATTACTATCGACGGAATAGACATATCCACTATTGGACTACATGATCTGCGCTCACGGTTGGCAATCATTCCGCAGGACCCGACGCTATTCAGGGGGTCTATCCGCTCGAATTTGGATCCGTTTAATGAGCACAGCGATCTTGAGTTGTGGGATGCCTTGCGAAAATCCCATCTGATTGACTCTGAGACGACAGATTCCGCAGTCGATGCCTCGAACCCAAATGGCACTGCCAACGCACCGAGATTATCGCTCGACACACGGGTCGATGAAGAGGGACTAACCTTCTCGCTGGGTCAGAGGCAGCTGATGGCGTTGGCGCGTGCTCTAGTTCGGAACGCCAGGATCATCATCTGCGACGAGGCAACGTCGTCGGTTGATTTTGCAACAGATCAGCGGATTCAGGAGACTATGGCGCAGGGATTTCAAGGGAAGACATTGCTTTGTATTGCGCATCGACTGAGGACGATTATCCATTATGATCGAATTTGTGTCATGGATCAGGGCTCGATTGCGGAAATGGATACGCCATTGAATCTGTGGGAGAAGGAGGATGGAATATTTAGGGCCATGTGTGAGCGCAGTAGGATCTCAAGAGCGGATATTGTTGGACAGGTGGAGAAAGAATGAATATATGTGTAAATAGGTCTCAGACCACGCCTAATTTGGTACACTTGAAGTATACAGCACAACTACGAAGAAGTATGAAGAGCATGCTATGAGAATTGAAAATGCGTTACTATACACTCTGGGCCAGCCGCCTGCAAGGAAAAATGTACGTCGAATTGAACTCCGAGAGACACCAGGAGAAATACATCCACGCACGCTATGACTCATACAATAAATGCAAAGAACGTGAAACGTCATCTAATTCGGTTTGGAGCAGCTGAAGACTCCCCGGACCGTGCCAGCGTTGTACTTGTCAATCTGTACTGAGTTAGTAATTACTCGAGAAAAAGAGAAAAGCTGAAAACTTACGATGTCCTTGATACTCGAGTAGGTTCCGGCCACGAGTGTCACGATACCAATGCAGAAGCACAGCGCATTCAGCGCGGCGAGTGCCATGTTCTTGCGCGAGGAGAATATCGATCCCTCGCGGATCAGCATGAACCACATGAGGGCCGGGAAGTAGAAGGTGAAGCCCGAGATGAAGAGCGAAGAGGAAATGGAGAGCAGGTCATTGAAGAAAGGAATGACCTCGGCGATGATGAACGCAATAACAGTGCCAACAGCAACCATGGCCAGCCATGTGATCCAACCCATCTTCGTGTTGATAAAGCGAATGGGCGAGTCCTTGAAAATACGGCCGTGGACGACACGAGCAGCGACCACAGTGTTGATCGAACCACTGATGAAGATAACGGGCAGGGCAATTCCAAAGGCGACACGGCTCATCAAATGACCGGCAGAGAGCAGGGCGGGACTCTGAACATCCTGGCCAACGAACGCATACACAATGGCTCCGGTCAAGGTGTAGATGACGATCTCAGTCAGACCGAGGGCCCAGATGGACTTGACGTAGTCCGAGGGGGTGTGCATTTCATCCATGAAAGAGAACTGGCACATAGCAAAACTGTAGGCGAAAATGATATTGGTCATGGCGATGAAGGCGTCGGTGAAGGTAACGCCCTCCTTGGGCCAGGCCGACCAGTTCACGGCGCTGAGTCCACCGGGGGCATTGGTGCTCTCCACACCAGTGGCAATAATGGTAATGCCAATGGCAAGGATGATGGACGCGAAGTCAATGTAACCCAGAATCGCCATCTCGGTGAAACTAGGCGGAACAGCAAGAAGAAACAGGATGATGGCGGAAACGACCGCAAACACCACAGAGCAGACGTTGCTCTGGGTGATGTCGATCCAGGCAATAGCCCCAGTCAGAGTGTGAGAGCCCGTCAAGAACAGAAGCTGAAAGATCAGCATGAAGTTAACGAGCTCATAACCAAAGCGGCCAAACAGCAGCTTCCCGGCATCCGGATAGTGGTGCACCAGAGGAAACTTCAGCTTGACCTGACCGACAACATATGAAGTGTAGATGGCGAGGAATCCCAGCCCGACTGTACAGATGACACCCGCCACCATACCGAGCGTTGCAAAGGTGGACGGGAGTGATAGGGAACCGAGCGCAATGGCTTCAACGATCAGGACGATAGTAAGCCGCTTCCAGCCCAGACGATGGAACTTGGCCGTGCCATGCTCATAGATGTTCCGCTCCCGCTCACTCATCTCAGCCACGAGGTCGCCGTCCTCTGCGGGTAGGCTGTACTTAGGCGGGGCCTCGAACTTTTCCGCCCCCGAAGGCATGGTGACCTTCTTGGACTCGGCGTCCGAGATCTCTGTAGAGGAAGCCATGTCCCTAGTCCCTGGGGTTGTTGAGGTCAAGTGTTGGCTGGAGCGGTGTTGAAGGAGGAGACGGGAGACGGGAGACTGGAGACTGGACAGGCAGAGAGAGACCCGGGGACGAGGCGAGATTAAGAGAATAAGAAGGACGAGGAACAAGAAATCTGACTTCAGAAAATGTAACACTGAGCCCGAGGGCCCAGATTGTGGATTCTGTGGAAACCGCTGCCGGATTTTGCTCGCCTGAAGAGGAAAGAGTAAACGCCCCACCGGGCCACCGCTGGTTGGCCAGCGGCTGGCCGCTTTGAGTTTCTGTGACTAACAAGCGTTGTGGCGTGGGCTTGGCTGGCCGCGTTCGAGGGGCTTATCGAGTAGATCAGCCAATTGCCGATGATCGTCTCCTGTCCTAGCCACATCGGGCTAAGCGTCGGGTCTCTCGGCCTTCGAGAAGTTACACGAACCGCACTATGGCATCACCGATAACACCACGCAACCAATCCATTAAATACTATTACAAGATCATTACTACATGTCATGATCACACTGAGTCAAGATCGGCACTTATCTTGGTTAACAGGATCTGGGGGAACGTGGCATCTTCTCCAGATTGCTAATTCCCATTCTCCAGACTCCTTCTCCAGCTCTGGAGTACTCTAGCCGGCGCCTAATCCACGTATTCTGCGCACACCACGGCCCCTCCAACGTCCATCACCTCCGCCACGGTCACATTCGGCACCAGCCCGTTCATCCACAGGACATGCGCCAGCGTCGTCTGACCCCCGGGGTCGCCATTGTAGTCCAGCAGGGCCGCGCTCACGGGGGGCATCCCCATAAGCTGCATCAGGTCTGGCGGCACGACATTCGGGCCTCCCATATCAGACAGTCGGCTGCGCAGATCGGCCTGCTGCCACCGCCACCAGAGCCGGTCCAGGTACGCATGGTGGAGGTAGAACAGGGGGTCGCCGTTACTTTCGGTCGGATCCTCCATCTGCAGAAAATCCCGCGTTAGCCATCGGTATTATTATCGCCCAGACCAGTAATCGAGACGATGTCTCACCACGCCACCAACGGCAATATGCCCCGCTGCGTGCGGATACTGGTTGTAGCATTCCCAAGCATCCGTGTATTTTTGCAGCGCAAAACATTCCTCGATATTGCGGCGGGCCGCCCATGTAAAGGCGCTCTGATTGAAAGCGCGGCTGAGACAGTAGTCGCCGTTTCGCTCGTTGGCCCGGATCCGCAGCGTGGTGTCCTTAAAGGGCCCGTCCTGGATACACCGGTTTCCTATTTTTACCGCCCACCGCGGTGGAGCGCGTTAGCAATCGCATCGCCCAAAAACAACCTTAAATTCCCTTATCATTAATCACTCTAAGACGGGGTGAGAGTGGGCCTACTTCCGAACCCATTTCCCCCAAACCCAAACACCGGGTCGAAGATAGGCGACCTCTGCAACGGGCCAGCTTCATAATCCGTGAGCTCGTCCCAGTACGGTTGCGCCCCCCTGTATCCGCAGAGTGTCTGGAGGAGCACTTCATGCGCGCGCACCAGATAACGATGCCACGGGAGGAAATGGCCCACGTAATGGACGTAATTGCCCTGCGAGATATGCAGATTGTGCAGTTCATCCCAGAGGTTTTTGGCGTCCTTGACGTTTCCGACTATCGGGGCATGGTTCATCAGGCAGCGTTCAGCCTGGAGATACTCTTGAACTCGTCAGTCTAGCATCTTGCTTCGTGGTTGCGGGGACAAGACGCTCTTACCGGTCTTTTCGGCCCTCGTCAAGGCGTTCCTGGCACCATTAATACCATTAAAGACTTGACAACCTCCACGGCAGGCAACCTACCAGGATTTCCTCCTGTTGAGTGAGGTGCAATTACCCGCTCGAGGGATATTGCGCGCCAGCGATGGTACTAGCAGGAGCATGAAAGCCACGAGTCTAAGCCAGGAGGCCGTCATTGTCCAGAGCCGCATGGCCTTCAACGGAAGCAGCGCAAACGGAAACAGCCCAAAAAAAGGGTGAAGAATGGCTGCTAGCTCTCCGTATGCTTCAGCTGCGACTGGGCTCTATATACTTGTTTGTTGTCTTCACCCCTGATACCAATGCAGAAGTCATGTGCTGCATCGACGTGTTGACCGCGCTCTCTTGTTGAGACAGGTCGCATTCACATCCATAAATCTGCACATATTCGCCGAGTGGGAAACCCTAGCAAACAATCACACGAGGTCGAGAACGTATTCCTTGTAGTGCAATTTATTGCCATTGACCGGGGTCTGACTGGTCGGTTACTGTGTTGACTGCAGGGCCAGCGCTACGGCCTATGGACTGTTCAGCTCGGCGACCAGGTTCTAGATAATCTCCGGCCTGTCACCCAACAGGCTGCCCCTTACTGTTGTTAGGCAATACATTGGCTGCCTTACGAATGAATCCAATCTCGCCAATATATTAACTTACTACCACACTTCGACCGGGAATTCATGCACAGTCTACTTCAGAGCTACGAACAAAACTGTGACCTGGCACCGGCAGGGGCGCCAGTGAGAGCAGGCTGTACGCAACGGTTGTACTGCCGTACCATGCGTAGATACCTCTCGCAGTGCTTCACGCTGTGTCCGAAGCACACGCGTTCGCGAGAGAACTTCTTTAAAGCGTACTCTGCGCGGGAATGCTGAGCTTGTCATACGCAGCGACAGCGGCCAGCAAACAACTCTGGCGGATCCGTTCGCTAGATCTTGTCCGTCCAGATCATAAGGTGCGCCCCATCATGTAGGTATGAGCGCAAAAGGCGGTTCGCATTTGAGAAGAACACCAAACACACGCCGTGTCGAACCTTGAGCCAGGGTGGCTTCGATTTTGGCTGAAAGTAGACAGCGTCTGATTGTAGGTTCGCAGCTGGAGGAAACTTGCCACAATAGCAAAGAATCAGCATCAAACGGACGGCGTTCAAGTATAACTACTGAGTATTAGCCGACAGGCACACCGCGGGGAAAGTTCACTGGCTGCGGAAGCGCGGTCATGAGAGATCAGCGCAAGCTTGGATCATACTGTGGCAGCAGTTAGGGTTCGATTCGGCAATCCGCGACTTCGGGGCCGATTTATCCCACTCAATATACTCATTTAAATACCATCGTCCCTTGCAGTGATATGTCACTAGCATTGGCTGGATCGTACTCAGTCATCGCATGGAATAAACACGAACCGAACAGTGATTCGCTGCTGAGAAGGCGGCTGTTTGCACGGAAAGAATGAGGTTGCAAATCTGTAAGGGGAACTGTCAGTCTCCCTGTATGCACATGCCCCGGCTTGCCGACAATATCCCCATTCCCCTTACCACGTGCTTGCTTCACATATCGGGCTAAGGCATCATACGAGCCATGCAGCATTCCAGGCGCTGGAATGACCACTGTTCTTGCTTGGTTCTTTGCACTGACCGGAATCAAAATGGGCGGCACAACGCACTGAGCCACTGATTTTGTGAGGCCGCAAGACCCGCGCCAAGCGAAAAAGAGACTAACGCCAACCCGCGTCTAATATTGACAAGCCTGTATTGATGGCAATCGACTATCCGTGTCTATTCACCTATCGCACCCGCCCAATGCGACTCCGCCCCGTCGACTTAATCCTGGACATCTGCTTTGTAATTGTCTCAGTGTTTGTCTCCGAGACTTCCCGACTCCCCTGGATGTGGCTGGATCCACATCACAAAGTCGAGGCATATCCGCGACGTTCACTGCTGAAGAAAGTGCCCGATAGTTAAACGAAGTCCGAATGGCAGAGCTGATTTAGAGCTTCAGAGCAGTCAGAGGAATTGTCAACGGCTGGTCTACACCACTTCACTCCCGTCGAATAGGAATGGTGCTTTCACTCACATTTCGCCATCCATCACCTCGCTGATTTGCACGGGGGACTGTCCGCCTGTGACCGATCTCGGAGCCTAGACTCGCTAGCAGCACTGCTGAGGCGACCACTATTCGGTCAACGCCAGTTCAGGAAAAGTCAGGCTCGGCCGAGGAATCCCAGCCTCCAGAGCGGACAAATTAATCCTTTCAGCTCCTATATCGGAGGCCTCCGCAGGCGCGGCCGGGATTACTTCGGATCCGGCACTGAATCAGATTCCGCTGCCGCTCGACGGCGGGGGGTCTGCCGAGCCTGCTGGCGTACTCACTGAGTCGCTGCTGGTCATATGAGGGAGTTCGAGCTAATCAACTTGACCTTCTAGATGCTGCGAGCCTGTGAAACAGTAAGCCCATTAGTAATAGACTCCGTGGCCGAGCCCCTTGCTGCGTTACCGCTCTCCCATCTCGAGCGTCTGTCATCGGGCACGTCCGCCTCATCGCAACGTGGGAGATCTTGATTTCACATTGCTGTCACTGCTGCCACCCATAGGTGGCGGGAAGATTCCAAAGGCAAATTCGCTTCCGTCCTAATACCTGAGTGCCGGGGACTGAGATCAGAGGACTCTGTGGCGGATGAATCCCCACGCTGACCAGCAATGATGGCGATGAGTTTCCACGGCGCGCGCCCGAGAATTTTTTAGTGCTGGGCTTGGTGCCTGGGTGCCTGGCTTGGCTTTTTCAAGCGGTGTCTAGCGGCAGAATTGTCGGAGCATACTGCCCTCCAGTACCGCCTGCCCCTAGGGGTTGAGCTCACTTAGTCATCACCTAGTATGCTAGATGTAGATAGGCGACCGGGCCATCCAATAACAACGGAGTGGTTGCAGCTCACAAAGGGACATCCATCGCTTTCCACAAGAATTAGTGCACTGCCAATATATCATGTGACCATTCACCGCTGACAGCCAGTATATTAATCAAAACTTAGCTCACCAAGGAGGGTAGACCCTTTGGCTGAGTAGAAGTTCAACAGCCACCTATCTCATGACCACTTACACGCTGCTGCTCTTGGGCTGACTTTATAGAAGCTAAACTGGTGGTTGCCTACCCCGCCCTCCCCATAAAAGAAAAAAGAAAATAAATGAAAGGGTAGAAGACGATGTTGAGCATGGGAGCTGCGTGTGCTTGACTGCCAGCGCTCCTTAGTGTACATACTTACAAGAGAAGGATGGGAAAGCAGTCGAGACCAGAACACCGTAGGGCTAAAGCTACTTTGGATTGGTCAGTAAGGTTAATCCCGGTATCCCTTGGATCCGAAAAACATCGTATGTTGTGCTGAAAGTCAGTTGTGTATTGGCAGATACATATAGTTTCGTTGTGGACCCTGACACCGAGACTATATCGCCGGCACCTGCGGAGCAATTCGTTCTCCACCGACTAAGTGCTAAGTGCATACCTTATTTCTGTGAACACCTTGGGAGACTGGACCAGAAACTGTTTCTTTCAAATTGAGTTAGTTTCTGTAGTTTTTTGTTTTAGGTGTGTTGGGGTTTTCCGGGTGCAAAATATTCTTCATCTTGTTCGTTGTATATTAAACATTACAAGGGCCACATGGCCAGTATAAGCGCAGCATGGAACATAACTTAAAGATCGCAAAAGCCTACCCAAGACGCCAAACCACCAAGGTTAAATGGGTGCGTTTCGTTTGGAGCGGCATTCCTTGGACATTCTGCATCATCCCATTATCATCATAGCTCGTCGCCTTCGTCTCAACTGGAGGAGAGCTGAGACTCGGATAATCACGCTCTCAGAACTTCCAGTCTTTCCTCGTTCACTCTCGAGGATGAATAAGGCCGACGGGCCTTACGCTGCAGCATGATTAGAGGTCCCCTTCTTTAAAACGTGCTGACTCTTGCGCAACTTATCAGTCGCGCGACAAGCCCAGACGAAGAATCCAAAGTGAATGACGCTACATGTGATCAGTCAGCAAGCAACCAAAACGAGCCCGATGGGATCGGTCGCTTACACAGCTAGAAATCCCATTGCAGTGGCAAAGTGCTCGACGCTTGCAACTCGCTTTCCGTCACAGTCACGATAGTCACGGCCGCAGTTATATCCGTCGCCCGTATAGTATGGTTCATGGACACCCAGATACAAAAAGATACCGGTGGCAACCGCGACCCAAGCGAGAAAATCGAACGCAACGTAGATGCCAGGATGGATGTCCACTGGGGAAGACAGCTCGATAGAAAGGATGATGAGGGACCAGATAAACGCGTACTCGGTCTAAGCAAGTTAATATCACGGTCATATAGGTAATAATCCTGGACATACCGTCCCGGTAGCCGGAGTGACTAAGTGATGGCCCAAGTCTTCCGTCAGGACCACGCCCCGGTCATGAGCGTCTTGAGAGTATGCAAAAGAGATGACAGCGGCTAAGGAGGCGACCATTGCCAGACAGCGGAGGTAAATCGAGACGCGATGCACACGCCGCTGGGTGCTCACGGGAAACTCCATGGCTCTAGAACAGGAAGGAGGATATCAGGTTGAAGACTGCTGGGTATCAGGTCTATTGTCAATGAATAGGTTGGCAAGAGTCGAGGGGAATTCGGTAGGTTCATAGGTACTCATTTCAAGGTGGAATACCTGAGGAGCCATCATGGTAGGCTTGGAGGCTTGGTAGAGGCAGTGCCAGCCGATCTGCCGATCAGCCAAGACCTATTGATAGGTGCTCCAAAATTCACAGAATATAATGGCAAAAGGCGCAAGGATAGACGGTGGTATTTCCCAAAGCTGGACTCGAACGAGGCGCTGTCATTGGGGACAGTTCACCTAGATCATGGCACGAATGCTCATACTTAATGGAGAGCTCACAGTCTCAAACATCCTGAAGATCGTGCCAAGAAAGTGGCAATGACCCTGGGGCTATTGCATACGCTACAAGGCTTCCTATTGAAGGATCTGAGCTGCCCCAGTTGAAACAGAGTATGATGTGTGTGCTAGCGATGTAAGCAGCTGTGGCCGTGATGTATGACATCGTATATGGGGGCTACGTCGCAATTTGCCAAACGAGGAACCATATTGCGCTCGTCATCACACAAACTGTGTAAACATAGCTTTTGGTCGCTTCTCTTGGTAGAGATAGAGTATGTTGGTGTGCTTTATACATTGCAACAAAAGGGGCGCGGATGCCTGGGCCACACAGTCACATTCGCTGCAGGATCTTGGCTATAACTGGCGACTTCGTCAGTCTCAGAGTAAACATTCAAGAAAGAAGTTCAAAATCCAGAAATCAATATCGCTTACTTGTGGTAGACGTATTCCCCATGATGTAGCGCCGGGCTGGCCTCTTACTGCCTACTAGCACGAGATAGCTGGAGGGGCCGGCGCATTATTAATCCACGGCTGACCTCCAACGATGATGACACGAGCCTCCCACGATGCCAGAGCTTTCAGTGTTCAACTCGACATTGACGAGAGTCAAAAAAATTGTTGAGAATGGAAGCGGCCAGGCTAACCTTCTTGAACACGACTGGGGCTTCGCTATCTGCGGAAGCTGCCAAGCGGATGAGAGCGCATATAACCAGAACCAACTTCGCCAAAAGGCGTCAACGGGTCGCTATTGCCCGAACCAAGTCTGAATCGAACGTAAAGCGAAGGCAGCGAAGACGAAACCAAACCGAGGTGGAAGACGGGGATGATGCTCTATCACTGACATCGGCGCCTTGCAATCCAATTAACATCGCCGCCTGTACGTACCGAGCAACTTTTCTCGGTCATGTGAGGCTAACGCCTACAGTCCACCAGATCCAGGAGCTAGTCTTTCTGGAAGGAAGACATACGCCTGGCAGCGCAAGCGAAGCAGCTTGGTTTAATCTTATCGCGTCGGAACCGGCGCTGGTCGAAGCATCGCTTGCTGTAGCTGTGCGGCAATGGTCGCCCGACGACTCATGGCAGTCAAAAGCAGACTACCACTCGTATACAGCTGTCAGGCTGATCAAACAGCGAATCACATCGGTAGCGACTCCATCAGATGGCGTCCTTGGTGCCGTGATCACAATGGCCCTGGGCGCTTCTTTAGTGCACGATGACATTGCGTGGAAGATCCATATGGATGGCCTAGCCCACATTGTGAGCGAAAGGGTGTCTCGAGGTCCGCACAGTCTGCCTGCATGGTTGATAGATCTCATCGTCCAGTTAGTGTATCTTGGATTATGGCTGAGCGTGGCTAACTCGGTTTAGGGACTCGATTAATCATATCATTGGGTTCCCGCGAGTCTGGTATCAGAAAATTGTTCAGATACTAGGTGAACAGCGTGATCGAAGAATCCTGAAGCTGGCAGAGATTAGCGACAGTGTTATCCGATTGAGGAAGGCAATTGAATCGCTCCAAGTGAGCTCTCTCAACCCTATGTCTGTTGCGCGGGAAATCGAAGAGCCGTTGGCTAGACTACACTACGAAGCACGCAACCTACGGGCAACTGATAACCTCCACATTGATGCTGCGGCGCGATCAATTGAATTAGTACTTTACCTCCTTTGGCCAACACAATCAGCTGCCCATCTGACACTGCTCGCCGGCGAACTGAAGGAAGTGATATGTAGATTCCCTATCAAAGGGTGTATATATATGGACCTGACATCCTTCCAGCTCGTGATTGGGGCGATCGCCGCCGACAAGGCTTCACCAGTAAGAGCCTGGTTTGTGGATAGGATATCGAAGGCAGTACGATGGATGCAGAAACGTGGCTGGCATGATCCCTTGTGCGTCGCGGAGACGGTCATTGCGGCCGAGTCAGATGATGGTCTGGTTGGGCAATTCAAGGCGCTTTGGAGGGAGATATACGATATTGATCCAGAGTACACAAGCTCCAGAAGACTTAGATGACACAACAGCACAGAAAACTGCGACTACCTGATTCAAACTCATACGTGGCAATGATTGTATCGTAGTATGTGTTGAGGAGGATTCACTCGCAAACTGTAGAACTAGCCTCAATCACAATACATTCCCATAGGCAGATGCCGGTAAGTCAAATGTAGATTGACTTCAAGCATAAAGAATAGAAGGGCCAATCACAAATGTGAGTCGGTAGCATCAAACAGTCAGCAGGCAGTTGAATTGATTTTCCTAATTAGGAAAATCAGATTGGAGCCAAGCCCGGCCGGAAGTGTCAGTCCTCACGCGATATGCTTTGATTCACGGTTCAAAGAAAATGATCTCTCATAAAGAATTGTGATTGGAGGCTCGGAAGATGGCTGGAAACTAATTTGCCGAATTAGGAAAACCAGTCTGAGATCTGGAATGTCGAAATCATATCATGCGAAATATTTAAGGGCAACGAGTTCCTCAAGAACAGCTGCCTTGACTGCATCAACATTGAAAACAGTCGCAAACACCAATAATCTGGAATCAATCCAAGCTTGAGACAATGGCCAGGCAGTGGATTTTGAACGGCCAAGAAGGATTCGAGTCATCGCTTGAGTACCAACAGGGTCTCAACATACCCTCGGTACATGACTTGAAACCCAACGAGGTTCTTGTCAAGATGTATGCCGCGAGCTTGAATTACCGCGAGTTGGTGATAGCCGGTCCAATGGTATTTCCTCTCTGAAACTGTGTGTCTCTTATGTCCATACTAACAATTTGAAGGGCATCAACGGCCCGATCTCCCCACCAATAATACCCGGCTGCGATGGGGCTGGTCTGGTAGAGGCTGTTGGACCTTCCGTTCGTGGTTTCAGACCAGGCGACCGAGTTGTGACGTACCTTGCGCCAAACCTCGTCGAGGCACACGGAGACGATGCACACGCTGGAATCGCAGATGCCATTGCTAGTCTTGGGCAAGGAAGCGACGGCACATTACGATCCTGGGCCGTGTTTCCGGAGGCAGGCCTAGTTCATTCACCGATAACGCTGGACTGGTTGTCGGCGGCCACTTTACCCTGTACTTGGCTAACAGCTTGGAACGCTCTCTTTGGTCTGGGTGGCAAGCAAGCAGGTTCAGACTCATGGGTGCTCGTCCAAGGCACAGGCGGAGTCAGTATAGCAGCATTGCAGCTCGCAGTCGCCGCTGGAGCAACTGTCGTCGCTACCACATCCACGGTCGAGAAAGCCGATCGCCTCAAGGCGTTGGGTGCAGCCCATGTGGTCAATTACCGCAATAATCCAAAAGCCTGGGGCAAAGAAGC
Organism: Aspergillus spinulosporus; assembly: GCA_003574815.1. Lineage (NCBI taxonomy): Eukaryota > Fungi > Ascomycota > Eurotiomycetes > Eurotiales > Aspergillaceae > Aspergillus > Aspergillus spinulosporus. The sequence continues at coordinate 185,447 of QPHH01000026.1, read as the reverse complement.
ACGAGACCTGACCCCAGATGGAAGGGGCTTTGACTTTGTCGTGGATGTCGGTGGTAATGAGACGTTTCCGCACTCCCTGGCCGCTATACGGGTTGACGGGGTGGTCATAGTGGTCGGGCAAGTCGGCGACAGCACAGCCGAGCCAGTACCTGTATTTGCTGCCCTGATGCACAGCTGTATCATCCGTGGCATTCTAGCCGGCAGTCGTAACCAGTTCAAGGACTTGGTGCGGTTTATCGATGACAAGAAGCTCGTGCCAGCGATGGATGACTTGATTTTCGAGCTTGCCGAGGCAAAGGATGCGTATAGGCGGCTGAAGGAGAAGAAACATTTCGCCAAAGTTGTGATTCGAATTGATCACCCAGTTTGAGTGTATCTAGCTAAGCGGCAGCATGATGTTGTGATATTCGTAGTTGTTCTGTGCTTGAGCCTTTGGAGTAGAGGAAGGGATCCTTGGCAGTGACACGTGACCCTACTGTTTGTGTACTCTTCTCCCTCGCGTCCAGTGTTTCTCTTTGATAAGCCTCAACATGAACACGAAGCCAATTATATGATGACTGGGGCTTACCTTGGCATACTACATTGGAGTTGTTATCATCTTCTGCCGTCCTTCGCCGTCTTGCTTTAATTCGAGCACGGTCTTGGGTTGCAACGCTAAGCCTGCGATGCCGCTAATCGCGCCTTCTTTCTCTACGGTTATCGGCGGTCGTCCATGCAGCCATGGCTTGGCGCATTGTTCCTGACTGACGGACCTGGAGATGAACCCATTTTGGGCCAATACCGACGCTGCTTCGAAAGTTTGGGGTGTGTTTGCGCTGCGGGGGCTGCTCTGGCGTGAGCACAACCGGGTGTCTTAAATTGCGCCCATCCCTCCCATGATTTCGAAAGCCCAGGCAAGGGGTCAATTGCTGGCAGCACTGACCGCAAAATGAAGGTATGAGTTGTCGGCTGAACTCGATTGGAATGAGTCGCATGCTAAGATCAGTGCCCTAGGTTTCCGCCCTATCCGTTCTCCTGGTCAGCGTTTCCCAGGCGGCCGCCGCTCCATGGAGACCACGCGAGCCCAGAGCCGCCGGATCGAGACGCTTGACGTTCAACGAAACTGTAATCAGTCCGGCGCTGTCGCCTTCTTCGATCTCGGTGCAATGGATCGCGACTGAGAATGACGGGGATTATGTGTACCAGGAGCAGGATGGAAGTATCAAGATCGAGAGCATTGTCACCAACCGATCGCAGACGATCGTTCCAGCCGAGGAGGTACCAGCAGATGCATACAGTTACTGGATTAGCCCGGACCTGTCCGCGGTGCTGTGGGCTACGAATTATACCAAGCAGTACCGCCATTCGTTCTTTGCCGATTACTACATCCAGGATGTCGAGACCTTGGAGACGGTGCCGCTCGTGGAGGACATGGTTGGAGATATTCAGTATGCGGCGTGGAGCCCAAGCGGCGACTCCATCGCGTTCGTTCGCGGCAACAACTTATGGACTTGGACCGACGGGACTGTTACTGCGATCACCGAGGACGGCGGGCCGGACATGTTCCACGGCGTGCCTGATTGGATTTATGAGGAGGAGATTCTGGGCGACCGGTTTGCGCTGTGGTTCTCGCCCGACTCTGAGCTCCTGGCCTTCCTGACTTTCAACGAGACTGGTGTTCCCACCTTCACGGTTCAGTATTTTATGGATGACCAGGAAATTGCGCCCCCATATCCCCGCGAGCTCGACATCAGGTACCCCAAAGTGTCCGAAACAAACCCGACGGTCAAGCTGAATATCCTTCAGCTCAGCGATAACACTGTATCGACCATTCCTATCGATGCTTTTGACCCGAGCGAGTTGATCATCGGGGAAGTCGCCTGGGTGACTGATACGCACACTGAACTGGCCGTCAAGGCTTATAACCGCGTGCAAGATGAATCGAAGGTTGTCATCGTAGAGACCGCTTCCGGCGAGACCAGGATCGCACACGAGCGTGATGGGACCGACGGTTGGTTGGATAACTTGCTTTCCATCTCGTACATTGGTCCTTTGGCTTTGGACTCGGAGAATGCATCATCCGCATATTTTGTCGATCTCTCGGACCACTCCGGCTGGACGCACTTGTATCTATTCTCAACATCAGGCGGCGATCCTATTCCCTTGACCGAGGGGGAGTGGGAGGTCACGTCCATCGTGAGCATTGACCAGGAGCGGGAGCTGGTATACTATCTCTCGACCCAGCATCATAGCACAGAGCGACACCTTTACTCGGTGTCGTATCGGACCTTTGAGATTGCGCCGCTCGTGGACGATACCGTTGAAGCGTACTGGAGCGCTTCGTTTTCTGCAAAGGCCGGGTACTATATTCTAACGTACTCGGGTCCCAATGTGCCGTACCAGGAGCTGTACTCTGTGAATCAAACCGCCCCACTGCGCACTCTGACCAGCAACGCGGCCCTGATCGAGAAGCTGGAGGAATACGCGTTGCCCAACATTAGCTATTTCGAACTGACCATCCCAAGTGGTGAGAAGCTCAATGTGATGCAACGGTTGCCCGTCGGGTTTTCCCCGGATAAGAAATATCCCTTGCTGTTCACTCCGTACGGCGGCCCAGGAGCCCAGGAAGTCAGCAAAAGATGGCAGTCACTGGATTTTAACGCGTATATTGCATCCGACCCCGAGCTTGAGTACGTGACCTGGACGGTCGACAACCGCGGAACTGGCTACCGGGGGCGTGAGTTTCGCTCGCTGGTAGCTAGGCAGCTTGGAAAGCTCGAGGCAGAGGATCAGGTCTACGCAGCAAAGCAGGCTGCCAAGCTTGACTGGATTGACTCCGAGCACATCGCCATCTGGGGCTGGAGTTATGGCGGCTATCTTACTGGAAAGGTCCTGGAAACTGACAGCGGTGTCTTCTCGCTTGGTCTACTGACCGCGCCTGTTTCAGACTGGCGGCTATACGACTCGATGTACACTGAACGGTACATGAAGACTCTCTCGACCAACGCCGATGGCTACAACACGACCGCGATCCGTCGCACGGATGGCTTCAAGAACGTTGAAGGCGGGTTCCTGATCCAGCACGGCACCGGCGATGACAATGTCCATTTTCAGAACTCGGCGGCGCTAGGAGATACACTGATCGGAAACGGAGTGACGCCGGAGAAAATGCAGGTGCAGTGGTTTACGGACTCGGATCATAGCATCAATTATAATGGAGGGAGCGTGTTTCTGTACAGACAACTAGCGCAAAGACTGTACAAAGAGAAGAACCGAGCGAGGAAGGAGCAGCACCAATGGAGCAAGAGGAGCCAGGGCTGGGTGGTTTAGCGTAGTCCATAATTCACTGTAACAGTATGGCATCGGCCTCTGAAGTCAATTGAGCCCTCTTTACATCTTGCTCGTCTATTTCAGCACATCTGGAACATAGCTTTATTGATCGCTGGCAGTGCTCCTAAACGCCATCGGCGGTATGAACTTTGTCAACAGTGCCGGCGACACAGACTGCGCTGCAGTCTAGCTGAACGCGTCGAGTGAACTTCCACTAATATCTCTTGAGCAGCTCCTAACGAAGCAATTCCTCTCAACCAGAGAAGCAAAACTGTACGTGGTCTCGAGCGCCCTCAACCATAAGCTTTGGCAGCAATATCTGGAAGCAGCGATGGTCAACTGACCTTCCGTACAGGCTGAATATACCAGCAGGGGGTTCAACAGGATGTCGTGAGATGTGCTACGTTGCGGCTGCAATGGTCGTCGCCCGGATAGAAGTCCATGCGGTCAACGCACAGTGTAACGAGACGGTCATATTCTGGCCTGGGCGTTCATGCTGACAACTCTGCAGTTTTGAAAATAAACACAGATCCAGAGCCCGTGTTGAGCTAGCTCAGGACCGGCACACCTGACGCAGTCGAGAGATTGAATCACATCTCAGAGCAACGCCAGGCTTCAGTTCAGAAAGCCCCGGCAAAACCTGGGTAGCACAATGCCCTTCGCTGAGTATGACACGCGGGGTTTTTTTTTTTTTTTTTTTTTTTTTTTCTGCATTCTGAGAGAGTGGCGGATCTGGGTCTTCCAGGAACCTATGCTTGTTCCTCACTTCCGACCAGGCTTGTATAAGGGACGTGAACATGAGAATGCAACCACCTCATACAAGAATGGTACCGACAACGTGGGAGTGGCTATTTGGCCTTGAGAAGACCATGATCAATGTGAACTGGCTCTTGACAGTTGCCTGCCCCTGTTGCACGAAAGTCTTGTGGTTTAGCGGCGCTCCCTTGGTTATTTGCCGGAGCCCTGATGCTAGTAGCATGAGATATGGGGTTTTACACCACCCGGCCGTTCCATCTCTGGTAACATTGCAGCAGGAGATGAGCTGCGACATTGAACAAGGCCCTAAATGGCAACTCCAGGGAGCTCATTCAGTGATACGTATCCTTGCCGCTGAGGTTTGTCTGTGTCGATTTCTGGAGCGTCGGGCGTCAGCAATAAAGGCCCTTTTTGCTTTTTCTTTCATTTCTCTCCTCTCATTTCTTTTCTTTCTTTCTGCCCCTTCTTTTCTTTTTTCGCCCGGGTCGACGATCGGCTCATCGTTCGTACCTTGCTGTAGAACTTGTTCTGGCCACTGATGCAAGTTCCTGACGCCGTACACCACTGAACAGACAGTTCGCCAGCTTCCATCTAGACTAGGGCAGGTTTGTGCGCAGCCTCCGAGCCATGAAATCCAGAAATCTGGCCATCCAGCGCATATAACCCACTTGATGAGTCACAGACTTAGAGTCCAGGACCTTGGCTATTCTCAGCGTCCCACGACAGGTCAACGATGAAAAGGTCAGGACGTCAAGCGAGCCGTGAACAAACCACCTCCACAAGCCTCGTGCCTCCGGTATAGATTACGTTGGACGCTCGGCAGAGGCACTGCTAATGAAGATATGTGCCACCTCTCCTCCCTCCATGCCAGAATGGCGAGCGTTTCAACCTTCATCAGTGAATATCAGCCGTGAAACTGATTAGCACCAAGACTCGCTCTTTGTCAATAGCAGGTTCCGCTCGTGAGCGGTCTTTTTTTTTCCTGGGAGGAGTAACTACCCTTCCGCGAGATATGATATATCTCAGTGTACAATGTTCGACAGGTCAGATTGGTTTAAAGCGTTGGCGTCTCGTGGGAGGTCTGAGGTGTCAGACTTGCACGCTCGGTTCGTTTCAACCATACAGTAACCCTCCAGTAATCGATGGTGTCTTGACAGCCCTTGCTGGCATACAAGTAGCGATCTAGATGACGAAAGCTAAACTCAACGGCCGTCTGTCAGAAAGTGGTATTGCATTGCATCGCACTGCAAGCGTCCAACTGTGGCAAATAGATAAGACCTGAAATACTTAGTGGCGAGAGCAATAGAGAGCAACCGCTTGAGTCGCAGTCAAACGATACAGCTTGATGAAGCGCTTTTGTTCTTTTCTCTATTCATCTCTGAGTGATACGTACCTCTCAGCGTGGGCCCTGCCGACATCGGCCAAGCTTTACCTCCGCATCCGGACTCAATGTCTGGTTCCGACGTTATGCATTCAATCGAGGATCGCTATTCTTACGCATAACGGATTTGCTTGGATCCGTTCCGAGTATTCCGCTCTGCAGGTGTGTTCATTATGCTATAGGGTAGCACGTCAAGCTGCCATGACCCTTAATCAGGCAAGTGGCAACGGGCAACGCAAACACTTGCGCAGAGCCAAACCGACCCCTTAGCAGTCATACTCGCGCGTGCGCATAGTCCGGTCGATTGCATAAGTGCCCAAATGCCTCCCCCGGCCATACCTGCCATCCAATGGAGCTTTGCGAATACGCCGGAAATGGTATATCGTCCGTTTCTACCAATCCAAGCTCAATCACCAGAGACTCGAAGTAGCTCTGAGCCCCTACTACCGAAATAGACATAGACACTCCCTCCCCTCTCCACTGGCACCATCATGCTCTTATATCACTGCGTTAAGCTCGCACCACCCTCTTGATACAGGCTTTGTCAGGAGAGGGTATATTTTGTATACTAGAAGTGCAGAAAGCATTCGAAATATGGTCTTGACAACAAGTAGTGACCTTGCGAGAGACCTGCTGCGTGAGAAACTGGAGATGCAACTACAATCACGGAAAGAAGCCGTGCATCAGATCAAGGAAGATTTCCTTCCTCCAGGTATGAGCTTCCACTGTGGAAAGGAAAGTATCCCGATTTGGTAGACACGGTGTTTTACTTTCTTATACGGGCTACATAACGTAATCTTGAAGCATCGTCCCGGAGACTCTTCCTGGCTAATTGTCAGAGCGCTGGAAGCACATTACGAGCACTCGACCAGGGTTTCAACCAAGAAACCGTGGTGCATGTCCGCAGCCAGTCCTGTAAGCTCAACCTAGACGGGTGAAGCTAGAGCCATGCGGGGAAGAGTTGGCTGGCCGTTACAGAAACCTGCACCGGTGGTGATCAGACACTGTACCGTGGAATGTAGAAGTTAATAGGTACATACTGGGCGTCATACTATCGCATTGGGAACGCCTTGTCTAGGTAGAGAACGGTGGTTAGAGATGGTAATATAAAGATTCAGCACGCAAAGTCTGCTGTATAGTGTGCCTTGTATGCTTGCTGTTCTTGAGGGAACATCCGAATATATATTTCTACCTTCCGATCCATACCTCTCATCAGCCGGAAGCGTCTATGCATTCCAAACAATAGTTAAGGGTGTAAAAGAGACATGTACAGTGCTGAGTTCAATGTCCAGATAGGGACAATCAGACCCTTTTCGATTACTGCATATAACCAGCACCTGATCTAATACGGATACGATGAACGGTGCACCGCTAATAAGTCTATCAGGATTCTATGGATAAAAGGTCACAAAGGATATGACTCCAATAACAATGTGCGCCATGATTTGCATTAAGTTAAGCGGGCATTGCTACTCTTTGGGCCAGTGCGTGTCTCTAAGGTGCGTTCACACAACCAACGCCACATGCTTCCTCGATGTATACAAATCAATGGGAACAACGATTCCAAGACATTAACCATATTGATCTTGATTCCTTAGCGTAGAACACTGCACCATTCTCGAACAAGGCATTTAGCATGTTGGGGAAGTATCCCCCCGCACCAAGGACGCGAATCAAAGAGGGGGTATCCAATGTTCGCGCCATAACCCAGTTTTTTTCCTCATCCTCTTCTTTTTCTGCCGTTTTTCCTTTAATTGAAGGGGAGCAGATACGTGAGTGGATGTCTATGCTTCAATAATCGGTAGTCCCGGAAAATATTAGAGCAGCCACGTGGAATTGAATGGAGTGGAAGCAGTAAATGAAGACGAACCGTTCTATTGAAATGTTAAAATGCACCAGTGCTAACCAGTTCAGGCAGCTGATAATGGAAGATGTGATGATAAACCAGTGAACCATCATCAATCATCCAGCGAGGATCTGCTTCCAGGGAACATGCCTTCACCTGCACTGACAATGCCGCCGCATCCGACCAGCGCGAGGAATCTCCAGTCTTCACGTCTGAACCGTGGAGCGTAGACTACCGAATTCAGAAGTCCGGAGCGCGAGCTATAGAGAGCTAATCAGATGGATCACTGGGACCTGAGAGAAGAACAGCGCTCCGCTGCGTCTTCTGGAAGCACAGGTGCGCTTTGAACAGCAGTAAATCATGCATTCAGCAGGCAACCGGGACAGACATAGATACCTGTAATAGTTTATGGGGATAGAATTTGTTGAGTGTGATATACCTAGCCTTCACACTAGCCTTATGACGAATAGGCTGTCCATACGCAGCACTATCCCTATACTTTAAAAGAAATAGTTAGATTTCTATTCAATCTTTATTCTTTCTCAGTCCTTTCGATCTCGATTTCAGAGATAGAGCCGGACTACTCGGCCGAGAGTACTCGATGCGTACTCGCCATACGACTCTACCAGACTACACTATCCGTACCTCCCATACAGCAATTCATCAGGCACTCCCACAACGGGAGCCAAGCAACCGACCTCAGTGGCGAAATGATGTGCTTCCCGCGTGGACTCCCGAGAAAAAACGCTGCTGCGATTCGCCTGCCTGCTCTTCGGCCGGCCGTAAACCAGCGTGTCGGACCAACCGCCTGCACCCCTGGCCAGCCTCTTGGCCCAGAATGGATAAAGAATGAATCTGTAACGGACGCAACCCTGGACACCGGCCGGGACGAAGCCTGGGTAAGGCACCAGGGCCTGAATCCCTGGTGCAAGGTCTTTCGCGAGAGCAGCCAGTCGGGATAAAGATCGGAAGATCCGTACGAGTATGACCATGGACACTACCTGGCAGGAAACGGTGAGCCAGGCAATGGGCAGTCCCTTTTATCGCCTCGGCTGTCGGCTCCTCTCGACATTCTGATTGGACTAGGCCACCGAGTGGCCGCATGGCATTCTGACACTGATAGACAGTGATCGTAGGCTATCCAACTGCAGTATAGAAAGACTGGATCTCACATCAGGATGATCTGCGCGTCCCCGTCCTCTCCTGGTCCCCTCCTCGTCCTGATCCTTGTTGGAAGACCCCGTATTAGCTTGAAAAAGTAAATGCTTGAAATGCGGATTGTCAAATCAGAACGCCCTTCCTCCTACCCCATACCCAGTACGCGTACCAGTACCCTACGCTATTAATCTATTAATCTACCTCGTTAGTAGTGTAACGTGCCCGATGCGCCTTCAGCCGTTCTAGAGGACCAACCTCATTCTCTGCAGCCTGCAGACTGGAGAGCTGCGCGGCCTTGGCCCTCGTGGTTCAGTGAAGGGTGGGGTTGGCAGAGACTGGAAACGACTCGACACGACTCGGTCCGGGATCAGTGGGACGGTGCTGGAACACACTAGCGGCACTAGCGAGCATGCTAGTTAACTTTGTGCTGTGGGGTGCATGATCTACAGAGCACAGTAGCGTAATGGCTGGGAACTAGCCGCGTCAGGCAGTATCTCCGACGAGTGACAACGAGGGTGGAGCGGAGTCAGAAGGTTATCCTTATCCAGATTCTATTTCCTGCACCCGCTCCGTCGAACTGCTGGATCCAGTTAGACCGCGAGAGACCGGGGGGCACCGGTAGGCGCCGGTAGGCCTACCGGTAGGACTGGGATCTGGACACGTGAGCACGGTAACGGACGGGAGACCGTTCCCGGCGAGGAGAGTCGATCCCTTCGACCCTAGATGAGGGGTCTGAGGGGGAAGGATCCGAGGAGAGCCAGACTAGCTGTGACGGTAGAGTGACTGCGTATGGAAGGTGCAGACTGAATGCGGGGATCCAGTGCAGGCAGGAGGCAGGAGGCAGGAAGACACCCGTGAGCGGAACAGCTCCGAGACCGCACCGTCGAGCTGGCGCAGTCGCTCGTTGGAGAGGAGGGATGGAGATACCATACTCCGTAGTGAGTATCCTCAGAGGAGACCCCAGTAGACTCCGCGGTCGAGAGATAGAAGGGGGACGATGATTCGGGTGGGCCAAGACTCTGTCCAGCTCCACACTGATAGCTGGTCCTGTGACCTGACTCGGGCAATGAAGGATGATGTGACGCGATGATTGCCCGGATCCATTGATTCAGTACGCTTGATCTCCGTTGCCCCGAGCCCTACCCTAATCACCCTGATCACCTCATTCCCGGAATCGGCATGGTGGCTGCGTCATACCATACTCTCAGTGACGGAGAGGCTCGCTGGAGCCGCCGAGATGCAGCTGAGGAAGTCACGGTCTAACAGGGAAACAGTATAACTATACGGGAACACAGTATCATAATAAAGTTACTGGGGTAAATCCGGGAGTCCAACAGGGCAATACCAAAATACGGTAAATATGAAGAGCTGGGAACGAAGCTGGGAAGTGAAACAGAGCTTCATATGCACATGCAACCGTTTAATTAATTAGACTTTGACCAGGCTCTAGTCTAGCTAGGAGCGCACTGAAGAGAAGGTGAAGTGGAAAATAAAATAATAGAAAAATATTCCAAATTACATTACATGCCCCGCCTGGAATATGGGCGCCGGCGGCGCCAGAGGCTGCAGCCCTCCGGCCTCGCCGGCATAGTACGAGTGCGGAGATAACGGCTGGTGGGTATGGTTGTCGTGGTAATGGCTGGCCCACGACGCATCCAGCAGCGGCGGAGGCAGTTCAGACAGCGGCACGCCGAACCCGCTGCTCTTCTGGTGTGCGAGGTACGGGTGGATGGCCTGGTAGCCCAGGTAGTCCAGCGGCGGGTGCTCGACGACCGCCAGCGGGCTGGGATCCGAGTAGTGGCTATAGGCATGGGTCGGGTACGAGACCGCGGCGGTCGCCGGGAACGCGTGCGGGCTCGACTCGGGCGGGTAGAAGTAGATGGAGTGGGTTGAGGGTGCGTCGGCCGGCTGCTTGGAGTCGTCGATCCCGTAGACGGCGGGCGTCATGGGCGTGGACGGGGCCATGATCGTGCTGGTGCTTGTGAAGGGCGGGTTGGCCTCCTCGTGGGGGCTGGAAGGGACGATGTACCGATTCGCCGGTGAGGTCGACAGCTCGGGCACCGTCGAGACCGACGGTCGCGAGCCGTCCGAGAACGAGTCGCACTCGTCAATCCGGCGCTGCGAGAGCGGTTGCGAGTGAGGTTGCGCGTGGAGAGTGTGGTAGGTAGATGAGGAAGGGAGGTGCGGAAGCGAGTCAGACAGGCGCTTCTGGGCCATGTTCTGCTGCGACGGGTTCTGGTTCTGGTTCTTCTTTGCGCCAGAGAGGCGTCTGCTGCCGTCGTACTTCTTGCGCGAGGGCTTGGTGATGTGCCATTTCTTTAACCGGCTGCGGAGCTGGGATTCACTGCCGGGGTTAGCGGGCGTCGATCAAGCTCATGCAGCGGAAATACCTGGGATGGAAGTCTCGGGTCTGGACGAGCTTGATGACTTGCTTGAGCGGCCATTCTTCGTCTTTGTAGAGCTTCGTGATGAGCATGCGTTTGGTCTCCCAGATGTCTGGGGAGATGGCGCTCTTCATGATGTGGACGTGGTGATTGGAGTGGATTGGATAGTGGATTGTACGCAATTGTACGCCGAGGGCTGGAACGCTCGCTGACGGTGGGCTGAGGTTGGAAGGTGGTTTGGAGGTGGTTGGAAAGTAGTTGGAAAGATGTTGATAGGGAACGATTGTAAAGACGCAAGACTCCACGACAATTGTGAAGTAAAGAATGACTCAGTCGAAGCTGACTCGTGTGACAGAGGCCGTTGCAGAGGCCGTTGCAGAGGCCGTTAACTGAGAGTTAACAGAGTTAGCAGAGTTAGCAGAGTTAACAGAGTTAACAGAGTTAACAGGGCGTTGGAGACGTTAATAGACGTGACGGACGAGGGCAGATAAATGGGACTAAAAGAGCGATAAATGTCGAGCGATCGGAGCTTCCCCATACCACGAGCCCGCCGATTAATATAAGTAAAGTTTGAGCAGCAGGAACCCCGATAAGCTAAGCTAAAACCCATCGGTCGACCAGGTTGTCGCCATCGCAGCAGAGCCAGCGCAAGCCCGCGCGCGCCAGCCAGAGCCTTATCCAGACACTAACGGTCCCAGACCCAGACTTTCAGACTGGGGCGCCGAGGGGTTTGGGAAATCACGCAGCATCGCGTCAATCCCCAACGGCCGTCTCGGATTCTGCAGCCCAGCCTGTGCGCTCGCAGCCTCGACCGGACCGGGCACAGCCCGTTGTTTCGGTAGATGTGCTCTGCCGACGCCCTGGCACGTGGTGGAAGATGCGTCCAGTGGCGATCAGGTTCCACGGTTGGCCGACGGGCAGCGAAGGCTCTCCATTGCCCCTGATTAGGCATAAGCGTTGTCCTGGGACGTCTGGGACCGACCCAGACAGTCCCAGCGTCTGGCTCTCCAGCTGATCCGGACCCAGCCAGTGGTGCTGGACTGCATACTGGAGCTGCATACTGGAACGGAGACTGGAACGGAGACTGGAACGGCGACTGGAACTGGAGACTGGACCGAGGGCTCAGGCTGGAGGAACTGACAAGCGCGGAATGCACGCCGAGCTGATCCCCGGTTGCTTGACTACAGATTGGCCATTTGAAAATTGTACGAGCTAGGAAGACGGCTCCGTCAGATCACGGTGCACGCCAGACGTACGGAGTATAGCTAGCAGCATGACTAGCCCAGTCGGAGCACAGTTGCCGTATCAGGAAGGGCCCACTTGGTAGGCAAAGGGAAATAGTGCCATTTGCCCTCGTGAAGGCTGCAATTGAGAACCTTCGGGACGCAGCTAAGACTCGTACGGCGAACTGGTCTGCTCTGAATTTCCCTGAATTTATTTGAATTTATTTGAAGTTTTCTGAATTTTTCTGAATGTTTCTGAATTTATCTGAATTTATCTGAATTTATCTGAATTTGTACTGAATTGTGGAAGGGATCACAAGCGTTCTGGGTTCATTCACAAGCCTCACAAGGCCATTCCTATAGTCTCTCGGTGCCAGAGGCGATCCTCGTCCCTCTGACTGACTCGCTTGAGTTCAGACACGTGGTGACTTTAAGCATACAAAGTTCTTCGCGGAAGTTCTTCGCGATGTGCACCACTTATGATTGGGGCAGACAACAGAGTTTAATGATGGACTGGCATGATTGGCAAGTCGACTTAATTGACTGACATGATTTTCGACATGGCGACATGATTAATAATAGATTACTTGATGGATTACTTGATTGACTCTTCAACTACCGCTACCGACTCGGCCGCTCAGCTACGCCAGGCTCTGCAGGTTCACCAGATCGTAGTAGTGCCCCCTCCTCCGCAGCAGCTCGGCGTGCGTCCCCTGCTCAGCAATGCGCCCGTTGGCCAGCACGTAGATCACGTCTGCGCGCTGGATCGTGCTCAGCCGGTGGGCCACCGCCACCGTCGTGCGGCCCCTGGCGGCCGTGTCCAGCGCCGCCTGCACCACCCGCTCGCTCTCGCTGTCCAGCGCCGACGTTGCCTCGTCCAGCAGCAGGATCCGGGGCTCGCGCAGCAGCGCGCGCGCAATGGCGATGCGCTGCTTCTGTCCCCCAGACAGCATCCCGCCTTTGCTGCCGACTTCGGTGTTGAAGCCCTGCCTGCTCGCATGTCAGCCGGTGTCACAATGTGAGGATGGGAAAGAGTGAACAGCAGAGAAGACAGAGGACGAAACGCACGGAAGTGAGATGATGAAATCGTAGATGTTCGCGTCTTTGCATGCGGCGATGATCTGGCTGTCATCGACCTCCCCCTCCTCCATGCCCAGCAGGATATTCTCCTTGATCGTCCCCTGGAATAGCGCCGGCTCCTGCCCGACAAACGCCAGCTGCCGCCGGTAGTTCTGCAGGTCCAGACTGCTGATATCCCGCCCGTCAACGTAGATCCCTCCGCTGCCGGGCAGCGGGTTATAGAAGCGTTCCAGGAGCGCGATCGTCGTCGATTTGCCGCACCCGCTCGCGCCCACGAACGCGACGAACTGGCCAGGCTGGATCGAGAAGCTCAGCCCCGAGAGCACAGGGACCGTCATCCGCGTGGGATACCGGAAGTACACATTGCGGAACTCGATCGATCCCTGCAGTGACCGAGGAGGGAGCGGGAGGACGTTGCGCGCTGCGGCGCTGGAGTTGCCGCCGGCCCAGCCGCGCATCACGTTGGGGCCGTGGATCTTGGGCTTGCGGCTGTACAGTGCTTTTAGCTCGCCCGCGGCGTGTTTTGCCTTGGACATGCCGGGCGCATACGAAAAGACGCTGCCTGCGGCCTGCGCGCCAAAAATGACCTCGCTGAAGCAGACGTAGAAGTGGAAGATGCTGTATTCATGGTGGCCGAGCAGCGTGCCGCCGTACCAGAAGCCCAGCGCCATACAGAAGAACTGCAGGGCTTCCGAGGAGGCGTACAGAAACGAGGAGCGCAGGATCGTCGGGATGTCCGAGCGGACTTGCTTGGCTGTCTGGGTCCTGTACGCGTCGAGGATGACCTGCTCCATCGTCAGGGAGACGACGGTGCGGATGGCCGTGACGGCCTCGCTGACGTCGCTGGCGGATTTCTGATAGACTGTGCGACCGCGCGCCTGGAATCGGCTCAGGATCCAGGTGCGCAGAAAGCCTGAGAGCAAGAGTAACGGGACGGCCGACGAGCAGACGAGGGCCAGCTTCCAGCCCAGGGCGTAGGCAACGGTCAGGGATCCAAACAGGTTGACGGTCACGATGAGCAAGGTCCCCAGCGTTGCGCCGCTGATCCCGGCGAGGTTCTTGATCTCGGTCGCTAGCATGGACGTCAGCGTACCAGCAGTGTTATTCTCTTCGTCGAAGAAGGTGATATCCTGGCCCAGCAGGATCCGGAACGTGCTGCTTCGGGCTCTGCGGATGAGCTTCTCGGCGCTGAACGCGAACAGCGTGCCCTGGCTGCCAAATAGGAATATCGTTACCAGGCCCGTCATGAGGAACATGGAGGCCCAGAAGTTCGTATCATGTCGCAGTTTCTCGGGCTGGCTGACAGGAGTCGAGATGGCGTTGACGGCCTTTGCAAGCAGGACTGACTGCGCCGGCTGCACGCCGCCAGCGAAGAGCGAGAGCGCCAGTCCTAGACCCATGATGTACTTCTCCTTCTTGTTAAAACTGGCGATGAATTTGATCAGCGTCCAGAGCGAGAATCGTCTCGACTTTGGGCCGGCTGTGCCTGGGAACATAGCACTCTCGCGCTTCCACAGCCGAGTCTGCATATCTGTGTCATCGCCCCCATCGGCGCCAGAGTCGTCGTCGACATCAGAGTCATCCTGGTCAAACCAAAGGGTGGCAAGCTCTTTATCATACTCGTCGTCGACGGCGGTCTCTTTAATACTCTGCGCCTGCACAAGACTCGCATACACCCCTTTCTTCTCGAGCAACTGACTGTGCGTCCCCTGCTCGGCGATCTTGCCGCCTTTCATGACGACAATATTATGCGCGTTCTTGATCGTCGATAGTCGATGCGCAATGACAATCGTTGTGCGCCCCTCTGCAGCGCGGTCCAGCGCAGCCTGCACCAGCCCTTCAGACTTTGTATCAAGCGCAGAGGTCGCCTCGTCCAGGAGTAGGATCTTTGGCTCCTTGACGATCGCCCGTGCAATCGCGATCCGCTGCTTCTGCCCACCTGACAGTGCCAGGCTGCCGATATTCGTCTCGTACCCGTCGGGCAACTTGCTGATGAAATCGTGCGCGTCGGCGACCCTGGCAGCCTTGACGACCCGGGCGCGAATCGCGCTTTCAGACTCCTTCTCAAAATCGGAGCCTATCAAGCCGTACTTGATATTTTCGTAGATGGTCGCCGTAAACAGCTGCGGCTCTTGGCCGACGAGGGAGATCTGCTGGCGCAGCCACTGCAGATTCAAGGACTCGATATCATGCCCGTCTAGCAGAACCGCCCCGGCGACGGGGTTATAAAACCGCTCCAGCAACCCAATAATCGTGCTTTTCCCTGACCCTGATGGCCCCACAAAGGCAGTGGTCTTGCCAGCAGGAATGCGCAGGTTGAATTGGTCCATGACCATCACCTCTGGGCGAGACGGATACGCATGGCGGATATTCCGCAGCTCGATCTCGCCCTTCACGCTGGCCAGTTTCTCCCCTTCTGTCGACATGGGGTTCAGCGGTGACTCTCGCTCAATCGTCCCCAGAATCTTCGTCGCAGCAGCGACAGCGTCCGAAAAGGCCTGGATATTTGGCGCCACGTTGCCGAGCGCATAGGAGCCCAGGATGATGCTCATCATGATGGTCAAGACATCACCTGGCTGCACATTCTCTGGATCTTCAACGAGGAACCTCGACCCCATCCACAGCCCCAGCCCGTAGTTCAGGTACATGGTTCCCAGAATGCCTGCAATGACCAACGCAAAGGTCATCTGCACAATGCGTCCGTTCTTCTCGGCGTCGCGCAGATGCACCTCGTATTTCTTCGCGAGCGTTTCCTGCGCTCCAAAGGCCGCGACTGTCCGGATGGAATTGAGGACATTGTCCGCTATGTTCCCTCCCTTCCCGTAACACTCAATACTGCGCTTGCTGTAGATCACCGAGACTGTTGATCCAATGCCCATGATCAGCAGCAGAGCGCCGAGGGTACTCGTCGAGATCAGCGCCAACTTCCAGTACTTGACAAAGGCAATCACAAACGCAGTCACAAAACTGGCGACACCCGTCAGCACGAGGCTGGCTTTTTCTGAGATCCCATCCTGGATGAGGTGCATATCGCCCGAGATCCGGGTGGTGATCTCCCCTGCGCCCAGGGAGTCGAAGAAGGCGATGTTCTGCTGCAGGATGGCCTGCAGGTAGCGGACACGGATCTTCTGGGTGATGGAGTTTCCCGTATGCACAAAGGCGAATGTCGCGATGCCGATAGTCAAGAATTCGCCGATGCCCAGGTACAGGAAGTAGAAGACGTTCTTGGTCAGCGTGTCGTAGAACTCCTCGTAGGGCATCGCGTAGCTTGCGACATCACGGAAAGTGGACGTGATGTTTCCGAAAAACACCTTCATCAATGAGCACAATCCTTCACACCGGAGGAACAAATTGAAAGAAAAGACACTAGGCACGTACAGTGAATAGCGGCAGCGCCGCTCCTCCGCCAACTGCGCAAACGGCCCCTAGCACTAACAGGACAAGATCCCATCCCGTTGCGTAGCTATAGATTTTAAAGTACCCAACCTTGGGCGTGGGCATGGCCACCTGCGCCTCGAGGACCTGCTTCTGCACGTCTGAGAGCAACAGCATCGACCGGCGGTTCAGGCGCATCGGCCCTGAATCGGTGAGAATCTCCTCGCGCGAGTCGGTGCCCGGCCATTCGGAGAGCATGAAGAGAGAGCGGCGCGTCATGCGCATCGACATGGGCATTGTCGGCTCGAGAGGGATCTCCTCTTGGGGATCCTGCCAGGGCCCCATATTCATGCTCATACCTCTGCTGGCGCGAGAGCGCCAGCGGGCGCCCGCTTGACCGTCGAAGGGGCGCTGGCGGTCCGGCCGCATGGTAGAATGAACGAGCGTGGACGGATAGAGAGATAAACGAGTGGTGTGCAGCTGGCTTACTAGCTTGCAATCTGGATGAACAAAATAACTGACGTCTGGGCAAGGTTACTCTGATAGCATCCCCATGCTGAGCTCAGGGACCCGCGGCTGGAATGACCGGATGGACTTTCACGCGACACTCAGATTGGAGAGCGATCAAAGACAGCTTGACAGTGTGATAGACAGGACCACTGACAAAACTAAAACAAACAAAAAATTTTGAAAGAAAATAAAATAAAATAAAAATAACAATAAAATGAAGTAAAAGTTAACATAAGATAAAAACATAAAGTCGGTTACCCACAATCAAGCAAACTAGACAGGAGCATAGAACAGAAGAGGAACCCCTTGGATAGAATCCTGAGAGCGCCAGTATGGCGCCGCAACCAAGACCGCGAGACTCAGCAAGACACACCGGGTCCTGACATTGACACCGACGACGAAGCCGAAACACGCCCGTGACAGTGCTCAATGCCGTTCTCTTGACTGGCCTTACCCGTTCGACCGTCCAGGAGTGGTCATGTGTCAATTCCCAGCTAAGCTTCGGGCGCCTGAAACGGCGACGAGACTAAACTAGCACCCAGGCCCGGGGTAGATCACAGTCATAATCACACATAATCACAGATCACAGATCATAGCATACCGTCATATTGGAAGGATCTGAGTCGAGTTCCGGATCGGGTCATTTCGCCGTCGCAGCCCGTCACAGCCCCTCGCAGACAGTTTCCGCCGAACGGGATACAGATACACCAACCGTTGGAGATGATGCAGTGATGAAACACCGGGGGGTCACTGAAATAGGGCCCGGCGATCACGGACCAGATCAGATCCTGCCGACCAGGCTCGGCAGTTGGGAGTTTTACCTAGGCAGCGGGTAATATACAGGTCGGCCAGGGTCACGCACAGGGCAGCGTGGGGCGTTGGGGCGTGTTTCAGGACGTGACTTAGCGTTAGACCTCTTGATCTCGGGGCTCAACTGCTCTGAACTGTCACGCTAGGTCGGTAGCGGCGGTTGAGAGTGGGCCGGCCATTCGTCGGTGTATCTTGTTCTCCCTCACACTCTGGGCCCGGCCGATGATCGGTGTTTGGAGTCTGTAGATGCAGTTCGAACAGGCAAGCAATGCGAGATGTGAAGAGTGGCTGCGCTAGTTGGAGCTTGAAACTGGCATCCCAGGCGAAACCATGATATATAGGCTATGGATTATAGACGACGGACCCTATACTCTATACCCTCAACCTAAAACCCTGCTCTGTCGACCTCGACCTCACAAGATCGACAGCGGCCGCAAGGGAACCTTTCGAATGAAGTTCTTGGCTATCAATAGGCCTAGTCTAGAGCTTGTCGCACTGACGACCTGCTAGCGGGCAATTAGACCAGTCTTGTCCATGTGAACGCCACTTGCGCAGATGGACGAGTCGATTCTGAGTCGGGTATCATGTCCGTTTCACTGTCCTCCATTTCTACAGCTGGTAGCCGTAGAGGATATGCTGTGGTTGGCCAGTTTCCCAGGCGTTCAGTCTGTCTTGGGACAGGGTGATCCGCCTTCGGCCAAAATCAAGCCAGAATGTCGCCATCGCGTCGGGACTTGTCAGTCACTGTCACTTTTAGCACATTTAATCCATCCGAAATTGGCTTCATGTTTTTTATTTACTTATTTTTATTTATCTCCATTTGTTTAATCATATTTTAGTATATTTTATTCTATTTAGATTTATTTATTTCCTTTTTTTCCTCTGTCATTATTATGATTATTGATATTATTTTAGCGGCCAACCTGAGGGCCCAGATTGCCCAATTCCTGAGTCCAATTCTGACGTTTTTAGGTAATACAATCGCTCCCAGTGGCCGTACACATGAAGCACACTTGGTATGGGCCTGAATGAAACAAGCGAGTAGCGCCTTGAGAAGAGTAGTGCATTGAGAGAGGGCGCAAGGTGGCCCTTGAGCAAAGATAGTGTACATCGCCAACTATGGTAGCGGCCGCTATAACGTTGGCACCATCTAGCTTATACTTCAGCCTCAGTCAGCCTGCTACAGAGTATTAAGTCAACCCAGAAGCTTTCTAATAGGCACCAGCATAGCGCTGAGAGCTCTGTAGTCCGCTCAGGGTAACAACCCACCGCGTTCGGTGGTCGCCCCCAGAAAAGTACTCCTCCTCGGTGCCAACTGTGTGTATGCACTGATTGACGCTGTTCTCAGCGCGACCCACGAGCTAGTAATAAAGTAGCTCGTGGTCCAAGCGATGATCCCAACTCGGGAGCTACCAACAGCATGGTGAATAAAAGCAGGAGCAGAAACAGGAACATCAGCCGCGACGGCTATCATCGACATCGGGATAAACCCGTACCTGGAAATGCCGCGAGGGGGCCAGTATTGAGCGGACCTACGTTCGGACTACTGCCTAGACTGGACAGTTCGACCGAGTTCGCCTGGATGGGTGGAGAGAGAGGGAAAATGCCATGGCATATCTCGAATATTGGACATTCTGGTAGCGCTTCTCATAATGGAGATGCTGTGTCGGCCATACCTCGAAGTAGCCTTAGTTTTCTGATTTGAGCTGAGAGGTAGCGCGGTGCAAGACTCCGTCAAGCAGGTATTGACTATTGAATTCCCAGACCAGTTTTCACGATGAATACCTCGTCCTCCATGACTAGCCGGGGTTCTGCCGAGAAGCATCGGACCGGACTGCATCAAGTAGTATACCAGTACCTACTGCGGCTTGCTATGGCAGGGTTTGATCGTTGCTATGGTTTTCTTGACGGACGCGTGCTGCATTGGGATCAAGCTACCATTGGATGTTTGATGTGATATCAAGCAAAATCCTGCCCGTGCGTGATCTCCATGTCAGTGCACTGACACTGCTCAGACGCACGGCAATGCAGCAGGTTCCTTGCACTATGCAGGCCTGGAACTCGAAACTCGGTTCATGCTCCTGCGCTGCAGCGGTTGGCAAATGTCATGTTTGTGGTTCGAACTGCGCTTCAGGCTGTGCTTCAGGCTGCAAATAATAAAACCTGCAGGAACAGCTGCAAGTAATCCAGGAGTACGCATAGATGTATATACGTTGAAACACAGTGCTAGGATACTGGAAGTCTATGTCATATTTCATGTAAAGATAGATGCTTGACTAAACACAATGACTGGAACAAATCAACCTGAACCCTCGACTCAAATCAACGCGATTAATATTCAATATATCGCTGGGGAGACCCGCGTTGATAGTGCAATAGGGTATCTCACTACCACCATACAGACCGAGACGGCCTCACTCAGAGCCCCTTCTTCGCACCCAGCGCTCTCGCCTGACTCAAAAATCGCGGCGCCTTTTCCCTGTACGTTGTAAGATAGAATGAGATGAAGAGCAGCAGATAAGAGCTGATAATAAACACCCCAAAGCCCGCCGCATACTCCTCACCCATGCAGTGGCCCGCATTCGGCACCCAGGGGAAATACGTTGACGCAAAGTACGTATAGGAGGCGAAGTAGATAAACCCTGTCAACCACAATCAGCAACGGGTAAAATTTTAGAGTTGGAGATTGGTGTAGTACCAATGTCGATGACAAACTGCGCAATCTGCAGCAGCGTGATGTATCGTTTCCACCAGATGCGGATGCCGCGCGCGCTCTGGAAATAGTACCAGTACATCACGACATGGACCATCAGGTTTAGTGTGATGGGAACCCAGGAGACAGAGGTGCGGCCGACAAGCTCAACGTAACATAGCAGCGCCGTCGCACCGTGGTGGTAGGTGTGCAGGAACGTCAGTGGTTTCTTCTTCAGGACGAGGAAGATTGTATCTGCCAGTTCGAGATACTTAGTCAGGTAGTTCAGCTGCCAGTCTTGTTAGCATCAGCCAGTTTTCACTTTTTTTTTTCGTTAGCGTTTTTGCTGCCGGTGAAGACGTACGTAGTAAAGAAGCACCAACTCGTCCGTCCACCCACCGCGCGCATCGCAAATTGCATGGAGGACGCCATCATGTGAGAGCGTAGGAAGGATCTGCTCTAGAAAGAGCGCCAACAACACACCACTTATCACGGTTAAGATGAAATTATGGATGATGAACGGCGTCCGCAGCTTGAACGGGGCCTGATTCTTCATGAGCTGTCGACCACCCAGGACAACAACATAGTATGTAGCTAGAGACAGAAGCGTGCCCTGCAGAGTTGTCATGGGCGTCTCGCCAGGGACAAGCTGGAAATCAGCGGGGGATTTGCCCGAGAGGGCTGTGAAAGCCCTGCTGAAATGCGGCCAGAGCTGGACGCCGAAGGGGCGGGAAAGGGTCGGGGTTGGAATGTGCATGATTCTGGCAGGTCAAGGAGGGCAAGTCGATGCACGTTGGACAATATATATACAGAAGAATGATAAGGGCAAGAGTCCGTGGTGTCGAGTTTTGTCGTTTCAAGTTCAGACCTTGAGTCCGTCGCGAGGATTTTATCTACAGATTTGAGGCATCGCAGCCCCTTGAAACGTGCTTAATTGACATCTCCATCGGGGCAACGATGCAGGTATCACGGTGAATCTGTGATGCGACAATCATGAACCTGAAGTTTTCGAGCATGATGTACACAAGCAATATCATCCTTCCGATATGGGACGTGCCCCAAGACTGCGAACGTGATACATGATCACAAAACCGGTTCATTGGCGTCAGATTGACTCCGATGGCTGTCTCGAATTTGAGCCCAGGGCCTCGGAGTATACGAATGGACCCCCATATGGCAGTGGAGAACCCCTACGATTGCCGATCCGCAGGGCCTATTTTCAAGCCGAGGCCAGCAGAGCTGGCCTTTGAGTGTATGATGCATTCCGACGTATTCTAGAATTCTATGGTCTGTCTCAATTTTGAAACTGGCTATGTTTCCGATCCTGCAAGTGCCGAACATTGAGCACGGCCACGGTCACGAACTGACAAGGCCCAAGAGTACGGATTTCTCATAGATTACCTAGGTCTTTTGACGCCTTAGGGTCCTACGATTGCCGACGGTGGTTACAGATTGAATCTGCATCAAAGCAAGTGGATTATAATATTGGCCATGGTATCGAGGTGTGCTTGATCCCAGGAGAACGTGTTACAGACAGAAAACTCTTTTGCAGCATTTCACAGGTCTACCCCAGAAACCGCCAGGGCGCAGATCATAATTCATTCAACCTAAAGTAGGCAACTATATGGCGTATCTGTTTGAAGAGAATCAAGCACAAGTCATCAAGCAAACTAAAAAAGAGAAGATTTACACGAACGTAGAGAAGCCGAGGTTTGTACGGAAATCCAGCTCCTGAACCTGACCTCTTCTACTTCTGTCTATACAGGACCTACGCTGAAACCTAAGCGGATGCCAACCGCTCTTGAAGCTGGAGCTTCAGTTCAGGAAGCTCCCAAAAGGCGTAGCAGCGGCTCTCGGTAGTCCAGTCCTTCACTTTGCCGACATACTCCCCGTCAAACTCGACGAAGAAGGAGGCCAGAGTGAGCAGGAGCATTTGCTGGGCGAAGCTGGGCCACGTTAGCGCTTGATTTCCACTGTAGTGTGAACTGGGTAAGGGACAAGGCAAGCTTACTATTTCGCAATACAAGATCGGCTTCCAAGCAAGAATGGTTGCACGGCCTCTTTCCGATCCGTAGAGTCGGGGTTGATCCAGCGCTCGGGAGCAAACCTGTATGGGTCCTTGAAGTACTCGCCGTTATGGTGCAGGGCGTAGAGAGAGGTCGAGATCTCGACCTGTGAACCTGTTAGAAAGGCAACAAACTGTGATACAGGAAGGGATACGTACACCAGCAGGAACATAGACCCCATCGACATAAGCACCAGGCGAGACGCGCGCTCCTCCGAGCGGAACAGGTGGGTAGACCCTCAGCGCCTCGGTGATAACCGCGTTCAACCAGGGAAGCTTGGAGAGGACGTCTAAAGAGATCTCATCGGTAGACTGAAACGCCGTGCGCAGCTCGTTCTCGAGACACTCGCGCGTCTCTGGATGCGATAGGACCAGCCAGATCGTGGCACAGATGGCGTGCGAGGTTGTATGAAAACCAGCCAGCATGATGGCGGAGAAGTTCTCTGCGATTTCGTCCTCGGGCAGACTGCTTGATTCGGCGCGCTCCAGAACTTCAACCATGATATCGCGGCGGGTGTGGGTTGCTTTGAGTTGTCTGCCACCATCATCATCCGTTAGCCATGAGCACTAGAGTACTAGGATAACTGGCCTGGGTAGGCATACTCTCGGATCAGGCGCATCCTCGCTTCCTCACTCCTCTGTCGAATCCCCTTGCGCAGGATTTGGCGCAGCATCCACTTGATCAGCGTGGGAACGCCAGAACCCTGGAATTGATCCCGAATCGTAGCCCAGTAGAAGATGCGCGGGAGCTGCTCCGTCCAGAAGAACGGCCGGCCGCGCTCAATGCAGCCGAGCGACTTGCCCAGGAGGACTTCAGAAACCATATCCACGGACAGCGAGTAGTACAGATCGTTCAAACTGATCGCCCTTTGGCTCTGCATCCTCTGCTTGACCAGGGCATGGAACCGCGCAATACATCCCTTAATCACGGGCTCGTGCGCAGCCACGCATCCTGGGCTCAGCGAGGGACTGAAGAGCTTGCGAACAGTGGCATGATAGTACGGGTCTGTGGCTGTGAAGATATTTCGGCGCGAGATGGCCTTGTAGAATCCTGTTTTCAGGAAGGTGTTACTCTTTCCAAGCCCTGCGCCATAAATGTTGCGCATGCCCTTGATCGTGTTGGATGAGAGTTGGTTCGGGGCAAAGCGGACGATCTTGCCTACATTCCTCGAGTCAGCGGCAGAGAGAAGATGATCTGCGAAGACAGATGCGAGGAGGGGTGAGAGGAAATGGTTGAGGATTCGTACCATATTTCTGGTGGAGGGAGTTGAACTTGTAGGCGCTGCGTCCAGAGAGGAAGCCAAGTTTTGTCTCGAGCTGGGGCCGGTCAGTTGATGTCTTGACTATAGCAGAAACAAGAGTCTACGCACTCCGAACAGATACCTGTCAATCAGAGGGCCTTTGACCCCCTTGATGACAGGTCCAGGCTGCAATAGCTGCAGACAGAAGAGCAGGGCTCCGGGAATCTAAACACTCAGCACTGTCCGATGCAGAGAAGGGACAAACCTACGAGGATGAAGCTCAAGGCTGAGACTAGCACAGTGGGAATATCCCCAAAATCACTGACAGAGAAAGTATGCGGCACGGCCATAACGAGTGACATTTTGTCAGAGGAGAAACGAGTGTACTTGCGGAAAAGACCAACACAGTTGAAACGGCAAGAAGTCTCTGTTGATTATATACCATCACGGATCCTGCCTGGTCCACGGCAACGCAGTCGCGTCACTTCAGCCGTTTCGTTTCGGCCCTACAGTTAGGGCCACAGAGGATCAGCCATGTGATGGGAGATGGCAGCTGTGACAGTGACAATCAAACGACCAGTGCCGATGATGGAGCCCAAACATGAGGCAGAGGCAGAGGCAGATAGACAATATGCCGATGTCGACTGTTTCAGGAACCATCCCCGACCTTTTGCCTAGATTCAGATGATTCAGATGCCGGGCTAATGATCTGCAGGGCGCGCTCGAAAAAATTGGCCCTCGCGATCGGGACCCGTTTTCACGGAGGAGGCATGGGCGAAGCCGAGGATGTGGATCAGCGAACCAGCGATGAAACGCCCACTCGTCACAGCACTGTGGGGGCGGGACTTTATTCTCCTGGGGCTGATAGATTGCAATCTGATACGTAGAGTTGGCTGACCCTTCGTGTAGATGCGGATGCTGCACATACCGCACAGGACCTACCTATGTTTCTGAACACCGGATTCAGCCACCAGAGCGAGATGGGCTAGACGATCCGACCTACAGTCTCACGATCAATTCAAAATTCGGGCGTGTCACAGAGTCATCTTGGCAGTTGCTGTAACCGTACCCCCTGGGGCAGACATCGGGTCTCTATATCACATCGCTCTGTCCCCGTACTGTGCTGCATCCCGCAACCAACAGGCCATACAATTAATCTTGCAATGGCAAAGAATAGAAGCAAAACCAGCGTGCTCTTCCTCGCGAATAGCGAGCATGGTCAGACCAATATTGTGCTCGCAATCATCCACGAGCTCCTCGTGCGTGGCGAGATTGACATCCACCTCGCCTCGTTCCCTGTCCTCGAGAAGAGGTTGAACAAGCTCCTTCACGATAACGAGGGCGCCTACGACGCTGAATACAAGTCGCGTATCCACTTCCACCCCGTGCGGGGACCATCTAACACGGAGATCTTCATTCGCACGGGGAAGCGTGGTGCGTTCCATCCCCCAGGCTACTCCGGCTCCGTCCTCGGGTTCAAATCGCTGTGCGAAGATATCTGGGGCTGGACGGAGGAGGAGTACGTCGATATCTACGAGAGCTGTGTTGAGATCATCAACGCGATCAAGCCGTCTCTATGCGCAATTGATTTCTTCTTCCTCCAAGGCCGCGACGCCGCCTATAATGCGGGCCAGACGACAATTCTGCTCAACACCACATCGCTCAGCCATATTGTGCTGGGTCTGCAGAAGAATGCCAAGTGGGCGTGGAAGTATCCCATGTAAGTGCTCCCAACTTGGTGCTCCGTGAGGATGGGTGGTTTGTCTAACCAGGTCGCAGGCCGGGAACAGGGTTCCCGTACCCCCTGCCGCCGCATCTCATCCCCCTCAACACGATGGCCGTCCTGAAGACGGCGAAGATGTACCATGGCAGCGGACGCCGCCGCGAGATCCGCGACTGGCGCATCAAGCACAAAATCCACGGGCGGTTCCCCTTCGCCGATGCCTGGATGCCAAACCGGCTGCATCTCTCGCCCGCCCTGAAAGAGCTGGACTGGCCGTTCGATGTGCCTGACAATGTCGTCCCCTGCGGGCCCATCCTGCTCCCCGTGGCGCCCGTCAAGACGCAGGATCCCGAGATGTTCGCCTGGCTGCACCGGGGCCCGACCGTCCTGATCAATCTCGGGACCCTCTATGCACCGAACCCCAGCGTCGTTCTGGAGATCGCCACCGGCGTTAAGACGTTCCTGACTTCCTGCTCCGATCGGAAGATCCAGGTGCTCTGGAAACTGCCCAAGCACCCGCATGACCAGGACGAGATCTACGGGCAGTCGGTCACCCCTTTACAGAAAGAGATGGAGACCGACCAGGTGCGGATCCGCTCGTGGTTTGAGGTCGAGCCGCTCGCCATGCTTGAGACCGGGCAGATTGTCTGTTCGGTGCACCATGGGGGCGCGAATTCGTGGTATGAAGCTATACAGTATGTCCCCACTATATCACCTCTTCCCCAAACCCACCCATGCCGCTCGTTTATCGTATGACAGAAAACTGACAGAGACAGAAATGGCGTCCCCCACGTTGTCCTTCCTGCTTGGCAAGACTGCTACGAGAACGCCGCGCGCGCGGAGTGGCTCGGGATTGGCGTATACGGGAACAAGACTCGCGCCCCTGATATCAGCGGCAAAGAGCTCAGCAAGGCTTTGACCAAGGTCCTGTGGAATAGGTCGTACCTAGAGAAAGCGGCCAAGCTGCAGAAACTGTGTCAGCAGAAGGAGGGTCGTGTAGAGGCAGCGGACCGTATTGCCGACCTTGCTGCACGGCCCGATAAGAGCATGATTGCCGTCCCTGAGGTCAAGGAAAACGATCCCCGAGTCGTGACGGTGACGAATGGCAAAGGGGAGACGCTACAGACTGTCGATTTGCAGGATGAGAGTGCAGTCAGCAAGTGAGTCGCCGCGTCCCATACCCTAAACTGACCCATTCATGGAGAAGCGATATGTTGACACGACCCAGGTCTATACTACGACGCCTCCTCGAAATCATCGCCGTCGCCTTCATCTCAAATACTTGGTTCCTTCTCCCGCTCCTGGGCTACTCTCTGCTGCTCATCCCCCACAACGGGGTCCGCGTTCTCGTCCTCTCTTACATCCTGCACATCAAGTTCTTCTCTAACGCGCACAAAACCAGCGCCCCGAAGCCGAGCAGCTGGCTCCGGTCCTGTTTGCTGTGGAGACTGCATGCATCCTACTTCCCCATAAGACTTTACCGAAGTGTTCCCCTCTCCCCACGCCGCAAATACGTGATCGGCGCGCATCCGCACGGGATCGCCTGCCACGGGATTGCAGGCGCATTTACGGCGGATGCAACGGGGTTTCAGACCCTCTTCCCCGGAATCATCAATCGATTCCTGGTGAAGGATGCGATGTTCACCACACCTCTTCTGCGAGAGTATCTCTTTGCGCGTGGTCAGAGCGGTGTCTCGAAGGATTCCTGCATCCAGCACCTCACGCGCGGGGGGTATGATCTCCGCGGAATGGGCAGGGCAATTACTATCAGCGTCGGCGGGAGTCGCGAGTACAACATTGCACGCCCGGGGACGATGGGTATCGTGGTCAAGCTGAGGAAGGGATTCATCCGGCTTGCCATCGAGACGGGGGCGGATCTCGTCCCGGTGCTTGTGTTCGGGGAGAACGAGCTCTTTGCGCCCATTCAGTTTACACGGTACTCGATCAAGGGCCTCGTCGCCTGGGCGTGGGAGAAGGCTGTTGGTCACAAAGTTGCCTTTTCGCTGGGACGGTTCTTCATGTTCATACCGTTTCGACGGCCGCTGCATGTGGTGGTTGGCAGGCCCATCAGTGTCAAGCAGCAGCGGTTTGATGTTAGCGAGGAGTATGTCGAGGAGTTGCAGGGCAGGTATATCGATGAGCTGAAGCGGATCTGGGCGGACTGGAGGGATGTCTTTGAGGAGGATGCGAGTGTGAAGTTTGAAATTGTTCAGTAGTCCGTTTAACTGCCTAGCCTTACTCGCGGGGGTCTCAACTGCTGGATCAGTGGAATCCGCCTGTATTGAGCTGAGATGGATTAGTGCGATAACTATAGTTATGTACAGGTTTGGAAATGGGAGTCTATTCAGGGTCAATGACAACTCCTCCCAAGCGCCCTCAACCGCCAATAGTTATACGGCAACGGCGCCAGAAACCCAGCACCAATCGAAACCCCCGCGGCGATCCAGAATGCCGGATCGTTGAGGTTGATCACACCCCCTGTAAGATGGTAATCGACCAGATTCTCCGCAGCTTCCATGGCTGCCATCGAGACCAGACTCATTCCCATTGCGGTGCGCACCGCTGCAGACCATAAAAGCCTATCTGGTCCGTAGTGGAGAAGGGCCGTCTCCAGAATGATGGACGTCGTGATACCAGAGGCCACTAGAGACGATCTAGTCAGTCCGGAATGTTTGAGCCGGCTGGAGCGGGCAGGGAACGAAGGGAGGTACGCACTCGAAGCAGCCATTATAGTTCCCATTCCCAGTCCAGAGTAATACGTCTGGAGCGTCCATAGCGCGGCGAAGTCGCCCACAGTGCAGCCCACCAGGCAACGGAATGTGTTGATTCCTGCTCGGCGCCACGTTGAGCGGCAGGTCCAGAAGCGCCGGGTTAGCAGTGAACTTGTATTCGACGCCTTGTTCGGGGTAACCTGGCTCTGTGCTTTGTATACGGATGTTGAAAGCCAGTTTCGTCTCTGTTCTCCAATGTCATGACGGCGATCTGCAGCAGAGACGCTCGGAAAGGCGCGAGAATCGCCACCCAGACGGCTTATATGGCGATGAAACCGCATCCGCAGCAGCGGTCGACAAGGAAGATGTGCTGTCAACCGAGGAGAGAGTAACATTTTTCTGATCAAGATGTTCGCATTCTGAAAGATCTTGCAAGTCTCAAGGGTCGGTGCGGTGTCTTAAAGATAGCTCTGTCCCAAATAGCGCAAAACGCGAAAAAGGCGCATCTTCGTCACGTGACAATGGGCAGCGGCAGGGGAAGCAGGCATCGATCTCTGGCCTCTCTTCTTAAGGTTGGGTAGTAATGATTAAATCATGTTCCATATACAGCCGCTAGAGTATATAATTGTACAGTGATGAATCAGAGCCCTGAGTGCTAGGAGTTGAATCAGGCTTCAGATTCGATATATATCCAAGCCTACGGAGAATTTACAATACCACCACCATAACGATTCAAGAATAGTAGCGTCATTCGGTCCTAAGCTGCCAGGAAACTGCCAAGATAATGTGTAGTAGCGGAAAATCGGTGCTTAATAACCGCAATAAGCACATCGTGCACCAGCTGTTGTCAGGGTGGTAAGACGATGGGGTGCCATATGATTTGCACATTTGAACCGGCCTAAAGAACACCCCATTCGTATGGCCAAGACACATGGGAAACATTGAACTGGGAAGAATGATGTATGAAGGTGGGAAGGTGGATGGATTGACTGTCGGAAACGCTGGAAGGTACCCCTGAGGGTACCGAGTGGAAAGGAGGAAAACGGAGCTATACAGTGCAGGAGAACCCATAGATTGAACGGTCAGCATCATGAGCACCGAATCTGCTGCTGGCTGGAAGATGGAGAGTGGAACATGGAAGAGAAGAGCATAGACTCTTAGCAATGAAGAAGCACCGTGAGCTGAGCAGGTTGTGCGATTGACTATTCTGATATGCGCTGTTTACTGATGGCCGGCTCCTACATCGTCTATACGTGCTTCTGCTACTCTTCCTCGTGTCACTATTCCTGTAGAACAGACCAGTGATGCGGTGCCTGACTGCAGCTCCGCGAGAACCCATTTCTTGACGACAACAGTGGCAAAGTGATACTCGGAATTCATTGTATGTTCCGTCTAAGAAAAAGTGTAGAGGGGAAAAAAAGCACTGCGCTGTTTGCATTTGAACCAAAAAAAAAGGCCATCTGATGTATACCGATCATCCTTTACGGCTTCCATCCAGCAAAGCTCGATACATCCGTCTGATCCGTCGTTGAAAGTGCACCTGTGGATCATGGTCTACAGGGCGCAAGGCGAGAGGCCCAGTAACCTGCTTCTGCCACTCTGACCGGCTGCAATCGACCTCGAAGGAGGGTGCATCGTGCATATTGTCCAAGCGATACTTGTTTTGCCACATAATTGCAGTTGAAGCCCGCGGCGTGCGCAAGAGCTCTGCTATCTCCAGCGGGGTGATGCACTGCCTCGCGGTGGTCATCAGCTCTGCAGCCGTTTGGCGGACGTACAGTTGAGATGCGCAGTGCACGACTCCTGTGGTCCCAGAAGCAATGTGGAGGAGGCAACAGTTGGCGACGAGATCGACAGGGACTTCTTCGAATGGACGGTCGGTACTCCCTACGCGGCTCAGGTCGGTCATGCTGAAACAGAGGATGAGTGTGTGCATTGGGATCGCCTTGTCGGGGCCGTACAGGGGGAAAGGCTCCGCGATGGCTGGTCCGATAGCTGCGGGCCGGATGATGAGCATGGGGATAGAGCCGGAGTGGCGCAGGAGCAAGCGTTCCGCTAGATGCTTGGCTTGTCCGTATGGCCAGGTGTATCGGTCGTCGTGCTGTAGCTTAGAGGCGTCTGCGTCTGGCAGACCTAAATGGTCGGCCTCTTCGTCCACGGGGACCGGTGGGGGATAGAGCCGCTCCTCGATTGGACCTCCTGGGAGAAAGCCATTGGCGGCCAGGCTCGAGAAATGGATGAAATGCCTGACATGGCGGAATTCAGATACCACTTGAAACAGCGCCGTTGCAGTCTGGCAGTTGTCTCGAACCGAGTCTTTCAGCTCCTCGACAAGAGAGATATTCGCGGCCGTATTGATGACCACAGTGACCTCCTCGCGCATCTTCTTATGGACGGCCGGATTCAAACCCAAGCTGGGCTTCGATAGATCGCCAGTGATTAGCTCGACCTTGCCGGTGTCGAGGATATCGTCGATCTGCTGTGGCATAGTAGACTCCCACTTGCGGACTGCTTCACCGACAGAGCCTCGGCACAGGGCATAGATCTTCTTCGTTGGTAGACGTAGTGCTAGTTTGTAGAGCAGACAGCCGCCCAGGCTGCCTGTTGCACCAGTGAGAAAGACGATTGCGTTCTCAAAACGTCGCAAATACTCATATGCTGGCACGGCTCCCTCCATGTTATCGACGGGTTAACGGAGACGGGCGCCTGGCTTTGCTTGAGATTGAGTGAGAGGGCATGCAGGACTTGTCATGGTCAAAGAAGCTTGCACATTCGCGGCCCACGAGGTGACTGGCGATGTGAATCACCCTCTGCACGAGGTTCCTAAGAGCGCGTTGAGAAAACCGGGGAGTACAAGGCAGTCTAAACTGTTGCGCAGGGATCTGACCGCATGTCATGCAACACCTCCAACAGCCATCGACAGTCTGCCGTTTTGTTTCTGGTACCAAGAGGGTTGTCTTTGAGATAAGTGATGGTGTTGATGGTGTAACGCATGCCCACGCGTTCTGTCGGACAAGGGCCAGTCCAGACCCTCACTGGAGGAATTAACCTTTCTTTGGCTCCAGCAACAACTATTGGTGCAACTGCGACTTACTTTGGGGCAGGTTCGTGCGAGTAGGCAAGGGGCTCAGTTTCCGACCAATATAACGAGCTGGGACTCCTCGCGGGGAATAACCTCGATTCGCGCCCTCGTTATTGTCGGCCCATTCGCCGGGAGAACTACCTAGGACCAGGAGTCGAGACTGTGAAGATGGACACCAATGGAGAGACGAAAGCCAAAGACGCGCGGCGCTCGATGTCGGATCGAAGCGTCCCTGACATGGGAGCGCCCCCTCCTATTGCCATTGTTGGCATTGGGACAAGACTGCCTGGCGGCGTGAACTCTGTCCCGTCAATGTATGAGTTCCTGCGCGAGAAGAAGGACGGGCTGCGCGAAGTCCCGTTGTCGAGGTTCAACATTGCCGGATTCCACAATGACGGAGACGTGGCGTACTCGATGCGGCAACAAAAGGCCTACTTCCTCGACGAGGATATATCTATGGTGGACGCCCCCTTCTTCGGTTCATCTGAAATGGAGACTGCAGGGTCGGATCCCCGAGCTCGACTCTTGCTGGAAGTAGTCTATGAATGCTTGGAGAATGCGGGAAAGACGAGATACCGGGGTGAAAAGATAGGCTGCTATATTGGCGCCTGGGGGGGGGATTGGTCGGAACTCACACTCAAAGACGGCCAGCAGCGCAATCCCATGATCGGTGCAGCTGCGGGGAGTTTCTTCTTGTCCAGCTATATTGCATGGAATCTGGACCTGCGTGGACCGACGTGAGTATTCCTATCCGTCAGCGCATGTGTCGTGTGGGATGACGAGCACTAACTGAGCTAGCATGTCAATTGAAACTGCGTGCTCCGCCTCTATGGTAGCATTGCATGAAGCCTGCCAGGCATTATATTCTGGCGAGTGCTCGTCGGCGATTGTAGGCGGGGCGAATCTGATCCTCACGCCGACTCTTCACATGAGTCTCTCTTCGAGTGGAGTCTTGTCCCCCGACGGAATATGCAAGACGTTCGACGCTGCGGCCGATGGATTCGGGCGGGCAGAGGCTGTGAATGCCATTTTACTCAAACCACTGAACGATGCCATGCGCGACGGAGATGTGATTCGGGCTGTGATCCGAGCAACGACAGTGAACAACGACGGGCGGACGTTGATCTTGACAACACCGTCGGCTGACGCCCAGGAGGAACTGATTAAGCACGCGTATAGAAAGGCCGGGATTGAGGACGTCAATGAAACGGCCTATTTTGAGTGTCATGGGACGGGGACGATGGCCGGGGATACCGTTGAGACGACTGCTATCGCAAAGGTCTTCCGCGAGGGAATCCATATTGGCTCGGTCAGTGGTCAGGTCTATGCAATAATCTAGCTGACATGTCAATACAGGCAAAACCGAACTTTGGCCATTCTGAGGGGACTTCTGGGCTCACAAGCCTTATCAAGGCCGTCCTTTCGCTGGAGAAGAAGAGGCTCCTGCCGCATATACATATGCGAGAGCCAAACCCAAATAGTAGGATCGCCTGCGTGGAAACAAGAAGAGCGTCATGATACTGACCTGGTACCCAGTCCCCTTCGAGAGCGGGCGATTAACGGTCCCTCAGGAAGAGATGCCCTGGCCAGAGGGCCGAAGGGAGAGGATCAGTGTGAATAATTTTGGCGTAGGAGGAACAAACGTCCATGTCGGTAGCTGCGCTCTCTTAGCTAGAGTTCAAGCTAATTGTGTTCGTAGGTCATTCTGGATTCTGCATCCTCGCTTCATCAAGACACTGGCTGCAGTCGACAGCCCGCTACACTCGCGTATGCCCGGCTACTGGTAGTATCAGCAAACAGTGAAAAGTCTCTACACAAGCGAATAGAAGACATTCAGGGTTACATCAATGAGAAACCAGAATGTCTGGCAGATCTGGCCTTTACGCTGGGGGAGAGACGAGAGCATCTGGCGCAAAGGGCGTTCATTCTTGAATCTGAGGCACGGGAGATTGGCGCCTTTCATGTTGGAACTATGGATTGCAAAATGACCCGGGAAGTTATGTTCGTCTTTACGGGGCAAGGAGCGCAGTGGCCGGCGATGGGTAGAGCGCTGATGGAGTCTTTTGAAGTGTTCCGCGAGGCTATCCAGAAGCTCGATCAAGCCCTGCAGAGCCTCCAGCAGCCTCCTGCCTGGAAGCTGGAAGATCTGCTACGTAAAGAATGTTCCCAGGAGCAAATCAGCCGCGCGGAGCTCGCACAGCCATTATGCTGCGCGATCCAAATCGGCCTCGTGGATCTCCTCGCGGACTGGGGAATCGCACCAGAGTCGGTCGTCGGCCACTCTAGCGGCGAGATAGCAGCGGCTTACGCCGCTGGAGCGGTCACAGCTGCAAAATCGATTGTGATTGCCTACTACCGAGGACAGGCTCTGAACAAAGTGACACGAAAAGGTGGCATGGCGGCTGTGAGTTTGGGCCGCGAGCAGGCAACTCCCTACCTCGCGGATGGCGGCGTAGTTATTGCATGCGAAAATAGCCAGCATAGCGTGACTCTTTCCGGTGATCTGGATGTGCTTGAGGATATCCTTGAAAAGATTAAAGCTGACGACCCGGAGGTTCTCTGCCGGATGCTTCGCGTCGACAAGGCGTATCACTCCCACCATATGCAGGATGTTGCTGACACCTACGAAGCATCCCTTCAGGACCTCTCGGCGAGTGAGGGCTCCTCCATGGTGCCCTTCTTCTCTTCAGTGACCGGTGACAAATTAGCCGGGCCATCCCAGTTGAACGGCACATACTGGCGCCAGAACCTGGAGTCACCAGTCCGCTTCCTGACAGCCGTTCAGGCCGTACTCGATTCAGGTGAGGAGGGCAGGAACCGTGTTTTCTTGGAGATTGGACCACACTCAGCTCTATCTGGCCCCCTCCGACAAATATTGTCAGAGCACCCGCGCGGGAAAGCATGCTCTTATGTGGCATCGCTTGTACGAGGAGAGGATCCGAGCACTTCCGTCCTCCACACTGCCGGGAACCTCTACAACTCTGGCGTGTCTGTGAATCTTCGTGCTATAAACGGTGAGGGAAGCCTGCTTGTCGATATACCTCCCTACCCCTGGCTTCACGATACGAGATACTGGGACCAGACGCCGGCAGTAGAGAATTGGAGACTACGCGAGAACCCGCATCACGAGTTGCTGGGCTCACGAGTGCTCGGCTCGACAGACATAGAGCCGTCCTGGCGCAACAACCTCTCCCTTGACGATGCTCCGTGGCTGTATGGACACCGCATTATGGGCAAGACTCTATTTCCAGGCGCGGGATATATCGCCATGGCTGGAGAGGCTATTCAGCAGCTCACATCCAAGCCAAATGTGAGTTACCAAATCAGCCATCTCGTGCTGAAGCACGCTCTCTTTCTGGACAGCAACGAGTGTGTAGAGCTCATCACTAACGTACGACCGGTCCGGATTTCAGACATCCAGGACTCAGATTGGCATGAGTTCTCTATTACTGCCGTGCAAGCTGGAGAGACGACACGACTCTGTTTGGGCCAAATCCGAGTAGCTCCGCCGTCACTGACTCCTACCATGCCACTGACAGGAAACACGAAGCTGAAGAGACGTGTACAGTCGGCAGCATGGTACAAGGCTCTCAGGGAGGCGGGGATGGACTACAACCGGGAGTTCCGCGGCCTTGAGGACATCTATGGCGATCCCATCCGTCATGAAGCCGTGGCCATCGTCAAGACTAGCAAGGTATCGCCTAGTCGATATGTGATGCATCCAACGACAATCGACCGTTGTCTCCAAGTGGTGTCGATAGCCATGTTCCGTGGCCTCGCACGCAACATCAACATCCGCAGCCTTCCCGTCTTATTTGAAGAGATCTATATCGGCTCTGAGCCTGCAGAGCTGCACGTCCAGGCCCAGGCAGATCTCGGCAACGGCAACTTCATCCTTGGTGACCTCGGGGCCATGGCGGACCACGAGACCGTCTTTTCCGTTAGAGGCATGAGATTGCACGTTCTAGGTGACGAAGGATTCTCGCTTCAGGAGACCGAGCTGTCGGCTAGACCAGTCTGGATCCCACACATTGATTTCTTACCTCCCAGAGCCCTAGCAAAGCCGCCCCCGCCTGTTACCCTGGATAGCGAGCTCCGCTGGCGAATTATTGACCTGTATACCACGCAGACCGCGTTTCGGGCCCGAGATGTTGAGCCTACAGAGGAGCATCTGCGCAAGTACAAGCGATGGTTAATGATAGGCGAAAACCGGATAGCGAAGCAGAGCACATGGCGACTATCCGACTATGGGTATGCACACGACTGTCCATTTGACTCCTCGGATCCCGCCGCGATGACGAACTGGTTGCGACAGAAAGCTGACGAGTACCCCTTCCTCAGCCCGCTGCTGGCCTGCACCCAGAAAGTCCTAGATAATATTGTGGGCGTTCTCGACGGCAGCTGTAACGCGCTCCACCTCCTCATGGAAGACGACGGGTTAAAGGAAATCTACGATTTTATACTGTCTTTCGACTCCTGCCACGATTTTTTTGCCACATTGGGCCATTCAAACCCCGAGCTCAACATCCTCGAGGTCGGGGCCGGCACTGGGAGCGCCACGGCGCGGGTCCTGGACTACCTGCACGCGCCGGATGGGAGCCGGATGTATGCGCGGTACACATTCACTGATGTCTCTGCTGGATTTCTAGCAGCAGCTAAGGAACGATTCTCGCGATATGATGCACTGGAATACGCTGTGCTCAATATCATTCAGGATCCCGCGCAGCAAGGGTTCAAGTTGGGTAGTTATGATCTAATCATCGCCTCCAATGTATTACTGGCCCTGTGGTATGCAGTTATGTACCCTGCTAATTATATATATTCTAGGTCGTCCACGCAACACCCAGTCTGAGCTGCTCTTTGGCCAACCTCAAGTCCCTCCTTGTCCCTGGTGGCCGCTTGTTCCTCCAAGAGATAGCTGAGGGTACGTCTCTTCCATCCCCTATAGGCGGTTTTCAGCGTTCTAATGTTGGTACTGCAAAAAGAATGTACTACAGCCGAGTACATATTCGTATGTTGAACTCCTGAAGCCTTTGTTGTTTATGCTGATACGATGTAGGGTCTGCTACCTGGGTGGTGGGTAGGCGAACACGACCAGCGAGTTGAAAGACCATACGTACCGGTCGATCGCTGGAGACAGGAGCTCACAGCAGTTGGCTTCGACGGTATCGACTTTGCCATCCACGAGAAGGCCAACCCGGTAGTGAGCATGATATCAACCTACCCCATAAAGCCGTTGGAAGCAAATGCTGTGAAACTGCTTGTACAAGAACCGCGATGCCA
Organism: Aspergillus spinulosporus; assembly: GCA_003574815.1. Lineage (NCBI taxonomy): Eukaryota > Fungi > Ascomycota > Eurotiomycetes > Eurotiales > Aspergillaceae > Aspergillus > Aspergillus spinulosporus. The sequence continues at coordinate 148,818 of QPHH01000026.1, read as the reverse complement.
GTGGACATTAGATGTCGAAAAGCACTTCCAGAAGCAAGGGTATCAAGTCATAATATACTCTCTAGACAAACCCCCACCGACTGAGGGAGAGATAATCTCCCTTCTTGACGCATCGGGTCCGTTCCTATTCAACATGACAGAGGAGGATTTTCAGCATTTGAAGAATTTTATACTCAGTACCCCGGTCAAGCACATCCTCTGGGTTAGCAGGATGTCTCAGATCACCTCAAGCGATCCTCGATACGGGTTGATCCACGGATTTCTGCGGGCTTTGCATATCGAATGCCATTCTGAAGGCAAAAGCTTCTCAACATTTGACATCGAAGACTTCGACGAACAGTCCATCCGTAGTCTGTTAAGGGTCTACGATCATTGGTGTCGAGCAGCACCGTCTGAGGAGTCTAGAAGAGACGAATATGCCCTCGTCGACGGGGTTGTCCAGGTGAGCAGGTTTGAGGTAACCGATATTGAGAAAGAGCTTCATACCCCAGCGGGGGATACGGCTCCTAGACGACTTTGCATTGAAACTACTGGTCTCATCGATTCCATGTTTTGGAAAGAAGACAATCCCTCTATGCCTGGGACGGGTGAGGTTCGAATCAAGGTCGCATATGTTGGATTGAATTTCAAGGCAAGTCCCCAGACTTCATGGCGATGAGCTATAATGGACTGACACAGATCAAGGACATCATCACCGCCCTAGGACTGATTGCATCTCCTGATCAGCTCGGTCTGGAGGGCAGTGGGGTGGTCGAGAGTGTCGGCACTGGTGTATCCAATATTCGCAAGGGAGATAGGGTCATCTTCTTGGGCCCAGGGTGTTTTGCAACGCACGTTACTGTGCCAGCCGCAAGAACTATACCACTCCCAGAGAACTGGTCGCTGGAGGAGGGAGCGACGTCGCCGATTGTCTCTTTGACAGCGGCTCAGTGTCTTTTACGGCTGGGGAAGCTACGACGAGGGCAGGTACGTTGAAATGCTATGGCCAATGTATAGAGTTCTGACACGCTGCGTCAGTCAGTACTGATCCACGCTGCTGCTGGAGGGGTTGGCATTGCAGCTATTAGAATCTGCAAAGGCGTGGGAGCGAAGGTAAAAATTACCATCTCAGGCGTTGTCACTTCTCACTGACAGACAATAGATCTACGCAACGGTTGGCAACGACGAAAAAGCACAGTACTTGGTGGACACATTTGGTATCCCGCGCTCGCACATTTTTCACTCTCGCAACGCATCATTCTATGATGACCTCATGCGTGAAACCGGTGGTCGGGGAGCCGACATCGTCCTCAGCTCTTTGAGTGGCGAGCTGCTCCGGACCTCGTGGAAGTGCGTTGCACCGCAAGGCATCATGTTCGACATCAGCAGACGTGACGTGCTAGCCGACGCTATGCTGCCAATGAAGCATTTTGTGGATCGAAAGTCGTTTATCACCGTTGATCTGGGAGAGTATGTGGACGAGACTACGATAAACAGCTCAGCAGATTTGTACGTTGCTCCCCCGCGTAGTGACGGTGATGCTAATGCAGTTAGTTCCAACCCGGTCAGAGAAGGCCTTGTCGGCCCAGTAGCGCCGGTTTCCTGCTTTGCTGCTACCGACGTCGCCGATGCCTTTCGCTACATGCAGACAGGGCAGCATATGGGAAAGATCGTGGTGCGGATGCCGGACAATCCTAGCGAGCTTCCTACGAGTGATACGCGTGCTCATGTTTCCTTCTCCCCAGACAACGCGTATCTTCTATGCGGTGGTCTGGGGGGGTTGGGCCGTGCTCTCTCTAACTGGATGGTGGAAAAGGGCGCCCGTTGTTTGTTATACCTCTCTCCCAGTGCCGGTGTAGGTGACGACCATCAGGCCTTTGCAGAGGAGCTCAAGTGTCAAGGCTGCGAGGTAGTCTATGTCAAAGGCACCGCGTCAGAACTATCTGATGTGGCGAGGGCAATATCCCAAAGCCCAAAGCCGATCAAGGGCGTTGTCCAGCTTGCACTAATTTTAAAGGTATACAGATTACATCGCTTTTGCATATTCAAGGCTAACTCTACGACCTAGGACACAAGCCTGCAACGAATGACATACGAGGACTGGACACCCCCCATAACAGCCAAAGTCCACGGTACCTGGAACCTGCACCAAGCATTTCAGGATATACCGCTGGACTTTTTCCTCATGTTCGGGTCCATTGCGGGCATCACCGGGATGGCCGGGCAGTGCAATTACTCAGCTGCAAACAGTTTCATCCACGCTCTTGCTCATCATCGGCATTCTCTCAATCAACCGGCCTCCGTTCTAGACTTGGGCCCGGTCGCAGATATAGGCTACGTGAGCCGCAACCCCGAGCTCATGAAGATCTTCAGCGGCCGCTATGAATGGCGCTTCATCAAGGAGCAGGAGGTGCTCGACGCGGTCGAGACATTAATATACCATTCAACCTTCCCGAACAACTTACCTTCCATACAGGGGAACAGATACAACCCTAACCACATTATCCTTGGTCTGGTCTCTACTGCCCCCTGGAGCCGACAACGCGGCGACACCCGGTTCGCAATTCTCTCAAACCGAGCCCAACGGGACCAAAACACTGTGGCTGAAGCAGACGACATTGTTGACTTCATGGCGCAGGTCGAGTCGGACCCCGAGATGCTGAACCGTCCATCAACAGAAGAATTCCTAATCCGCAAGGTTGGGTCCATGATCAAATCACCCAGTGCAAAAGCAAACACAAAGGACAGTATAGCGGCCAAGCATGACCTGAAGGCATTGGCCAATATCCAAGTCGACTCACTGATCGCAATTGAGGCGAGAGCGTGGGCGAGGAAGAGACTGGGGGTGCAGATTAGTCTGTCTGAGATTACGGCGGCGGGGAATGTGAAGGGCTTAGTTAGGCTGGCGATCCAGGAGATGAAAAAGAGGTATTCTATTGCTTGATTTGAGTTTCTTTTGTTGCTTTAGTTACGTACGTTGTTAGGTTAGCAGACCGACAGACTGAATGTGTCTTTTGCTGATGGTTTAGAAATCTGATTTACAAGTCTCCCTAATGCAGTTCATGTTTCTACCTCCATACTTCCAGCGCATATCATCCATAGGTCATGTCCGGGAAGGTTCTGACGAGAAAATGAGTTCCCAGTCCTACGAATGCGAAGCTAGACGTTGATCCATAGTAGAATTACACGGATTCTGACGTCAAGAGAAGGTGCGATTCGTGGACTAGCAGGTCCCACCTTGCTTGCTCCTGAATTTGAGAAGTGACAAGATCCTGGATGAAAGCCTGTTTCGCCAATTTATTCAAGAAAGGTGCACGTGGTTGGAGCCTTAAGCCGATGATCGAAACACTTGACACCCTACTCCAATATCTAACAGGGGGAACCTATGTGCGAGGGAAGACTAGAACGTTGCTCCTTCGTTCTTCAGTCCGTCAATGCGTAGAGCATACAGTCTCGACCCGAATCATCCCTGCAATTTTTGGACAGACAAACTTATCTTCAAATCCTAGTTCCGAAGCCCTAGTCCATCAAGAAGTGGTTAGCATATTTTCCCAGCCCATTCCTATCGTGAATGGTATAATACCAGGCGTAAAACCCACCACGAACCATGCCATACAATGACGGCCAAGAACATGCTCCATTTAGATCTCATGCTATCACCTCAATTCTTAAATCCAACGTGTGCTTTCCCCTTACAACCTACTGTGCTTGAGAGCTGAGGGCATCTGAGAATCGTATTTGCCAATAGGTTTCCAATAGCCGTGTCTTCAAGCTACACCGACTGGAGTGACAACGCAGGATGAGGTGCCATGATATTTCGCCGTAGGCCAATTTCACTCACATGGAAACCATAGTGAGAGAAACTGAACACATGAACAGAGGCAAGTTAAGTGTTGGACTTGCGTTGCCGTGTGGAAGATCTGGAGAAAGCCCTGGGGCGTCTGGGTCTTCAGGAAGGGTAGCTGGACTTTTCATGTTTGCTGATAGTCCTCAAGCCTAGGGCACTGAACTAATTTGTGGTAAACAAGGGCAGTATTCTCACATTGCGTGCGAATTTGAGGCGTTTGTGTGATGGTTGAGATGCCAGGAGGCTGATGGTGATGAAGCGGGTCGGGCATTGAAGACAGCTTGGGTGCATGGCGAGGCTGAGAGAAAGCTTTCTGTCCTAATAAAATCAAGACTCTGGATAGTGAATTCTTGGATCAACTTGTTTGGAAGTCCACTGAAGTGATCATTGTTGATGAGATTCCTCTTTGAGCACGCAATTAAAGGCAGTTGACTGTGTCTGGCCTGGATCAGGTACCCGCATAGCGTAGCCTTGGGCAATCACCCACAGCTTTTAGGGGCTATTGCACCCTAATATACCTAGACCTAAGCATACAGCCCTAAGTGAAAATACCAGTAGTCGATACAACCAGTAGAGATCTGAAATTCAGACTCTCATTAGTATTACACTCGAGGTCGGATCACTACCATCACTGCCTGTCTTCCTAAGTAAATTAGCTGGGCTGCTGTATCTGTCAGGGCATATTCTTCACTAGATGTCGGTTCTGGTTTGACTCCTCAAGCGCAGGGTGATTGCAACTTTTAACAGTGCAGACTATCAACTATCGCAAAATTGGAAGGAAATATATTAGCTATCAGACCCAATCGAACCCAACCCGATCATCATACAAGCTTCCCGCGGTGCGAGATATCCACCCGTCCGAATCTCGATTGTCCCTGCAGGTTTGCTGCAAAGCAGTACTCTTAAGCAGCTCAGCAGGCTCACCCGCTGGTGCATTCCATAGTTCATCGCTATCCGGCATACAGAAATCTAGCTCTGCCAAGGTTAAAAGACTACCAGCCTTCGTAGCCGGAATGGCCGTGTCATCTCCACCCCGACTGGTGCCTTGATCCCGAGCACAAGCACACAGCCTGCATAATTTATACAGGGCTAAACCAAAGCGTTTGATCTCCTCAACACTTACCCAGATTAACGCTAACGGGGCTGAAGAAGAGTGCTGTGAGAGCATATTCGGGTAGTAGAACATGCGGAGCCGACGGCAGGTTTCAACTAAAGATGTGAGGAGTTCGTATTTCAGGGGTGAAAGCTGAATGCGAAAATTGAGATCCAATGTCTGCTCCTGTTTTGCTACAATGACGGCGAAAATGAGCTGCAAGAGAATGCTCTGGTAGGTCGCCATTGGCCAGGAGGCCTCGCTACGGCGCGGTGTTGATCCTGGAGTATACCATTGAGACTAGATAAGGAGTCAGCTTCATCTCGACTTTAGTATTACGGGGAATTTCTTTTACCCTCTGACATTGAATTGCAGCAAGCAATTTGTTATGAAAAGTCATCGCCGTATTCCGGTCCTTTTGCCCGCCCTTGATCCACAACCCGATCATGACCATAGACTGAAGGAGTACACAGGGTTCTCTCGAGGGTCTGAACGTTCCGGGGTGTAAGAAAGGCCAAATCGGATGGAATTCCTTGAAGTAAATGTCAATGAATTCCTGGCCCGGCCACCGCGACGTGTTAGGCTCGAGACCTGCCAGGTCGGTGCTAAACATTACTTGGGTTTCTGGTAAGTTAGGCCTATCCTGAGGACTTGAATTCTGCTGAATTCGAGAGCAGGTAACCTTCCGCTGTTGACAACGGCTGCATGGGATTTCACCATCACAGCGTTCCTTCCGAGCATGGCAGGCGCTGCAAGCTTTTGGGGTCCTAGATGGCAAGAGCTCCCTTTCCGGATGGTATTTTCGAACATGACGACGGAGGAGATCGCTGATAGAAGTTAGCCTTTGCTATATAACCATATTTGAATTGAACGCATCCCTTCTTGCTAGAGTACTGTTGCAATAAGGACAGGGGAAGCGGCCTCCATTGTCATGACGTACAGCGTGTCGATTGAGATGTTCTTTCCGTTGATAGGTCGCACTGCACCCCGGAAATTGGCAACAGAATAGAGGTGGATTATGCATATTGGCCATTGTGAATTTCCTGCATGAACTGAAGAACGACGAGAGGGATGCCGAGTTGCAATGCCCGAAGGTTTTACCTAGGTAGACAGATAGGTCAGCTGAACGAGTTATGAAGATTGACTAAGCCAGGCCAGCCGGCATCCCGCTCGGCATCCCGATTGGCGAAGTATATGGGATGAAGGACGACAAGGGCGCAGAGGGCAGTTTTCTGCTGAAAACAAGAGGCATCCCGATATGGCTCCTCCCACCAATCCTGATCACGAGAATGCGTCACTAGATAAGCCCCCGAGCTACGAAATCTGCTGGGAACCCAACGACCCTGAAAACCCTCGTCACTGGCCGCTATGGTACAGAGGCCTCATTGTGGTGACTATGAGCCTCGGTGCCACGGTGGTCAGTCTGTTCAGCACACTATATACGTCAGGAATCCCTGGCTTGGAGTCTGAGTTTCACATTTCAAAAATCGTTGCTCTGCTGGGCGTAAGCACCTACATGCTCGGCATGGCCTTCGGGACCATCATATCCGCGCCGCTGAGTGAAATGGTCGGTCGACGGCCTATCTACATAGTCTGCCTGGCAATATTCGTTTTGCTGGTTCTTGCCAGTGCATTGGCGCGCAACATTGAAACAATCCTTATCGGCAGGTTCCTCGGCGGTCTTTTCGGCAGCGCAATCATGGGCAACTCCCCTGCTTCAGTGAATGATATTATCTCCGATCGTCATCGTGCTATGGCCTTTGGGATCTGGTCTATTGGGCCAACCAATGGTCCAGTGTATGGCCCGATCATTGGCGGGTTTGTGTTTGAGCATCTGGGCTGGCGGTGGACAAATTGGATTGTTCTGATCTTTGGAGGTGCGGTTTTCGCTCTGATGTGTTGTATAAAGGAAACATACGCACCAGTGATTATTCGAAAGCGCGCAGAAAACCGGCGAAAGGAGACCGGAGATCCCAAATGGTGGACGCGATATGATAGCCAAGTGGATCTGTTGACACGGCTCACTACCAGTCTCAGTCGGCCGTTCCTCATGCTCTTGACCGAGCCAATCTGGTACGTTCTGTTCTTATACAATTCTGTACAGCGTGCTAAAGATAGCCAACACAGCATCTTCTGGGATAGCTATGTTGCTCTTGTCTACGGTGTCCTTTATCTTTGCTTCGTCGCGTACCCAATCGCCTTCCAAACAGAGCGCGGCTGGGCCCCCGGACTCGGTGGCCTTTCGTTCGTTGGCATCGGCATCGGGGTCCTCATTGCCATTGCATGCGAGCCTCTCTTCCGCAAGATCATTAACAGACACCGCAAGGACCCTATGACAAGCGAGGTACCCCCCGAGGCGATGGCCAGTATTGTCGTTCTCGGCGCTATCCTCCTTGCAGCCGGCCAGTTGTGGTTCGCGTGGACCTGCACGCCCGATGTCCATTGGATAGTACCCATTCTAGCAGGCGTGCCGTTTGGCGCGGGAAATGCCTGTGTGTTTATCTATTCTACTAACTACATTGCCCGCTCTTATGGGCAGTATACTGCCTCTGCACTGTCGGGGAATATGTTCGCGCGCAGTTTGATGGGAGCTTGTCTCCCGCTAGCGGGCCCATCCATGTATGGTACTCTCGGGCTCAACTGGGCAGGTACGTTACTAGGGCTTGTGGAGACGGTTTTCATATCTATTCCTGTTGTCTTTTATTTTCAAGGCCACAGGATTCGGAAGGCGAGTCGGATGATTCAAGAGATTGAGAAGAGCAAAGATGGTATGTGAGGTATAGACACTTTGTATTTGGTGACCCAGTTCTATGCAAATAGTTCTTTTTGTGCTTCTGAACAGTCATCTTATCCAGAATAGAAATACTTATATCGCTTTACACCGCCTCAAGTCTAACTGTCTTTGTTCTTCCATATATTTCTAAGCGGGGCAGTTTAGATCTGGGCAGTACTTAGATAGTTTCCGTTGCATTTACCTATGTTGTAGTTCGTTGAACATGGACAAACACGTCCATGGCTAGTATGCCAGGTTAATAGGTAGTATTTACTTTTCCGAGTTACTATTTCTCCTTCCCATATGGGCGTCACGAGCTCTCTCCAAATACAGTAAGCGCAAGTCACCGGTCTAGTTCAGCGTCTGACGAGCAATAACGCTATTTCGAGACTGCCTGAGTATGATACTGGTCAGCTTCCCTCTATTGGGTCACTTGCCTTTTACACTTGTTGTATGAATTATAAGAGAATTCTTGGATTCCCGATCAGTTGCCGAGGTGGGCTTTTCCGATTCATCGGCGTCTCCCATTCAAGTAACTTAGCTTAGCTCTACCTCAAGACGATTTTGTTTACCAAGAACCATTACAGATTGACTGGGGCTTCTAGCTAATTAGTAAACTATGACTAAATACAGTGGCAAGAGGGATGCCGGCCCCTGGGCGGGATCCCAGGCGGGATACCGACAGACGGGATACCGAGTGACAGGCGGGATGCCGAAAGACTAGCCTCTAGCACAGATCTAGATGGAACCTGGAACCTTTTTCTTCACGGTCATGTAATCATAGATCTACCATATATAAAATGCATAAAGCCTACAATATCTATCTCGGTGTCTCATCTCATTCTATTCTTCTATTACTATTCCATACCATTCTACGTATACTATTCCCATTGGCACTACCTAACCGCCATGGCTCCCACTCTTAACGTCACCCACATCGGTACCGCCACAGCGATCCTCCAAATCAACGGAGTCAACTTCATTACCGATCCTTTCTTCTCTCCCGCCGGAACCTCCTGGGACTGCGGTCGCGTTATCCTTAAGGTCACCGAGGATCCTGCCCTCCGGCTCGACCAGCTCCCCGTCATCGACGCCGTCCTCCTGAGCCACGAAGACCACCCCGATAACCTGGATGAGCTGGGCCGCAAACTTCTCGACGCACGGCATGTCTTCACGACCGTTGACGGGGCCAAAAACCTTGCTCCTCGCCCAGCCGTGCACGGTATGAAGCCCTGGGAGGAAATCAGCATCACTATTGCCGGTAGGAACTTCAGAATCATCGCCACTCCGACACAGCACGTTCCTGGGAACGAATGCACAGGGTTCATTGTGACGGGCGAGGACTTTGGGTACCACACTGATGGAGGCAATGGACGAGTTCTCCCTAATGCAATCTATTTTACCGGAGACACGGTCTACGCCGATAATCTTGGCTTGCAGAAAATTACGGACAAGTACCATATCTGCGCGGCTGTGATGAACTTGGGCAATGCCCATGTCCCTGTCTCTGAGGAGGCTAATGCACCTTTGATGCAAATCACCATGGGTGGAAAAGATGGAGCGAGGCTTTTCCGTGATCTGAAGGCTGATGTTCTTGTTCCAATGCACTACGAGTCCTGGGGTCATTTCACACAGTTCGGGGCTGAGCTGCGCCAGGCATTCGAGAACGAGGGGATTATTGATAACGTTTGTTGGTTGAAGGGGGGTGAGCAGGTTGCTGTTCTTTAGACCATGTGAGACATCGAAAAATCTTATTATTAGCTATTATTGTAGAAGCTGCCTGTTGTTACCTGGATAGATTCAGTCAATCACTTTCTTTGCCCTGCTTATTTAAAAGCTTTTATTTTTCCCCCTCTCAGTTTGGGTTTTTTTTTTTTTTTTTTTTTTTTTTTTTTTGATAGTCTTCGTAGCGCACAAAGAGGGCTTAGGGTAAGTGCGATGCCACAGCACACTATGGTCTACACAAGGTGGAAATCCCGAAGGCTTAATGTTTACCATAAAAAGCCAGGCAGGAAGTAAGAACGCTTGCTACATTCTCAATAAGGGGCTGGCAAACTCTGGTAAATGGCGAAAGAAGTATACTCAACGCCAGCCGACCCAGCTACGCAATTAAAAGAGCTCACTCCTCGCTCCAACTCACCTTCCCACTCCGAAACTGGCTAATCAGACCAATCGGCAGTAAACCAGGGTCAACAATATTGAAGCCTCCAAACAGCTCCACAATCTCCGGTCCATACAGCTGCGCAACCCACTTCCAGTACGGGGTCATCGAGCTCCAGTCGTCCTTGATACTGGATAGACCTGACTGATATCTCAGCTGCCCAAATCCCGTCGCCAAAGGCCCTGTCGGGTCACATTCAATGACTTGTTGGGATGGACGGCGGAGAAGGTCGTCGTAGACGTTCAACAGCTGGCCGGAGAAGCCGTAGTCGAGAAATTCTCGGTGGCGGGTGTACTCCTCGAAGGATAGGAAGTCGTTTACGTCGTCGGGTCTGAATCCTTTGTTCTTCGCGATGATCTGGTCTTTGTCTTTGCCTGCGTAGTGGCGTTTCAGAGCGTCGTAAGTCTCTCGTTCATTTTGAAGGAAGGCATCCATGAGCGAGTCGGGAGTTGTGATTAGAGCGTCGCGCACGCCGACGAGGTTGATGAAGGGGCTAGACAATTCGAGACCGCCGAGATCGATGGGCAGGAAGAAGTATCCATCCGGGATAGAGGTGTTTCCGAAGCGAGATTGGATCGTTTCGCGCAGGTAGGTAATCACGCTTTGGTCACCCTTGATGTGATCACCCGGGCCAGACGAGAAAACCTTCCGCTGGATACGCTCGTGAGTCTGGAGCATCATGTCGACGTGTTCCTTGCCGAAACAATTTGTGGGCGCGCCAAAGTTGTAGGTAAAGAAGGTTGATGCATAGGAATTCCAAGCCTGAATCCAGCTAAAGATGCTTTCTTCTTTGTCCTGTAGCTGGCGCTTCAGTTCCGCGATGTGGCTATCAACCATCTCTTGATCAATTTCAAAACGCCCAGACTCGGGATTGAGGTACAGCATTCCCCATCTGATTTTACCCGCCGGAAGGGACTCGATCTTGGTAGTTGAGCCTCTCTCTGTGGTTATGTGGGCGCCGCCGCTCTTATCTACGCTCAGGAGAAGACCCATAGCGTCGTTGAACTTTTGGATCGAGGTCCACGCCGAGATGCAGATTTCGTTGCTGTGAGACCAGAACCAGAGGTCATCGTTGACCCGCCACATCACCTCACCGTTGGTTTCCTTGTTGACCATGAAGTCGAGGCAGAACAGAGTTGTCTCACCGAAGACCTCGCTTAGAACATGGGCGCCAGGCGTACCACGGCGACGCAGACGGGGCTCAGCGTTGGGCTCATCAGCAAACTTCAAGGGAGCAGTCAAGAATCGCTCAAAGAAGGCAAGCCACTTCTCTGAAACCCCAAGGAAACTAAGAACAGCGAGGATCGTTGCATGCGGCAGACTAGGGTATAGGGACTCGTACTGGGTCCGGAAACACGAAATCTGGCCGTACAGCCGCTTCTTGATAGTGATGTCCGCGCTAAGGAGAAGTAGAAGGTTCTGCTTCGCCTGCATTTGATTCCGGGGCTTCATAACGCTCTGCGCATAGCGCGACTCTGTATAGGCCTGGTCAGAGTCATAGCCATCATCGTTATCAAAAATCCCAAATCCCATCTCCTCATCCGATTCCTCGAACGTCTCAAGATCACTTGTTTTGGCCACCCTGAGCGCCGAGGGGGCGACCATACGAGCCATGGCCGCTTGTGCCGGCGCTCTACTCCGATGTACAATGTGTTCTGCCTCTTCTTCTCCCTCTTCCCGCTCTTTCTTTTGCTGTTCGTTATCCAGAAGCTGAGAAACGAAATACGCACTACGATGGATGGCCTCCCTCACGAGTTGCAGGTTGGGTTTATCTCGGCGCTGATCTAGGAAGAAGGCGCGTCGTTTCTTGTCGATAGCCGGGACAGTTGACGCCGGAGATTTCCATACTCTCTTTGTCTTCCGGAAATCTTGGAATGCTCCTTTGAAAAAGACCGACCATTTAACGCCTATATACTGGAGGAAAATTGCCTGGATAAGATCCTCGTGCATACAGATCTGATAGGAACCGTTCAGCTGTCGCCGCTGTTCAACAGTGACCTCAGCACCCCATGACCACGAATGCAGCGCCGTAAGGCGCATGTTCAGGACATCAGCTAGCTCCGTCAAGACCGTGCGGTCTTTTAGAAAGTCACGCAGGACTGCGCGTTGCTTCTCAGTTGGGAGGTCGGAAATGATAAGGCCAGATATTACCCAATTCAGTGTGGGGACGTCGAATTGAGATGGTGTAGTGAGCCGGGTTTCAAACTGTGAGACTTTCTCGCGGAGCTTCTCCAGCGCCTTGGTGGTGGCTCTTGCATTCTCAGTTGCTGTATCTTCGGACACGTACGGCAACTGAGCTGGGCTCGTGAAGAGGTCATTGAGGAACGCCTTAATGGCGCTGGTCTCCAAATCAGCCTGTGTGAACACAAACTCTTCCCACCGCTTTCTCGCTTCCAGCTTCTGCGCGCTGGCCACGTTTTCGAAGCCTTCCGGTCTGGATAAATCACTCGCTGAACTATGACTCTTCCTGACAGACAGCCACTCCTTCGTGAGCTGGGCGAACAGTGTCGCGTACTCGTATTTCAGAGTCTGGACGTCAAGCAGGCCGAACAGAGACCGCTGCCATCGCTCCAAGGTATTCACTGATATAGATGGATCATGCTCGGCTTGCTTGAGAAAGCGGTCCAGGTTGGCAAGCTCGATCACAAGACGGCGGTTGCTATGTATGAGATCCGACACACGGCCGTCTTCTTGAACACGGACGTCAAAGCAGGTTTTTACCCCTTTGCAAAGTACACGAAGCTTTTCAAGAGGAGATGCAACAGCTTCCACTGCCGCCAGAGCATCATCTTTGCGTTTTAAGAAAACATGGCGCTTGTTGGATAGCTCCTCGAGTTTGGCATCTGTAATGTGTTGCAGAGTCTGCGAGTACTCACTGTTCAAGGCCATGGTCGGGTAGAAAATGTCTGTCGACAGCACAGTCACGAGTGAAATCAAGTGAGAGTAATCGCAGCAAGATATTTATACACCAGCAACTTCGATCAACAGGTCAAAGGCAAAGACGTTTCAAATACTGCTTGATCGACCGATCAAGCGGGGTGCTTCCAAAATGGGTTGAGCGAGGCTGAGGCTGAGTCGAAGGAAAGATCCGATTGGCCAAGGTAATGACTCAAATCATGTGCAATGGAGTCATGTTTAAATAGGCAGCAGCGCTAGCCAGGTATAGAGGCTCTTTTATTTGATCGTTGGTGGAAAGCAAAGTCAGTCATAAAGATCCGGTTGTTGTCTGGTGATTGCTAAGCTTGCTCAGCTACATAATAAATGGCCTCGTTTCTTCGTTCATAACCCAGCTGAGTGGCTCAGTAGTCCCCGGATAATGAAGGAAAGGATCCGTCATCTAGAGGCCGTTAGCATAGAATAATTTTGTAAATTGCAAACACCTACAATAAACTCCCAGTCGCCCATGAAGGGCGCTGTATTCGCAGACTCGTCCACCAATTCAAGAGAACCACCATTCTGTCCCAGACTGGCTTTCTCTTCCATGAAGACAAGACACCGGTCCTCCGCCTCTTCTGCTGCGCGGAGAACGAGTTCTGGGAGTTTGCTCGCCTCAACTCCCTGCATTAGCCCCTCGATCTGGGCGGTTACCAGGCAAGTGAGGAGGTAGCCCTTGACATTAGTCTCACCACATTGAATCATATTCCAGCATCGATCTTTCGCATCACAGAGCAGAGCGAAGAGATCAGCCCGATACGGGTTGGGGCCGAGGCTGTCTTCATCCAGGAGCTGGGCTTTAAGCTCCAAGGTCACGAACATGGCCACGAGCATAACACCAGTGCGGAAAAAGCCAAACCCGCATTCCACGAACCGAGTCAGCTTAATCTCATCGGATCCGCTTATGTCGCGACGGGTGTTGCTCATGAAGCTGGAGGATGGGTATATGGCGCACCACATTTTGAGGGCGCTCTCGATCGCGACCTTCCTGGAAAATGCATATGCCGGCTCCCGCTGTGACTTCTCGATAAAGGGAATATGGAGGCAGCACATATAGAAGTGGATGATGAAGTCAAGCATACATTTTTCGAAATACGACGGAGAAGGCCCGTTGCTGGAATAACCTCGGAGGATGCGGCAAATAGCCCTATAAGACTCCCTTAGCTGCGCATCAAGTCGAAGAGTTTCCTCATAAGTCCCAATTGAACTAAGATCGTTCAGGAATTTCACAATCGCAAGGCGCTGCGGGAAGGTTTCCCTCAGTGCTCTGGCAATTGCTGTTTGAGTGTACTGATCATCACTCTTCGGCACTGGGTCCTCAGCCAGTAGCTGTTCGTCATCGAAATTTCCTGGAGGCGCACAGTCGAAATCGTCCACGGAAATTAATGGAGATCCACCAGAGGAAATGCTTGATTGCAATGATAGCTCGAGGATAGTATTCCACAGTCTGCGTCGCATTTCGGCAGCGAGCGCCGACCTGGGCGGCAATACGGACGGATCTCTATGCAACCCCATATGTAGAGCAGTGCGGAGTAGTGCGCCGGCAGATATCCAGCTCGAGTCGCCACCGACGTTGATTATCTCGCGGGCTAGTAATAGGAGAATCCTACTCTGCAGACACTGTATGTTAAGTTGGGGTTTGAAGTCGGGGTCAGAGAGCCAGGTGTGCGCCTCAAATACCCATCGAACTGCACTGGGTCTCATCGAAAACCGTTCGTCGTACGTGACCGACCCCAATGCCAACACCAGCTTGAGCTGGACTGTGAACGCAATACTGGGCCGTGCATCCGACACCCATAGCGCGTCATATTCGGACTTAAACGTAGGCACGTGCAAAACCCGGAAGGTAGTCTCGATGGTACGAAGATAGCAGTCAACCAACTCATCGGCGACGCCTTTTGGAGGTAGATCCTGGGTTGGCGGCGTGGGCCATTGCGGCGTCCGTTGGGTTTTGATGATTCTTGCCAGCTCCTTGCACCTTCTGATGCCGACACTGGCTTTGGAACCACTCCCGCGAATGAACGGTTCGATCATTTCAAATACATCTCTGAACTGGCCAATTCAGTAAAGGCAGTGTGAAACACGGGGGTCCCCTTACCATCGACGCAACCTGTGCCCAATGACTGGAGCCAAACAGGCGGCTTTTGTGCATGACCAGATTTCGGTTGACAAACTGGGAATCGTGGAGGCGCCTTTCATGATTTATGTGGAAGGTCCCTGCTATCTGGGACGTGCTGGTCTCAATTCTGGAGCTCGGAGAAGGCCGTGGCGGTGATTTGGCCAGCTGCGTCGCTCTGGACAGCTGCTCCTCCAGCTGTCTGATCTTGCTCCTCAGGGACTCAACCTCCGATGCAGAAACATGACTCGCCCGGGACGACGAGTCTCTCGCGCTAGAGGGCAATGACCTCGATGCATAGCTAGGAACGTGAGACGTGGCCGCGTCTGGAGGGAGCATCTGGCGTTCAGTAGCTTTGCAGAGCTCCAGCTCCAGTGTCTGACTGAAGCCGAGATGCTGCTGCGGCCGGGGCAGCGGGTCGCTGTCGTAGACGCAGGGTTCCGCTTTGGACTTGATGCAGTTGCTACACGGGTTTTCGCGGTTGCATTTGATCTTACGCCTTCTGCAGAGAGAACACGACCTACATCGGATCAGCGTCGCTCACCACGCGTACCGTAGACGGACTCACACTGCCGGCCGTCTGCGCCGTCGCTCGGGCCCCGGAGCGGAGATCATCTTCGCTCGACAACCACAATTACGTTCAACAGTCACAATTCCAGTTTTTCCACTTGATTACCTCTGAGCAAGGAGACTGACGAGGTGCAAAAAAATGAGAAAAAAAAGATAAGATGACTTCTGATCGTTGTGGAGAGAAACTGCACTATTGGTCCGGGTCGCCCACCATACCCCGTGTCCGGTCCGATTTGCCGATTCCGCCCTTATCTCCGACTCCGCCAGGCATAACCCGGTAGGGCTTTGTCGGCAAATAGTATGATATAAGGGAGACACTTCATGCCAAAATCATATACAACACCATCAAACACTTTAATTCATTCTCCTCTTTGATATATCTGACTCTGTCTCTGACTCTAAACGTACGATGGCGGCCCCCAAATCGACAATGCACGATCTGGAAGCATCCAGTGACTCAACTATATATATCAAGCCAGGCACCACCAACGAAAAAGCACCTCAGGAAACTCCCCCGAACCCTGAGGGCTTTTCGCCAGCGCCAGACGGCGGACTCAAAGCATGGCTAGTTGCCATTGGTGCATCCTGCACCATCTTTTCCACGCTTGGGTTTGCGAATTCCTTTGGGGTGCTACAAGAGTACTACGCCGTTCACCAGCTGCAGAACGAATCCTCAGACCGAATCGCATGGATTGGGTCCCTGGCTGCTTTTCTGCAGTTCGCAACTGGCGCAATTGCAGGTCCACTATTTGATCGGTACGGTGCATGGGTACGATTCCCTCTCACAGAACACAGCATATATGTCCTTGCCTAACTACCACAGGTAATCCGACCTCCAGCCATCGCCTACGTTTTCGCCCTAATGATGACAAGTCTCTGCACCAAGTACTGGCAATTTATGCTCGCTCAAGCGGTCCTTGTCGGTATATCCAGTGGCATGCTACAATTCCCCGCCATGGCTGCGGTCTCGCAGTACTTTGACAAGAAGCGCGGAGCCGCATTAGGGCTCGCCATCGCCGGCTCGTCTATCGGGGGCGTAGTCTTCCCCATCGCACTGTCCAAAATGCTCAACTCCTCCTCGATAAGTTTCGGCTGGGCTATGCGGATCATCGCATTCATCATGCTCCCAATGATGCTTTTCTCTTGCCTGACCGTGACCGCGCGCCTCCCATCGCGGACAACAGCCTTCTTCATCCCGAGCGCCTTCAATTCGCCGCTCTTCGTCCTCCTCATCCTGGCTATGTTCTTCATGCTCCTGGGGATGTTCAGCCCCATCTTCTTCCTCCCGACATACGCCGTCTCTCGAGGCATGGACGCTACACTCGCCTCGTACCTATCCGCCATTCTGAACGGCGCCTCCACATTTGGTCGGATCATCCCCGGCATTTTAGCCGATAGATTCGGGCGCATCAACGCTTTTGGTCTCGGCGGACTCGCAACGGGCATCATAGTCTGCTGCATGAATGAAGCCCAATCCAACGCCAGCCTGATCGTCTTCTCCGTCATTTTCGGCTTCTGGTCCGGCACGGTGATTTCCGGCGGCAGCGCCGCCCTCACTGCTGTCCCGAAGAACCCGCAGGAATTTGGGACATACCTGGGCATGGGCATTGCGCTTAGCGGGTGTGCAGTGCTTATCGGACCGCCAGTCAGTGGCGTCCTGGTCGACCACTACGGAGGGTTCTTTGAGCTGTCCATGTTTAGTGGAATAGTCTGTCTGGCTGGGGGCGTTATCGCGTTGCTGAGCAAGGCATCTACGGACCAAGGATTGTTTGGAAGGATTTAGGCAGGTTTTGTTCTGCCCATATGCTCTTCTTTCCGTACCTTGACGGTAAACCCTACTCCTGTGTAATATAGATTGCTTAATAGATCGTCTCTTTGTGATAGACTGAGAAATTGGTTTTGAGAGACTCGATATCTCGACATGCGGCCAGCGCATTGCCTAAGAATACATGAAATATGAATCCCTGTATCTCCTATCTCGTCCTCAAAATTGTGCCGGTACAAGTTTTCACTAGAACACAGCTACGGACCCTAGTAACACCCACTCACACTCGCTACACAGCTTTAACCACTCCACACCTTGGGTCCCGGCGGGGTATAGTTCGTGGGAACAGGCCAGTAGATGTTGATCAGAATACCGGGGTCCGTAGGGTCATAAGCTCCCGGAAACGCAACCAGGGGCGCTGGGTCTCCGTTACCTCCACCGGTGACGGAGACCTGCCCACAGGAAAGATAGAACTGCGCACCTCCTTCGGTGCCGGCACCGTGCAGCGCAATGTGCTCGACACGGAGGAGATAGTCGCCATCAGGCAGTGAAGAAGGGATCGTAAAGTTGACAGTTGTTGCGCCTATGACCAGATTAATTACTGTTCCCTGTGTCAATGAGGGAGGTGGTGGCAGGGGGCGAACCATCACTCGGCCACGTAAGTCCATTATCGGTAACCGTCGGGCCGTCCTCATAAATCTTGAACCAGACCTGTCCGTCGCCGTCGAAGTCGCTTGCGTCACCGGGTGCTTTGGCCATGTACGCGAGTAGGGGGCCTGGGTGGCCGATGTTGGTGCGCACGGTGAAGCCGATCTCCTCGCCCGCTTTCACAGGGAGAGTTTCGGTCGCATTGCCGTTAGTGCTGGCGTCCTTGTTGCATCGGATGTCGAGGCTCGTAACATCCTCGACCGGGCCATTGCCGTACGAACCGGTCCAGTCGCGGACGTATTTCCAGTCGCCGGTTGCGGCGCCGTCCTGGACAAGGGCAGGAAAGACGTCTAGGTACAGGGCCGGAGTCAGTATTTGGCCAGATGGGATGGTCTGGATGAGAGCCACGGGAGCTTACAGTGAGCGGAGGCAGTTAGGGCCAGGGAGGCCGTAGTGAAGAAAAGACCAGCTTTCATGGTGGTTGAAGATCACTTTCCAGAAGCGATATGAAGTAGAGATCGAATGAAAGGGAAAAGAGAAATGAATGAATAGAGAAGAATGTATTTGATTCTCAGCATTGACAGAAATGGATCAAGTACTTATAAGCCTTTTCTACTCTCTCAAGACCCTGAAGCGCCGGCTCTACCATTCACCGTGCGTCTGAACAATATCAAAACCGATGCACCGATCCGTCAGAACCGTCAGAACTCGGTCATATAATTGAAACTGATCGCTCTACCGTGACGGCGACGGCCAATTGATTTTGTGTCTGAGCAATGACGTCTCACACTCGCGCGTTTCAGGTGCACTGCCATGGTTCCCTCGGCGTTCGAGAGTCAGTGCAAGGCCCCATAGTATCCCAAACTTTATAAATGCCATAGAGCATCCCGTTCCCACCTTTCCTCCATTCATTCGATTACTCCAATTAACGAAACTGACCAGACCTCAGCTTCTCACTGCCGGCGCAAGACATCGTGTTCTATCGCCTCTTATGTCGACGTCTCATGAGCTGCTCATCAGTTGTGCTAGACGCTGGACCGACAGTATCAGCAGGAGTAATCCAAGCAGAATATAAAGGCCGAGCAAAGTCATGGCACGACATGTTCAAGAGTATTGAGCAAAAGCTATCATGAATCATTCAAAACCCTTTCCCATTGTGACTATACCCCTGCCGATCAAACATGGTCCGCGCCGGATACATTAGTGTCCATTGCCAGGTGCCCTTGGTATTAAGTGTCCAGGGCAAGTTAGCGATAGTGAAATAACCTTGGCCTTATTAGGCGAAGTGAATTCTTATGCTCGAAATTATGTTCAATGAAGACTTTAAAGCATCCAGTCCGTTGCGCGTCGACCACGCGACACTGTTTATTCCTTAGCTAAGCCGCAGGAAAGCAGGGCCGGACAGGAATTACATCTGATTGGCTCTATTTCGGTAAAAGCTGTTAATTTCGCTAGGCGTCGTCGGCATAATTCGCGGGGTATCTGGCTACGAGTTAGGGTACGAGTTGGGGTACCTCCGCTTCGAATCTGTCCTAGCGCGCGCCACGAGAGGGAACTGGAACGGAATAAAGTCATATTGGGGACAGCTCAGGTACTGAAACAACCATCTCCATTCGACAAGGAGTGTCCTGTTTGCATATTTATTATGCGATTATCCGGTCTTTGTTGGCCGCTGGGTTGGCTTCAACCACAGAAGATGCTCCATGAGAGTGATCTATAAAATCAAAGTATGTAGTCCATATGACCGGAGCTCGTATGATTAACCCTAGGCTTGCGAGTCAGTCCCCGCAATCGTCAGTGTCGGTACGGGCGGGGGATTTCTTCATGCAGTACGGCCAAGCCGGACGGAGGCAAGAACCTCATTTCCAGGCTCTATGGCCAGAATGGCCCGGGCGTACGGTGATGCTAGATATAATCTTGCGAAGTCGCCTTGGATCCTCGTCCTTTTCTCAAGGCAGAGTTGACATCTCCAGTCAGCAAACCAGCCACCAAGCAAGAAAGCCAGCAAGATGCTCTTCTCAGCGCTTCTCCCGCTGGCTCTGCTAGCGACGACCGCTACTGCCCGCAAGGGCTTCGTGACCACTAAGGGCAACAAGTTTCAACTGGACGGAAAGGACTTTTACTTCGCCGGCAGCAATGCCTACTACTTCCCATTCAACAACGTGAATCTCTCCTTTCTAGCTTTCTCGATCTGCTCACTGACGATTTCAGAACCAAACGGACGTAGAGCTCGGCCTCTCCGCGGCCAAGAAAGCCGGGCTCTCTGTTTTCCGCACCTGGGGGTTCAACGACAAGAACGTGACCTATCTTGAAGATGGACTCCCCCAGTACGGCGGCGAGGGGGCCGGCGCCACAGAAGTCGTCTTCCAGTGGTGGCAGAACGGAACGTCTACCATTGACCTGGAGCCGTTCGACAAGGTCGTCAATGCCGCCGCAAAGACCGGAATCAAGCTGATTGTGACGCTGGTGAACAACTGGGCGGATTACGGGGGTATGGACGTCTATACGGTGAATCTGGGAGGACAATACCATGATGATGTAACTGCCTCTTACCCGCTAATTTGCCAGATTACGAAGGAAGGGGATAGCGTGCTGATGGTGAGCAACAGTTCTACCGCCTCCCGCAGATCAAAAAGGCATACAAACGGTACGTCAAAGAGATGGTCACGCGTTACCGCAACTCCCCGGCCATTATGGCCTGGGAGCTCGCCAACGAGCCACGCTGCGGCGCCGACGGAGTGCGCAACCTACCGGCGAGCGACGAATGCACCCCCGAGCTGCTGACCTCCTGGATCGACGAGATGAGCACCTACGTCAAGAGACTCGACCCCCACCACCTCGTAACATGGGGCGGCGAGGGCGGCTTCAACTACGACTCGGACGACTGGGCCTACAACGGATCGGATGGGGGTGACTTTGAGGCTGAGCTGGAGTTGAAGAACATTGACTTTGGCGTGTTCCATTCCTATCCGGACTGGTGGAGCAAGACCGTCGAATGGACGAACAAGTGGATTGTTGACCACGCAAGGGCTGGACGGCGTGTTGGAAAGCCAGTCGTGCATGAGGAATACGGTACGTCCGCCTACCATTTTTATTTTTAATTTCTATCATTTCCCCACCGGCTGTCGAGATATACTGATGGTGCGAGTATAGGCTGGCTTTCCCCGCAGGGCCGACTGGATAATCTCGGCACGGTGTCGAATATCACTCGGCTGGAGGCTGTGGGCGGTTGGCAGAGGATCAGTCTGCGGGAGAAGATGCCAGATATGTTCTGGCAATTTGGGTATTCCGGGTATTCGTATGGGCGGAATCACGATGACGGGTTTACCATCTACCTGGATGAGTGAGTGGACTTCCCTGTTGAAGCATGACCTTGCTAACCCTTACAGTGCCGAGGCGAAGGAGCTTGTCTACAAGCATGCGAGGGAAGTCAACAAGCTGAACCGGAGACGGTAGATAGAGGATGTTCCAGGATGTACTTTTACATGGTTAGACTAAGGCGACTGCCAAATTTCAGCTCGGTGTCTTCTCCAGCTCGCTACTGTACATGGCCTCTCTCGTAGAGGATGCACATGATGCCCGCGCTCCCGTAAGCGTCTGGACAGAAGAAACGAAAGAATGTATGAGAGGCGAGACGCCACTGCTTCACTGCAATACCTGATTACACCCCTTTCACCAATTGAGCGGATTGCGGACAAGTACTTCTCCTCCCAGTGTCGTTCCCGGTTGCACCCCCCTTCTCATCAAGAGAATTGTAGTTCTGCCCACATGAGCACTGGGGGACCGTCAGCGCCCCCTCACCCAGGGCTTGGTGTCTAATCTGTTCTGTCGATTTCAGCGTCTCGGCAGACTTCTTAGTTTACTGCACCGGTTTCAGCTGCCGCATCTAGATGGACGCAACAGTCTTCTTTGCACGCGCTCTCCACTTACCCGTCAGTTCAGTCCGGGCTGTAAACCGCCGAACACCCATAGCTGGGTTCCGAATTTTCCGCCTACCCAGGTGGAGGCCTCGGCTGTTACTCGGCTTTTGAGCCGGCTCAAGTAATTATGACCCGTCTAGGAGAGACAGTAGAGGCGAAGGAACTCCCCCGCTTGTAGTTTGGCGAGCGGAATGCATGACTAACTAGAATCAATGGGGCTGTGATCTGGGCATAGTGTAAAACGCGGCCCGCTCTGTCGCTCTAGGACTGTCGATCTTTTCAGCCGCATAAACCTCGCTGCCCCGAGGCAGGCCAATTGGGAAGGAATGTCGGTATAGAGGGGGAGATTGGCGCACCGACGTCTCGCCTACGATCTAGGAGGATTCAAAATCACTCAAACATACGGGGAAGTGCTAGGGCGTAGGGGATGCATGACCAGGGCCTCGAACTTGACGTCAAAACGGAATCGGAGATGGAGGATGCAAGGCTGTGTGCCAATCGGATGATGGCAGTGCTGCTATTGCTTTCACTGCTGTCACTGCTGTCACTGCTGCCATTGTTGTCATTGCTCGTTGCTGGTGGAGTCAGACTCGAAGCAGAACGGCCGAGACTGAGACCCGACGGGATTATCCATAATCTATGGACACAACTCGCCCCGACTCTCGCTATGGTAAGATGGGAGATGGGAGCCGGGAAAAATCCCAAAAATCACTCGGCTTTTCGGAGACGTTTCGAGTTAACTGCCAGTTGCAGGTATATGGAGGATTTGCTTTTCGTGTTTCATTATGTTTAAGACTACAGTGTCAAAATAGCTTCATGAGTGACAATTAAACCGTGTTTAAAGGAGTCTTTCAACTCTCTCAACTCTCTCACTTTCTCAGGAAGATACGAATGCCTCGAGGTTAGCCTCATCTTTGGCCCCCAAGACAATCGCCATCGTCGGGTGTGGAGTAGGCAGCAATGCCCGGTGGGGAGTCGGTGCCCGGCTGCATCTACTTCCTTAGCCCAGGGCCAGGATCCGGCCTCCCTCTGAGATGATCCTCTGATTCAGAGCTCTATAGCTGATACCGGCAACGCCGGTCAGGGAGTATTACGACAATCAAAGCGAAAAAGCCAAGCCAGGCGCTCTATCGATTGATATCGGTTGGCTGTTCGTGCCGACCCAAAATAGCAAGAATCCGCAGACACCAAGAGATAAAGAAAAAGAAAAATAGTGCTAAGGTGAAAAAAGGATGAAAGAGAAAGAGGAGAAGGGCTGCCACGCGTGCGACAGGATGAAACAATAGAATCTATCATGCGAAATCCCGCACAGCCCAGCCTAGCCCAGCCGTCGATAATGCTTGTTTGCTTGGTCTGCGAACCAGCCTCGCTCGAACCGGTGCCACAGTATGGAGAGACGAGAGAGACTCTACATTGCCCAGTGCGTATCTAATGGATCTACCGTGTCATGGCTGGGATAGCCAGCAGAGCGGACCGGCGCTTCGCGGACCAACAGCAAGCCACCGCATCGCGCATCCGATTTGCTCAATGCGCGATTCCTGGAGTAGCCTCGCCAACCGCCCCTGGGTCTGTTATAAATAGACGATCCTCTAATTCGCTTGCGCTCTTGGCGACTGGATCGACAGCGGGTCTCAGCGGGTCTTTGCAGCGTGAGCCCTATCAGCATCGCCCCAGGCCCTAGCGGCCCTGATCGACACACCAGACCCGTGTATCACATTCACCATCAACACTCAGTCCTGACGGGCTGCCCCCCAATCCATTCATCGGGCCATCAGGAACCGTCTCCACAGCCCACCCGCCATCCGCCATGTCCGATTTTCCATATAAAAGGGGGTTCGCGGTTGCAGTTGGGATCCGTGTAACAAGACACCCAACAAAAACCACTCCCAACTCGAGTCACCATGCGTTTCTTCCCTCTTCTTTTAACGGCCGGCCTGGGCAGCCTCCAGCTAGCCGCTGCTCGCTGCGGTACCCGCAACCCCTCAGAGCGCGTGCACGCTCAGCACCGGTACTTCCTCGCCAAGGAAGACCGAGAGGCCGCAGCCCGCGCCAGTGTCGGCGTCTCTGCGCGCGAGACCTTCGACGTTACAATCGACACCTACGTGCACGTTATCATCACCAACTCGACAGCCGGGATTAATATGACCACGTTGCCGTCCCAGATCGACGAGCAGATCGACGTGCTGAATGAGAACTACGAGGGCACGGGTTTCCAGTTCAACCTGGTCAACGTCTCGTACACTCATAACGACGCCTGGACGGCGATCTCCGACGGTAGCACCACCGAGTACGAGGTCAAGAGTACCCTGCGACAGGGCGATTACACTACGCTGAATCTGTACTTTGGCAGAATCGGAGACGGGATCCTGGGTTATGCGTGCGTTCTTCTTTTCTGACAAGCAAAAACCCTTTGGCAATGTAAGAGTATTAACGGCGACTAGGACCTTCCCCGACAAGGTGACTGAGCGCGAGTTCCTCATGGACGGTGTCGTCTGTGATCCCCAGTCACTGCCCGGCGGCAAACCTCCCTACGACCGCGGCATTACGGCCGTGCATGAAATCGGCCACTGGCTGAACCTCTTCCATACCTTCCAGCCCGGCAACAGCGACCCTATGATCCCTGGGTGTTACGGCCACGGTGACTACATTCACGACACCCCCGCGGAGGCGTACGCTGCATTCGGGTGCCCAACGAGCCGGGATACGTGCAAGGGCGCCGTTGAGAGCAACAACACCTACTCTATCCCCGGAACCGACCCGATCCACAACTTCATGGACTACACAGACGATGAGTGCTTGACCCACTTTACTGAGGGACAGATTACGCGAATGCGCAACTCCTGGAAGGAGGAGAGAGTTGGCTACACTCCTGATTCTGCCTCTGCGGAGCGGAGGGGGCTCAACCTGGGCGTGGCTGTCGACGCCGACCTGAAGGGCAAGATTGCGAAGCCCGGGTCCGGGTGGTAAAGTAAGCCTCCGTGATGAGGAAAGGGGGATGCCGGCGCATGATGGGGTTGATGTTATAGACAGTACATATGGGGTTGCTTTGTGAAATCGGGGTGTAAATAAGGGGCAATATTGGGTGAAATTGGGTGAACACTGTATAATTAATCCCTATAGAAAGCTAGTATATAACCCAAGAAGAGAATACTAATTATGGAGATATCTGACACTTGGTCGAGTTCTGGTTTGCACCTAATGCTGCGAAATATAAAAACAAATAAAACAAATGAAAACAAGGGCACCAAGAAAATATTCATGAAAAAAAAAAAAAAGAAAAAAGAAAAAAAAGAAAGAAAAGGAAGGAAAAGGAGAGGAAAAAGCACTTCACAACGCAACGCCATCGCATCCGAATCGGTCCGCGGCCCCTACAGATGACGAGGAAGAGACAAACCAGAACAGAAACGGGAATCTCATCAATCTGCGGCTTTGTCTTCTTGGCAGGGGTTTTCCACAGGAAAGGAAACGATCGGTGTCAGGTGGGGAGCTTGCGTTGTTTCAGATGTTGGATGGGCCCATTCGGTACCGGATTTGCTATAGTCTTGTTCCAGATCAGCGACCTCTTTCGCAGTCTGAATTGGCTTATCGGAGCCGAGGTGACTCGGGGGTCGCTGCTGTCAATTCAGATAGACGATTGGCCGGTTCGTTATGGCTGGGAGTTCTGAGAGAGAGACCAAAGCCCTGGATTGGTGATCGTGATGCTGACCGAGACATACGTGGCATGCATTGCATTGCTGGTCCAATCGGCTGGACAAAGCTGCGTCTTCGCCGTTGCGACTATCCTCTGATCTTACGGGATAATACAGTCAAGCCGCCGGTGCTGCAATAGCTGCAGTAGCGGTCATCGTGGAAAGAGGGAGTGGGCTCACGGTTCAGGGTTCCCTCACCAGAGATCATTGTCCTATAGTAAAGTTTTCGACTTGAATGGCTCAATGGTATGATCCTGTCCAGCCGGCGAAAATAGCAGCAGTGTTTGTGGTGTTTTACGGGTTCTCATGATGGAGCCGAGAGCCCTGGCTCCAAGAGCACTTAGGTCAATGATCATTGAGAGATATACCTGGCGTAGTTAGCCAGCCAGTTAAAGCTGATCAAGCCAGGTGGAAACATTGGGTGCTTGATCTAGGCGCGTGTGGGCGTTGATCTGTTAGTCGAGCAAGCCGGCCTCGTAGCCCAGACGATTCCAAGTACAGATGGCTGGGTAGAGGATAAATACTGATGACATTCCTTGTTACTATCATGCCAAAGCCATGTCTTGAACCGATGGTGGTATAAAAAGATAGAAAGAAGCGCCGCTCCTCACTGTTCAGGGCTTACTTATGACAACCTGCTCTCAATATGGCGACGCCAGAATAGAAAACAATTCAATGATTCAATGTGGAAGAACAGTTATTTTATTTTATTTTTATTTTTATGTTTTTTAAATCTTCTTCGTCTGGTAATATGGTCGAGCAGCACTACTGAATTCCTAATATTCTGGCACCGGCCTAATTGAAGCCTCAACACTCAGCCTCGTCCGCCGGAGATATGGCCCCATCGACCATCCCGTATTCAGCTAGCTACTATAGACCCGTTGGAAGGTCGAGAGCTTAGCGCACCATCTAGCGCGAGCAGTCCAACTTCGTTTCGTGTTCTGGGTCGACCTTAGGTTGGTATCACCCGCCGTGCGCGATCGGTTCACCTCCAGTTATAGATTCATCGCCAGGTCCATATCCAGCATATCTGGCTTTCTATATCCCAAATTGCTTCGTCACCGCCAGGTTCCCTACCGGCTGAGATCCCCATACCCAGACCGATCTGATCATCCGTGATGTCGGAACTCCAGTCACAACCGCTCGTCCTCGTCACTGGCGGCACCAGCTTCATCGCAAAATGGGTCATCGCCACGCTGCTCAAGCAGAATTACCACGTGCGCACAACGGTCCGGTCTCTCGGGCGAGTGCCAGAAATCCATTCAGCTCTCTCGGTGGCCGGCATTCCGCGGGAGCAGATATCCGCACTTGAGATCGTCCATGCGGATCTCACCATGGACGCGGGCTGGGCAGACGCCATGAAAGATGTCACCTACGTCCAGCACATCGCGTCGCCATTTCCGAGCGCACCGCCGGCCAGCGAAGATGAGCTGATTGTCCCTGCTGTGCAGGGGACGAAGCGCGTCCTCAGCGCTGCGCGGAATGCAGGCGTCAAACGGGTCGTGATTACGAGTAGCGTCGCGGCGATTCTGTATGGTGATGCCAACAAAAACAGGAAGACTTTCACCGAAGAGGACTGGACGGATCTTGGCCCCAGCGACCGTGGGAAGGTCGCTGCGTATGCGAAATCAAAGACGCTTGCTGAGCGCGCCGCGTGGTCCTTCCTGGACGAGGAGTGCAAAGGATCCGGTGTAGAAATGGAGCTAGTCGCCATCAACCCCGTCTGCGTGTACGGTCCCGCGCTCGGGAAAGAGGATTCGACAACCCTACGATCCATTACCGAACTCACCTCTGGAAACGCACCGGGCATCCCCCGGATTCAATGGGGCGTGGTCGATGTCCGCGACTGCGCGGAACTGCACGTTCTGGCAATGACTCATGAAAAGGCACCGGGTCAGCGCTTCATCTGTATCGGCGAGGGGATGATGTGGATGAGCGAGATGGCCGCGATCCTGAAGAGGAATCTGGGAGACAAGGCGACGAGAGTGCCGACTTTCCAGCTGCCGGATTTTCTGATGCGAGCTGTGGCGATTTTTATGCCGGTTGCGAGGTTGATCTTGCAGGATTTGGGACGGGATAGAGACGTTCGAGGCGACAAGGCGCGAAGCTTACTGGGATGGGAGTGGAACTATACAAATGAAGAGGCGGTCGTCGCTGCTGCAGAGAGTCTGTTCAAATATGATGAGGACAAATGATTAGTTGATTATTTGATGCGATGTTGCCCCTGGAAAATGTGTCCACTCTGTGGTGAGCTCGATGATGGATGGAGTCAAGGGCAGGAATACTGCAACACTCAGCTTTCCTGATTGAACTCGAGGTTAGCCGGCCTTTTCCTGAACGGGCAAGATCTCGCAATGTTTGTTTTTGTTATTTCTGGGTTGATGATTCCATACCTACTGTAATTTGATAAGCGAAGACAGCTCCATGCCGTGAAGCTGCATGAACTTGGATTCTATCTCTCGCAAGAAGATACATTCTATTCCCGCAGTTCTTACTGCTTAGCGTTAAGGTAAAAAAAAAAAAAGAAAGAAAGAAAGAAAGCCAAGGCAAGATGGATCTGACAATATGTTGCCCCTTAGTGTCGGTTATTTGTGTAATTGATGTACAACGCAGGTTGAGGGAAACACCACCCATAAAACGCACAGCAGATCTTAAATTATGTAGTTGATCATATAATATATTACCAGTGAACTGTTTTGCTTGTGGCCACTACGGCCATCCCACAGTGCGCCGCAAACTCCCAGATGCGAAGAGTCTGGGATATAGTATGAGAATCATCAGCCTAGTTACCCAGTTCCAATCCCGTGTACTTGATTGCATTTTGGAAATGCATGGGATCCATCTGCAGGATTGAAACTAGGAACATTTATACACATTCCTCATGCTGGTTACAGCTTCTTGGCCGAGATTCCTACTTCACTCGGATTCTGTCCTTTGGGTTGGAAGAATCATGTTTGTGAGAAGTACGGGACTTCATCGTCCGTGGGAATGGTATATATACGTATCAGCTCATGAATCCAGAGATTGTGCGTGTTGACTTCATGGTTTCATGAGCTGCTCCACTGCCTATCTGAACGCATATTGCTATGGTCAAGAAACGAGCAAGAACTGACTTCGCTGAGTGCTCAACACGACCCACACTACTACTCTGGCGACCTCTGGACCAGTCACGGCCTCAACACATACAGACCGAAGACGATGATCAACGTGCCCAGGAGCGGCGCATACCCGTAGGGTGAGCAGGCGGCATGTCAGCGCGGATACCCAACGGCAATGTTTTCAGGTGTATATGAATCCGAGCATCAAGGACCCCAGTGCGGTTGGAGGATGTATCTAACATTGAAGTGCTGCTCATATTCTGGGAGAAGGTGTATCAGCTGGACGATGGAAAAGAATTCCATAGTGATGTGGCTCTTAAACAGCAATATTTTCGCATCTGGGTTACCGTTCCCAGTTCCTGTATCTATCTACGCAAGACTACGTCCATGATTCCTCTAGCCTGGCTGTCCTCTCTGCATGGTCAATAGTGGCTATAATGTCAATGTTAGATGGCTGTCGGTTTCCACCTTTCCAGAGCGCTACACCAGCCCTAGGCCGACAGTGCTCGTTGATCCGTAGTTGAAGGGAGTACCTGCTCAACTGTGTATGCTACTAAATATGCCCATTCTTCGGTCACTGGGGGGGTTCTGGTCCTACAATTCCCCTATTCAGATTATCTCTAGGGTTTGCTCTCTGAAACACAAAAGAGATATATCATATGCTTGCAGCCCTTCATACTGATGTTGCAGTGAGATAACACGTCATCTATGCACAATTTTAGGATTTTCTGGCCGTCAAGGGTGACATACTTAGGGCCTTTCGAAGTGAAAGGTAATGGGTCATAGAGTCTGGCTGATCTTCGTGCGTTGCTCGAACTGGAAATTCAAACCTCTTTTCTACTGTAGATTATCGGCCAAGAAAAACACGGGATACATAAGATCAAACCACCATCGTCTTATCACTCAATCAAAACCGGAAAACTAGTAATGCAGTGATGGAAGACTGTTTCTAGCTCCCGCTGGATGCTGTCTTTGTGAGTCACGCGTTAGTTGGTTTCGTACTGGCACTGGGGGGTTCCTGGCAGTGCAACCAGCCCTTCAGTTCCATATTCTTAGGGGATCCCCAGAGCCTTGCCTCAAGAGGCGTTGTATTTCCAGACGCATCTGCCGAACGCTCTACGCACACGGTGCGCCCACACCCTGTCTCCTTTCACTACTGAGGCCTTGTGGATTTACCTGCTTAGGCACCCTTACTCTCCGGCAAGGCCAAACCTTCTGCCGTTAACGGCGAAATAAAGCTGCATATGCGTCAGAACGCGCCCAAGACGTGGGAAACGTCGCAAGGGTCATGGATCTCCTTCATCCACGGATCAACCTGGGGACAAAATCGACCTCGTTCAAGCCTTGACATCCACACTATTCGCCTTGTGTGAAGGAGCACTGTCCCCTTCGGACTCTGAACCCTTCGCCGCCTTCTGCAGCATCGTCCCAAGAACAGACCTCTTCTCCTTCTCAATTCCCAGCTTTTCCTGCAGCGTATCACAAAGTTCCAAATTCCCGCACCCACAGGGTTCCTCCCTCACCCATCGATATGTGATACTCCATCGATCACCCCTCGGTCTCAACGACCCATCTGGCAAGGGATCATTCTTCCTCTTCGCAATCCCATGCGTCCAATGCAGTCTGGCCGGTCCACTGAAGCACATCATGCTGCGCCCCTCAAGATCAACATCAATCTTCTCTTCACCCGTCTTGCCAAGCCGGAGGCGCATCAGCACCGGCGCCCCAATAGACAGCGCATAAAGCTGGTCCCATCCGCGATGGGAATCGACGTGCGGCGGGATCCCCGCGCCGGGCGGGTAATATTGCAGACAGACTTGGTCCGGCGGTCGGGATTCGGTCGTCGGAAGTAACGGGACTAGCCAGTCAGGAAAAGGCTTGTAGGGGATGTCAGGATCGATGCCAAAGGTCTTGTAGTCGAATGTATACCCGTAGTGGAGGGAGATGCGACCGGGGCGGTCGGGCCAGGTTAGCTGAGTGCGGAAGAGGGTGATGAGTTGTTCTTCATGATCGCGGGTGATAAAATCGGATTGGTAGTAGAGACCAGGAACGACCGGATGCTCTCTGAAGCTCGAGAGAGAGGATCGGGTGTCCATCGTGTGGGTGTGAGGCTGGTGGGATGAGATGGTGGGACTGGAAGAAAAGTTCGCAAGATGCGGGGAGAACATAGACACAATATCGATTACATAAGCATCATTGTACCTTTATTATGCCTGTACTATTCTCTGAGGAAGATCTGTACAAGCCAATAACAGTGTGCCTAGAATTCAGAGAATGAACCCGATCCGAGAATGAAATAGAACATCAATGAAAAACACTCATCAAAGCCAGATTAGGCTGCGATATCTCCCAGGAAATCCATCAGGTAATCCATCTTGCCCACCGGCACTCCCTTGGCCCTTAGGATATCATAGGCCGTCACAAGGTGGAAGAAGAAGTTCGGCACTGCATAACTATTCGTATACGACTCTGGCGTGAAGTCAAACTCCTTGGGGCCCAAGGGAGCCTTGAACGTCTTGCCCTCATTGGCCGCAATGACCTGGACGTCGGCCTTCTCAAGCACGGCGAGAGTCTCGTCAATGCGCTTATAGAAGTCATCAAAGGTCTTGTCGGTGTCGCTTTGAGCGGGTGGCTCGACAAATGTCGCACGAGAAACGAGTTTGATGGCTGTGTTGGTGGCGATGAAGACCTGGAATGAGAGGGGTTTCATGTCGACGATCAGAGATGCATTGACCAGGTCCTCGAGCGGGATATTGTTTGCTTTCGCATGCGCTTCAGCTTTCTTGAGAATGGCGGTCAAGGCCTTGAGGCCCTTGATGAAGGGAGTGACGGCGTAGGTGTGGAGGGTCGACATTGTTGGGAAGTATAGATTCTGGGGAAGTTTGTTGTGATTGCGCAATTGCTTACTCTGATTGCACTCAGACTACAGGGGAGGCGAACAATGGAGTTTTATATAGAAATATAGTTTGTTCTGCGAAGCAATGGCTTCCCCTTTTTGGGTGCGCATTATTAATCAACTCTCTTCTGCTCTTTCTACGAGCTTCGAATTCGATCACAAATCATTTATTTGCCTTGATTTGTCATATCGGCAGCCATTCATGCGGGAGAAAAAGCGGTAAGGATCCACGACAGCTGTTTATACTCCGGACTCCATAGACGAGGACTAATCATTCCGCTGGCAATAATAATGGAAGGAAATCAACTGGACAAGAATCCCCGGGGCCCTTGCGTGATCTGGGGTAGGTATCGCGGATCCTTGTGCAGACCCAACTACAAGTGCAGACCAGGCCAGTCCCAGCAGCACAGAAGACTAAGGAACCACAAAGAAATCGCCCCAGGCATTTGCAACCGCCTGGGCAACCGCATCCTGGATAACCAGACCGGGATGATAGTTATTGAACCAGAGACAGGTGACGCCGTCTTCGTTCCAGCAGTCCGCGGCCTCGCCGCCAGCATCGAGTATCTCATTGAACACGGGCTGGGTGTCGACGACTTTGACGACCGCATCGGAATGATCAGCTGCAAAGGCAGCTGCTTTTTCGGTGAACTGGGTGTTCCAGCTCGCGATGGCGGCCTTTAGGTGCGTCACCGTGTAGTCTGCGTTCTCGCCCTGGGTGACGTACGGGGACCGGTCCGTGGCTGGGATGATCAGCGGGCTTCCCGTATCGGATTCTAGCACGCATCTACTTACGTGGAACAGTCAGAAGGGCAAACTTGCGAGCACCACCGACGTAGATGAGCTCGATCTGCTGGAAGAGCTGGTTGAGGATCTCGGTCGCGAGGGCGTCCGGGTTCGTCTGGTACCATGACCCTCCGACATCGTTGACGCCCCTGGAATGTGTAGTCAGTTACCTGCGCAACGTCTCGCGAGTCTCGCAAGTACTGCGTTGAGGAGCAAACTTACTGCCAGATGGCGAAGAGCGTATTGTTTGCACTCCACGGCGCAAAACTAGGCGGCGGCACGAGATACTCGTTGAACTCAGCCACCTGGTCGATCAACGAGTAGACCTCAGGCGTATACGGCGCAACAAGGGAGGCATTGACCGTTGCTCCGCCATATGCAAGGTTATAGTTCAGGAGCAGCGAGTTGTTGTATGTTCCGACGAGGTCGCCAATCCAGTTGGCGCCGCCTGCTGAGGTCCAACCTGGGAATGGGGGGTTCCCGAGCGGGTTGGAGGCGGAGGGCTTCTCGCCGGTGATGTTGAAGCTGGTGGAAGTGTATGAATCGCCAAAGCTGATCAGGTATTTCGTCGCCGATTGTCTCGCTGGGTACCTGTTGTGTTGATGGGGGATCGCGACGGCCGTTGAGGCCGAGGCAAGAAGGGCTAGAGGGAGCGTTCTCATGGTCACGGTATCGCTGTGGCGCACCAAGTATGAAACAAGAAGTTGCTCTGACGGCCAAGGAAGAGAGCTTCTGCGTTTTATATCCTATATTTTATTCACCCGTCCGCCTGTGCAGAACATCATCTGCCTTCCCGTCAAGGACCAGAGTCCCTGTCAGAGAATAAAGGCTCCGTGCCGAGTGGGGAATTCCTGACGAACTCGACAAACAGAGTGTCAACACATCGTTAGGAAACGGACTCCGAGTGTACTCCGGAGTAGGCGAATTGCATATACTTGAGACATCCCCTGTCTGAAGACGGAGCGCTCTCCGTTTCTTGGCCGCGACAAAACAGGGCTGGAGCTGTGCGGGGCGCAGACTAGGTCTAACTAGCTACGGGCTCTCCTGGCAAATAGTCCGATCTGACGCGTTCACAACCGATGTGAAGAATTTGGGCAGGGGTGTGCCACTAGTTCAGGGAGGTTGATAGTACTCCTTGTCCAGGATAGAGTTCTGACAGGACACGCGGGGAAGTATTGAAAACAACAACGCAAATACTTGATGTAAAAATAAAAAGCGCATAAGCATTAACGTTAATAGCATCGAAGGAGTAATTATATCCACACAAATGCGAACTTCTCATGCCTATCTACGCGCAATCAGAATAAGAGTCGAGTGCCTTGGGACAGAAACGACAGTATACTCTTACCTGCCCTGCATGTTCATGCGCCCATCGCCATAAGTAAAAGCAAAAATTCCAGACACAAGTCGGTCATTCAAACTTATTATACGGATTCGCGAGGATATGTCCCTTGAAGTCTCCCAACACAGTCGTATGTGCCCACGGCTTCAGCTCTACCTCCTCAGCTACCGTAGCAGCAAAACATGAGCTCCATTTAAGCCGTGGATAATGCTCAACAACATCTTTGACAGTATTGTCGTGGACCAAGTTCGCATGGCCGCCGATATTGTCTACAATCTGTCAGCAGATCCACCTGGCATGTGAGGGTGCAGACGTACCAAAAATGGTCGCCAGCTGCACCAACTGGCCGAGCGCGGTAATAGTTCCAACATCCCTCAAGTCTTGATGCCGAATAATCGCCTCCGCTACACTCTCTGCCTGGTCTCTTGATGCGACCGCATCGCCCGCATTGTACTGCGTCTGGAGCACATCGAGAGCGAGGTACCCACCATAGAACTCAAAGCTCAATTTGGTGGCATGCAGATTCTCGCGTGTCGTCCCGATATCATGTAACATGCACGCTAAGAAGTAAGTCTCATCGCTAAATTTCCAATCGGGAAAGGCGTAACGCTTTATGGCGAGCCCGTAATGGTAGACGCGGAGGCTGTGGTGGTATGTGGGCTGAGGAAGGCGAGAGCGGGCGTACTCTCGAATACGATGGCAGAGAGGGGTGTCGGGGATAGGAGTCTCTGAGACTGGGACTGCGATGGGAGAGGATCTGGCCCTGAGGTCTACCTCGCTGAAGAGCGTGTCGGCGTTCGTGGGGACGGGAGTGAAGCCGTTTGCTGCAATTGAGTCCGACATCTTCAGAGTATGATACTACCTCCTTATTAATTAATGTATAGCAAAATCAAGCAATGAAGAGTGAGTAGAGAGAATTTCAGGAAAAATAGAATGCTTTAATAGACATATCACACTACCCCTCTTCTCAGCTGTATGAGCAGCCCAGTCCAGCCATGGTTCCTCCTTACGAAATTCAACTGTCAGCGTGAAATCCCATGTGCAGCTAGTCCTTTACTTTGCTAAGAGAGGCTTATTATAAATCAAGCCCCCGGCCTGGAATGCTTGCTGAATCGCCGTGGATCTCTCTAATGTGTCATACTTCGGCTATTGAGGTTGAATAGGCTATTATATCCAGGCTCCATGCTCCACGGCGTCTACCCTCTCATGTAAGCTTATTTGGTTTACTTAATATGGATGACAATACTTACCGTCGAGCGCTGAGAAATTGCTCTTCTAGCGCAAACGCTTTGACAAGCGTTAGACCTAAGCTGATATACCTCGACTCGATCCCCCGGCTTGGCTTGTACGAGCTGGACATGTGCTTAATTCTCTAGCAATAACAGATAGTGAGATGTACCATTCGCAAGTTGGTTTAAGGTCAATGCCGCTGTACAAACTGACATTGGCGCATAAGAGCTGGCCCATATTGAGTATGGTGTAACTTCCTATTACGTAGCCCAACTCTCCCCTTAGCAAATGGTACAGTCATAAGTAGTGGTAGATACTGCGAAGCTCATTAATATCCCATAACGCACATTCCTCCTCGTCACCATACCATTTCAGCCAAATCTGTCAGGCACACCTGGAACCGAATGCTGAGTTTAGACATCAAATGCATACAGAATGGAGTTTCATGAACTGTCTAGTTATCACTTCGAAGTTCCAATGATAGTGATTCAGTAACCTAGATGTAGTGCGTACTATGCACAGTATCTATAGCCAGAGCCTTGCAATCATGCAGAGCTGGTCCGCCATGTCCAGTAGAAAAGATCTCGCTGATGAATTGTTGAAGCTGAAAAGCACAAAATATGTTTCCTTTGAGAGTCATGCCGAGATGTGGTACATAAAGTCAGGTGGCACTTTGTGTAGGCACAAGGGATCCTACATGGCGCAGCTACAAGAAGCTCAAAACTACAGAGACGTATGTTTCAAAATACTATCCCTCATGCTGCTCAAACCTCAAATCACTCATACAGATGTGATAATGCTACGGTCCGATGGCCTATGAGTGTTTTTGTCCAGCATCATATCTACCAGCCCAATGCTTATGCTCACTTATCAGTCCCTCCTCAAGAACTCCCTATGCGCACAAGGCCCTACCAGATTTGATCTCAACATAGCTAGTTCGCGCCCAAAGCCACCACTGCGTAAAAGCGCCAATTATAAAATTAACTCAGGGTATTTTTCTGCATCATCGCTCTAAGGTTTAGCTGAATGAGCGTTAACCAGACACCGATGACGGCTCAGCTCGCCGCCGAGGTTAAGGAACAAAGCACAGAATGGATATAAGAATGTTACTCTAGCTGGGGACCATCTTCACTATTTCTTTCAGGTTTTCTAAAGTACATATTTTCTAGTGTCTACAAGGTATAATTAATTGTACGATACTATCGTTTCCGGATATTTCGGCATTCTTTAATCCAAATCTCGCTAATCCGCGCAACGCCCTTTGCCCCAAGGTTGCCCGTGCAAGTTATACTCAGCCTTGCCTGAGATCTGAATCTTGGTGTCGGTGAGGCTATTCGGTGCTGATACGGGGAGTCTAGCAGGGATATTGAACAAATCGACCAATCCAAATTGACTATAAGCACAGCCTTGTGCAAGTTATCAGGCTGCATGCTACGTATCCACAAGTAAAGCACCACCTTCAACCACCAGGACCTTATAAGACCGAGTCCTCTTCGCGGTTAGAGACATCCCAAAAATATTTCCGTTTGGCCACGCTACCTTCTTCCCTTTCTGGTAATACCGAAATCTAGCCCGCCATGGTGCGACATTCAATGACAGACTGGTGGGCATGCTCTAGATGCAAAACTCTCAATAACCCTGAACTCTGCGGAGGACGGTACACAATATGCGGACACGTGAATGCGCAGAGTGCCAATCTATATCGGATGCCAAGCCTGTACGCTTCAATGATGATGAGGCTGCCATGCGAGGCACAGTCGCCATAGTTGAAGGCAAAGGGCAGTTTGATAACAGCCTTGACAACAAGGCTGACAGCGAGTTTGCCAACGATCTTGAAAGCAATAGCTCGGAAAATGGCGATGCCAACAGCAACGTCTTCTCAAACGAATCTGGGTCCAGTCACCTCAGCAGAGATGGGGAATATGGCCGAGGCTGGAACGAGTATTTTAGTGAATCTACTCATCGAGGATAAAGTCATTATAACCTGTTGTCAAGATGCCCTGCGCAACGCTAGGTTCGGTCAAGGGCACGTGCAGAACAGGCTGCGACGTCTTTTGAATCGGTGCGCGACAGACTTGAAGATCAGTTGGTGGACCAGTATGACCGGCAGATTCTGGGGCCTTTTATCAAGCACTTTTCGTGCCGCGCGTCTAGTATTTTCTGTACAAACCTCACGGATGGTGACGGGACTCTAAACCACCGTTTGAATAGTTCCCCGGATGGAAGAGACCATTAAGTCAAGGTTGACCAGTGCTTGAAGGAAGAGCGTGACCGATTCGCCATCGATCACTCTTTTCCGGCCACTGGCTACGAACCAGAGTCCGACAGCGATAGCGAGGAGAACGAGAACGATATGTCAGAGTTTGGGTTCCCGAATCTAAGCCATCTCCGTCGAGTACTGGTCGGTTGCGAGGCTTTCCAAAGACTACGCCACGATCTTGTGTATTTCGTCTATCCCAGTCTGGACAAGCGGGTAAAAAGACTGGTTGCCAAGTTTACGGATCCAGCGCATCCGAAATATTCAGAGTATCGTCAATACGACTGGATCAGAATCGTGGTCGAGATGCGCTCGTTTATCCCTGGTACGATTCTGCCTGACCACCCTCAACGAGAGGGTGGCTGAATACCGTCCAAGGGGCAGCTGAAGCTTGGACTGGGATGAGATGGGACTGGTGGCATCTGAAACGATATATACGAAACCTCTCAGGGCACGAGAGGCGGCTATCCTGGGCATGCGTATGTGTTCTTTTAACGAATCAAGCTCCAGTCTATATTGACGTTGCCAAACCAGACTTGCGGCGAAGAGAGGTGGATGGAGCTCCCTGCTCCATTTGTAGATGGCCTTGAACAATGTATCGTAGACTCAATGGGAATAGAACCTCGAATGAAGGCTTTGAAGCAATCACTCAGCGATGCTTCAGGGGGGTACCGAGGAGCTGCAGTCTCCTCGCATGATCCCTCTTCCCTAAGCCTCAGCCAAAGTTCACCGTCAATGGGCCTTCAACAGGCGAAGTTAGGGCTCGCAGCTTCCTCTATTCCAATCCGAATGAATCCGACCAACATACATCCGGCAAGTCAAACTACTAGTCAGCCCCCGCCAGCGATCGAGAGGTATGTTCTTCTCCTTGTCAGACGGAGTAATCGACACTGCCTATCTCAGATATGCGTACATCAATCGGACGACAACGCGTTCTTCCAGACTCTTCGTTCGGATTACTGCCGTCTCCGCGGATAGCTGAGGAATTATTTAAGCGTTTGGAGGTATTCACATTGCGATTTTTATCAGGTATGCGTTTGGCCCTCTATACCACCACCGTAAGCAGCTAATCTACCGCCAGTGTGAAATATTCGATGATTCGCGCTGCGCCCAAAGCTGAAAGGCGACTACCCAAAATCCAGGGATCACTACGAATACAACCCAGACCCCCTGGACATTGTTCCTTCGTAACTGATCACGTATTTAACTCTCGGTTTTATGACTGCTACTGCTCCAACAAGCGCGGGTTGTCACATTTCTTCCACCCGTGCAAGAAGGCCAGTGGGCATTCCCGCGATGCCTTGCAGTTACTTCCCAAGAAAAAGACACGGCTGGAGAAACACGGAGACAAGAGGCAGCCTTTCTGGGGGATCTATGCTCAGGAAATTGTTTGTTTTCGGTGGGTTGTGGCATAGCACGTCGTATGCCTCCTCCCGGTGGTGGTCTTTTTTTTCCCTGTGGATGTTTCCATTGGGATTCAAAGGCGATTTACAGAATGCTGCCGTTCCTATAACACTAATTCTCGGCATGCTGACTCTGTTTTGGAGCTTATTTCTGGGGAGTATCCGTTTCGGTGGTCCGATCTGATAATAACAAGCATAATTTTTGAAGGAAGCAGAACCCCATCTAGTCACTATCCAAGACAATAACCTCCGCCTCTGCTTCACCCACACTCTCAACTCCAAGAATATCACCCGCATTTACTCCGGTGATAAACGCGCCGTCACCCTCTTCGAGCACCGCATCGTCCCTCGAGTCCAGTCTGATTCTCGCCTTGCCCCCCTTGGTCATCGGCAAATGCACATAAACATTCCTCTTTTTCTTCTTCTGCACAACCCCATCCTTTGACCCAACGGTCCACTCAAACCGCCCGTTGGGCGCAATGATTCCCGCCCCCATGACGAAATCCGCATGGATCGGGATCGTCTCGGGGATAGCAGGAACAGCCTCCTCCTCTTCCTTCGGCGTCGCCTCAACACCCGCCTTGAGCGGCGAGAGAATAGGCACAAACTCTTTTCTTTTAGCATCCTCATCAAACGTCCTCGTGTGATAGTTCGGCTTGAGCCCATACTTCCACGGTAGCGCCCAGATTTGCAAAAAGTGTACTGGCTTAGAACTCTCATTTTGCTCAGAATGCGCAATTCCCGTCCCGCCAGTGGTGAACTGCACGTCTCCCCTCTTCATGCGATAGAAATCCTTCCCCTGTGCTCCCTCAGCGCCCTTCCGGACCATACTATCGCGGTGCGTCAGCTCGCCTGAGAGGATGTAGCTGAAGATCTCAGCGTCGCGGTGCGGGTGTGTCGGAAAGCCATTCTTTGCAGCAACGCGGTCTTCATTCAGCACGCGCAGGCTGCCAAAGTTTGTGAAGCGGTGGTCATAGTACGACGCGAATGAGAATGTGTGGTACGTTTTCAGCCAGCCGCCATGTTCGGCGTAGCCACGATCTGCTGAGCGGCGGGCGATGATTTTGGCGTGCGTGAGGCGTTTGCTCATTGTTACTTTTTTTCCTCAGTGGTAGTTCTGATACCAGTTGGGGATGGTTCGATCCTTTTCTTTGCCCTTTTGTGATGGGCTTGAGGTTGTCGTTGAAGGTCAGGGTTCTCTTATATAGTTTGGGTCAATGTGTGGGGCGTCCGGGTTTATAAGCATCGGCTAAGCATGAGGCAGCTCCTCGAGGAAGAGACGGTCGATTTGCTAAATTATTTCTCGACAATGATGAATTTCTACGTTTGTAATGATCGAGTAATACTCGATGATCGCAGATCTGGCAGTTTACTTGGATAGAATCTGGGAAAATAGTGGACGTCATCAGCCTCTTTAGTAGCGCGAATATAAATTTCCGACCAATCGCAACCTTCCTGACATGCAAGAATACCAAGTTTAATTGTGCCATCGAATCAACCCAGACGAGAACCAAGGCAAGGTCTTGAACTTCTCCAGTATATTTAGAGACCGGTGATCGTCAGACGCTATGGCCCCAGGCACCTTCAGCCAGTATGACAATTTTCGTCGCATCCCCGTTGAGCAAAGGTACAAGAAAATGTCAGATCTCGCAACCTGTCACCCCTCCGATGACCTTATTATGATCTTAAACAATCATCCTCCAAGTGCAAAATGAGCTGGATAGTTATCGATTGATAATCCTGCGACGGCCCGTGTGCATAGAGCACCAACATAATGGTCGTAGCTGACTGGCTTTCTAGCTCAACCACAATACAAGCCTATGCCAGAGGAGTAGATGAATTGGGAAAGAAGTCATATTCAACGGTTTACCGTCGAGACAAAGGGCTACCCATAGGTGCTTGATTGACTGGAGGATAGGGCAGGGTCCAGGTGGCTGTCATGGGATGCCACGATTGGGGAAAGGTGCAGCGAACGGCTCAATATTCTTAGTTCAGAGTACGTTACCTGTCGATAATCGAGATTCTTTTTTCGGTGGGCTACCCTGTGTACCGGTATGGTCTATGTGTCTTGATGAATGCATTGGATCCTAGAAAATTCCGACCTTAGGGCTGGCCATCCGAACGCAATTCTTGCTAGACGCCTTGATAAAGTATGCTTCTACTCTAACATTATGCAATTACATTCTAGCTAACAAGTTTAAATTGAGCGCCAATGGCGCCCCTGAGGTGTATAGGTGCTATAAAACTCGTCTTTATAGCCGCCTTGGAGATATCCTTAGATCAAACAATGCATACTCTACTCGCTCTAAACATGGGTGCGATGGCTGCCAAAAAAAAAAAAAAATTACAGCATTGCAATATTTGTGGGTCACAGAACGGCATGTTGATATCTGCTATCATTACCGGAAGCGACCACCACTATCGTCGCTCAACGACAGGTTTTGATGGCGTTGCGCGACCCAGGCTAGATATGCTGTAATCTACGACCGCAAGTACAGGGTAACCAGCCCTGGCTACTGAGCAATAAAGGGGTGACTGGGAGAAATCTCTGGAAGTACGTGGAGATATCAGGACGAGTCTGGCCAAAATCCTGCACACTCGTACGTGCGATAAATGAAAACTAACCTCGGAATTATGTCGGTGCTAGGCCACTCGTAACCTCCTAAATATGCCACAAATACCGGCCTTCTTGCAGTACGAGGCCGGGTTATTCCGAACCCCTGCACTTAGCCCGGTCGTCATGTCAGACCTAATAAAAG
Source organism: Aspergillus spinulosporus (assembly GCA_003574815.1). Taxonomy (NCBI): domain Eukaryota; kingdom Fungi; phylum Ascomycota; class Eurotiomycetes; order Eurotiales; family Aspergillaceae; genus Aspergillus; species Aspergillus spinulosporus. The sequence continues at coordinate 107,552 of QPHH01000026.1, read as the reverse complement.
CCCGAGAGAGGCTGATGTCGTCAAACCTTAGCTTCGCAGCCTAGACGGGTTTTCAATTATAATATGTCAGGCGCGGGCGGAAGCCATCCGGGAAGGTAGAATTCGCCTTGCTGGCTAGAGCGTACTCTCTACCTACTGAGCGTGGACAGTGACGCTTGGAGCCAGATTGAGAATCCTGCGATCGATGAACAGCATGATTTACACGCGGACCGGGCCGGACAGAGTGAACAGGAGAGTTAACAGGTCCACAGCTCACAGTCACGGCACGACTAGATGGGGAGACCACATATAACGTGGTAAATGTCGCATGTGGATTATCGAGGTGGTTATGTAATCAATATCTGCGACGAACGATTGCAACCACGCATTTGAAGGTCTTGATCTCCTAACTACGATCTGTATAGGCAATTTATAGCTTTTCAAAAGCTCCAAAAAAGAAGGTTCTCGCTTATACAGGAGACATCCTTGCCATACAAACAGTATAAGGCGTCAAACAGATATCCCTGCCATACAAACAATATAAAACATTAAACAGATATGTAAAGTGGTTGCAGCTCGCTTTCTCATATGTAAACGAGCAAGGTGCTGGACGTTGATTAGTAAGGAGGGACCTCCTCCGGTTGACATCGCAAGATAACTCTAAGTCGGCTATTCCTCTTTTAGACGAGCTAGCCCAAAGGGGTATGGCCGACTTAGAGTTAGCTAAAATATAATACCACTTGTTAGTAATAGATTTTCAATTCTTACCCTATTCTAACTTTAACCTTCCTAAAGGAGGAAAAGTCTTAGATTAGTTACGAACTAGTTTATAACTAGTTACCAACAATTCTACAATTCTGCAAATTTTAGATACTATTCATATTTTATAACAGCTGCAAGACAGATTTTCTCTTAACCAGTTCATAACTAGTTTATGACTAGTCTGAAACTAGTTAGATATAGGGATATTTTACTGTAATAAAATGTAAGACAGTGGAAAGAAAAAGTTGGGAAGTAGCTAACTCTAAGTAGGCTATTCCCTTTTTGGACACGCTAACCCAAAGAGGTATGGCCGACTTCGAGTTAGCTAAGAGGACTTACGGAGTATCTGCGACCACCTAGATGGGCATGAAGGCCTGAAACAGCATGTTTCAGGAGGAGAATGAGCAATAAAAGACATAGTGCCATGGCCCAGGCGCAGCAAGGGCGGAAGCTCCATTGGTCCAGGCTTGCAGCGGGCCTAATGATCCCCCGGTGAGGGAGCTGTGTCCACCTGTCCCCGCTAGGCAAAGGTACGATCTCGGCAGGGCCTCCAAGTGGCCCTCCATCTCGGTTGGTATAGTTCCCCGATCAATGGCCTGGGTCCGGCCGAACAGCACCGATACCTCGTGTAGGGTAGGTCGTTGGGCCAGAGACAATATCATTGTTACCCTCGTCGTAATCTTCAGCGTGATCCTGCTCATTACAAACGAAAAAAATTTTTTCTGTGTCTATATGCAAGTACCAGAGATCTTTTTGAGAACCCTGCTAGCCAGAACCCTAGCGCACTGGCTATTGTGACCGATTTCTTGGCTGTTTTGGATCTCGCTACGGAGCGTGAGCACTGGCCAGTCCTGAGCAACCCTGTCTTTCCCTGTTTAGTGGAATCTGCACCTGCTGCGTGTGCAAGAGCACCCTTGTCGGCGTCATGAATATCTCGTACTCGGTGAAGATACCTCATCCTCTTCGGCCTCAAGGTGTCTACCGCACAAGATGTCCGTACCAGATCGTGGATGGGTGATTCTCGCCGTCTCTTGGCCCCTCTTCAGCGTCTGCCTCAGTCTCGTGAGCCTGCGAGTCTGGGTGCGCACGCGGGTCATCAAGTCCTGGGGCTGGGATGATCCTTTCATACTTCTCGCTTTTCTTTGCGCAACAATGAACTCGATCTTTGTGACTGTGAGCGCGCACTACGGCACTGGTCACCACGCGACTGATCTATCGGAGGACCAGCGAATCACGTCCACCAAGTTCAACTGGCTTTCGCAAGGATTCCATGTCATGTCGACAAACTGGGGGAAGGTCTCGGTTGCGATCTTTCTGCTGCGCATTATTCACAAGGTTAAGCATCATCGGCCGATGATGTACGCGGGGATCGTGCTTCTCACGGCAGTGAACACGGTGTGCGTTTACACCATCTATGGACAATGTACTCCGACGGGAAAGTTGTGGAATTCGAACGTCGAGGGACACTGCTGGGCTCCGGCTGTGCAGAGGAACTATGCGTTTTTCCAGGGGTGTACGTGGCCGAAAGCATCCGTTCTTGAAAGGCGTACTGCTAACAGAACCAGCTTTCTCTGCCTTCTCCGACCTGGTGCTCGCCGTCTACCCACTGACGACCATCTACGGGCTGCAGATGGCGCTCAAGGTCAAGATCGGCCTGGGATGCGTCCTGTCGCTGGGAGTCATGTATAGTCATCCCCCCTGGCACTTGATCTGCATTTCTAACAGCTGACCGATTCGATACAGTGCGATGATCGCCGCGATTGTGAAAACAATCAACCTGGCTTCCCTTTCCGCGCGAGCAGACTATCCCTGGGACACCGTCGACTTGACGATCTGGATTGCGGTCGAACAGTACCTCATCATCTTAGCAGCGTGCATCCCCACCCTGACTCCCCTCTTCAATATTGTGGTGCGCCAACGCACGAGCAAGAAATTGACATCCAACAACAACTACAAGGCTGGCCATCAATCGGGCCGGTCCCACCCGTACGATGGACATGCAAGCGGAGTCGTTGGGAAGGGCGAGCCAGATGGGTACCCACTCGCTTGGACTAGGGTCGAGCGAGCCCGCGCCGGCAGCCACAGTGATAGCGAAGATCCCATCATGGCAACGACGGAATCGGGCCGGGGGATTCTGATGACGACAGAATTCCATGTCCAGACTGGGTCAGAGGACGGAGACGAGCACGTGGAGCGAAGGTGAAGCTGTAGTATATTTCACGCATCCTTTCATAATTGACCTTCTTCTCTTCTCCCTCCGTCTGGGCGCCCTCGAGCGCACAGAGTAGCCGTATGGAAATCCAGCTGGATGAAATTAAGCGACACGATCCACTAATCCTTTCGGACCTAGTGCCTAACCCCCGGTTCATGAGCCGACGATCCTGCACCGAAGGAGCCACCCCGCGGTCCCTTGGCTGGATAGCGTCAAGCTAGTTTCAAGCGTCCTCGTCACGTCGGCCGGCCGGCCAGCCACTCATTTCACGCCTTGATAGCTATGCGACGGCTACACTTATGAGGTCGTTATTGGCCACGACTATGCGTAACGGCTGCGCCGTACAGGGACTTGGACTGGATGCGCAATCTATGCTTCTAGAATGGGCCCCCTTAACTCCCGTGGCGCGGCCACGTTCTCACCGAAATGACCCCCAAGACCGTAGTGAGGACAATAGGCTGCCGCAGGTTGCATTTAACCTTGGGCCGGTGCTGCATATCTGATTAAATGCGTCTTTTGGATGAAACGCTTCTCCCGTAATGTGTATGTAGTCTATTTCTGCCGGAATTAGGGTTGTCGGCCTAGACTCGACTTTCAAAAAACCTAGTCCAGTGTCTCCGCACAGGCCGGCAGGCTCAAGTTGTCGCTTTGCCGAACAGTTTGTTATGGAATGGTTGATATTTATCCGTACTTAAGGACGATCGCCTGCCGACGAAATCTGGCTTTTTTTCTCTTCGTTTTACTTTACTGTATGTCCTAAACGTCACATCCGCACTCACCCACTCGTGTCGAATCACGTTACAATGGATGATCCCAAAATTCAAACTGCTGAAACACCCACGAGGTCCATCTCAGATGCGGAAAAGGGTTCAGGAAATGTCGATCTGGAAGAGCTCGGCGAGCGAGAAGGCTATGTCCTCGACACCTCTCTCGTGCAGAACCAGCACCAACACCAGCATCTCAAGACCACACCCGACGGCAAAACAGTGCTTATTCCCCAGCCGAGCGATTCACCCAATGATCCACTGAACTGGTCCTCATTCCGTAAACACTTGATCCTTATTGTCGTCTCGGCGACGGCGTTCTTGCCCGACTATGGAAGTGCCACGGGGGCTGTGACGCTTATCCCGCAGGCTGCGTATGTCCCAGTTCCCTTACATTCTTGTTGGTACATGACCGAACTTGAACTGACTAGTGACGGTGATAGAGCGTGGAACATGACTCAAGATCATGTTAACCACTCACAAGTTGGAAACGTCTTCATGCTGGGTGCCGGTGGACCATTCGTCGTCGCCCTGTCTGCGTACTTTGGACGGCTCCCCGTACTCTTCTGGTTCGTGGTGATTGCGCTCGCAACAGCGATCTGGTGCGCAGCTGCGCAGTCATTTGAGTCGTTCATGGTATATCTTTGTCCCATCATCACTATCATCAACCCTGCTAACACGTTAATCTTTCCAGGCCGCGCGGATTCTAAATGGTTTCTTCTCAACCGTCGCCCAGGGCGTACGTACCCAGCTCACCAGTCATTCTTTCTAGGACGTAAGCTAACGGAGCATGCAGGGTGGTCTCATGTTCATCAAAGACATGTTCTTCTTCCATGAGCACCCGCGCAAGATCAACATCTGGAGCGCTTTCATCGTGCTCTCGCCGTACATGGGCCCACTCTTCGCAGCTTTCATAACAACCACGCAGATTTGGCAATGGGCGTTCGGCGTGTACTCGATAGAGACCGGGCTGTGCCTGATTGTGATCGCGCTCTTTGTCGAAGAAACATACTACGACCGGCGCAACAAGAGCTATGAACTGGTACCCAATGGGCCGCGCTGGAAACGCATGCTTGGAATTCAGCAACGGCAGAGCGGATACATTGTCAATACTGTCACAGACGCGGCGATGAGGCCGGTGAAGGTCATTGTGAAACCGGTCGTGCTCATTGCGACGCTTTACTATCTGCTTACGTTTGCATGGGTTGTTGGGATCAATACAACGTTGAGTATCTTCTTGGGGCCCTTGTATGGGTTCGGCTCGAAGCAAATTGGTATTACCTTTTTCTCAGACAGAGCAGAGTAGACTGGCTAATGAGGGCATTAGGTTTCTTCTATTTCACCCCAATCGTTGCCGCCATTCTCGGCGAGGTCACCGGCCACTGGCTCCACGACAGCTTGGCTGCAATCTCCTCCAAAGGAAATGCCGGACGCCTCGAGCCCGAGGCCCGCCTGCTGGCAATATACATTGCAACGCCATTCATGGTAGCGGGCTTGATCCTGCTGGGCTTCGCGCTGGAAGAAGCATACCACTACATGATTGCTGCGCTCGGATGGGGCCTGTACGTGTTTGGAATCATGATCGTAACCGTTGCTATCAACGCGTATGTCCCTCGACAGCTACCCTGAGGCGAGCGGGGAGGTTGCGGCATGGATTAACTTTGGCCGGACGACGGGAGGGTTCGTGGTATCATATTTTATGGTTACGTGGGCGGGAGATCAGGGTGCTAAGAGGCAGTTTGGGACCATGACCGGGATTGTAGGCTTTGCGCTGCTGATGGTGGTGTTTTTGCAGTTTGCTGGGAAGAGTCTGAGAAGATGGGCGGGGCCTGTGAAATTTAAGACTACTTGAGATGGCTTGTTTAGCAGTATACAGATTAGTGCGTATGGTATGAGCGGGTGGAGGTGAATAGAGCAGTTTGTCCAGAAAGCTCTGTCATTTTGTATTTGTCTTCCATTACCTTAACGTGGTGTTTGCCTGATGAGTGTATATGGAACTCAGCACGCCACCAGTGAGCCAGTGGAATCGGCCTCTTTGCAAAGGGTCCTTTATTCAGCAGGAAAGTGAAATATGTGAATCTTGAGTACTCCCACAAGCATAGCATTATGTTCTCCCTTAGGGTTCTATGTCGCCGCGGTTGTCACAGGTGACCAAGGTGGTTAATAGGAAAAGGGTCATTGGCGCTGAGAGATGAAACATGCTGGATAGCCGCTGTTCCCTAATTAGAGAAACCCACATTTGGATGGAAATATTTTGTTTTATACCTGGAAAGCTGCACCGCCGTGCGTCTTACATCACTAGTAATTCGAAGCACCTGCCCAGCTCTTTCTCGCTGCCTGTCACCCCTCTATGCTCGAGCTAGGACCGAAACGCTTGCGAGATAATGGTGCGGGCTAACAATACCCTACTAAGTAGCTGCAGGGAGGATACGTATTTGTAGTAGAATTTTACCATTATATTTTAATAAGGCTTGGATATTTGCAATGCAAAGCTTGTCAATATGTGGATATATCCAATATATCCAAACCGCGCCTCGAACGGCGATCGAAAGACATCTTTCTCGAAGAAGTGTACCAGCCACGAGAAGTTCGTGAAACAGTTGTCTGTGGCTATTGAGAGTTCACGGGTCCTCGAGACGAAGATAGTTGGGGGCTAATAATACACTTGATTGCTTATGGGGGATAAAAGCATACGATAGAGATTCGTAAGCTGACCGACCCTGTGATTGGTTCGGTGGGATAAGATCTGCTGCTACCAATACTTTATCGTTAGATATAGAGGGTTCTGGTGCAGTTGTCGTCAGAGTCAAACGTGAGCACTTTCCAGGGACAGCAGATTGAGAATGAATTGGACAAAACTGGTTTGCAGTTCAGTAAAATAAAAAAAATAAAACCAAAGAAAATTTGTAAAATAGATATTCAAAGTGTTGACAGGGTGGCTAGCGGCATATACATCATATACATCTTATACTATTCATCGTCGTCGTCTTCTGCACGAACGTCCATGCTGACAATGCTGGCCTCTTACCAGGGAATACATGACTATTCTTATCTCTCTGCGTTAGATTGAAGTTACAATTAGTGGTCTGTCGGGACGTCGCAACCGGTCTTTGTGATATCAGTATCCTCGTCAAATTATAGCGCTGGCCGCAGATGGGAGATGATGCCTAGGTATCAAGAGCAAGCTAAAGATGACTTGTGGGCTACATATAGATATAAAAGGGCTTGCCACAGTAACGATATGTTCGTATGGCCAGCTGCGACCATATCCAATCAGTGCGGCTGTAGGAGCTTGATCCTCCACAATCTCATACAGTACAAGGATCGCCAACCAGGCTGATGGTCCATCTCCTGGTCCTTGGTCGATCAAAGCAACACATTATTAGTGACCGCTGGCTTTTTGAGCCAGATGGTTTATATTATTGTTGTAAAATTTGGTTTATTGAGAAGTACTGATGTCTGATGATACGACGGCCTGTTGGATCGTAAATCTGCACAAAGTGGAAGTGATCGGTATGACGCGGCGGTCCAGGAAGTAGGTCGAAACGCGACAAGCTGAGCCTGATGCTCAAATGAATCGAGGTTGAGATGTCAACGCGCGTTGAGCCATACGGAGCCAGAATGGCACACAGGGCATGGAGCGAGGAATAGCAGGTCGGGACAGGAAGATGGACCTGTTATCCACCATGAGACCAGTCTAGTCCCAGCCAGCCACCCACGATCCTGGGCCTGATTTGCTTTCTGCTTCTATTGACGATGATTGACAGCCCTGATACTCCTCTCGCGTTAGCCCATCTGCTGACAGGTGGAATGCGGGGTTAGCTTGTTATCTTCCAAGGGAAGCCCTGCAAATGCGCCGGCTCTTCTTGTCCACTGATTGGACGATAAAGTATTGCCATATCTCGATGTTGGAGTAACCAAGCTGTGATAACGGCAGATGCCCAGACCTTGTGACCGCGGCTTCAAAGTTTCTTGTGTGGCTCGAGATAACGCCCTGCTTTCCCTAATACGGGCGTGGTTATACCTGCCTCATCCGGCGATAGCGCGCCTTGCTGCCATCCGTGATATACGTCCATTGCCCGCTTGCGCGTCCAGGTAAAGGTGAACTGATGAATTATGGAGGCAGCAAGCGGCAGAAATGGAGAGCCGGAATAGGTTTATTGAACCCCCCGGTACCGTGACAATCGAGGACCGTGAGTATGATCAGGAGTTTATGACTGCCGTTCTAACAGAACAGTGCATCATGGCCAGGAGGTAATCGTTGTGCTCAAACCGACTCCATCAGAGGACCCGAATGATCCTCTGGTAAGCTCTAATCTTGTCCTACAGCACGCAAAGAAAGCTTAATCTGCTAACGGACCGGCGCCAGAACTGGTCAAAACTGCGAAAACTCGTCAACTTCGCCCTCGCTAGCTTTTACACTCTTGCCACTTTCGTGCTCCTCGACATTGGGACTGTAATATGGGTACAGCTGAACGCTGAACTGGGTATCAGCTGGTCGAACCTGAACAACTCGTTCGCTGTGAACCTTGCGGGCCTCGCGATCGGCTGCATCTTGATCGTTCCCTTTGCGATCAAGTACGGCCGTCGGAGTATCTATATACTGAGCTCAGCAGTCCAGCTTGCAACGGCGATATGGCAGGCGAAGATGAACACGACCGCTGAGCTGCTCGCTATCAACGCTCTTAATGGGCTCGCTGGAGCCGTTAGCGAGGCGTTGGTGCAGATGACGATTGTGGATATCTTCTTTGTTCACCAACGCGCGTCCGCCAATGCGTTTTACAACTTCATGGTCAATATGGGCGCGTATCTCGCCCCAGTGGCGGCGGGGTACTGCGCGACTGCCCAGGGGTGGCGCTGGATCTGGTGGTGAACGTCAATCATGTTGGCTATCAATACGCTGCTCTTCCTTCTCGCGTTCGAGGAGACAAAGTACTTTCCTACACTTGTCGGGCAGGTCAGCGAGCATGGGCATACCGACAGCAAAGCCCAATACGAACCTCCTGATGCGAAGTCCAGCGGCAGCACACAGACTATCGGTGAGCTGGCTACGGAGGCGGTTGCGTACCCCCGAAAGCCGTACAGAGAGCGTTTGGCCCTCATAACCAAAACAGAGAATCCGATCTGGGAGAATGCCAAGCGGCCACTGGTCGTGCTGGTATCCTTTCCTGCCGTCACATTCGCAGCATTCGTACGGGGCTGCTTCCTCTCCTGGTTCTCAATCATCGCAACGACCCAGTCATCGTATCTTGCACTACCCCCGTACAATTACAACTCCTCTCAGATTGGCTTATTCAATCTTCCCCCGTTCATTGGAGGCGTCATTGGGGGGATTCTCAGCGGACCGGTAAACGACTGGTACGTCCTTTGGCGCGCGAAACGAAACAGCGGAGTCTTTGAGCCTGAATCAAGACTGCATATGAGCTTACCTGCTATCATCGCTACACCGATTGGATTGCTTGTTTTTGGTATTGGTCTGGCAAGGGTAAGTTGAAGCTCAGGTTTGAGGCCCAGTCACAATGGTGGCTAATGGTAGCAGGGCTGGCCGTGGTGGTCCCTTGCTCTAGGCAGTGGAGTCTTTGGCTTTGCCATGTTCTGCATTGGCGCCTGTGCACTCACATATCTTGCTGATTGCTACCAGGAGGTATGCTTGTCCAGGCTTCTGCCTCTATGTTCTGCGTATCCTGATGTAGTATGGTTAGATTATTGGCGACGCCCTAGTGGGCGTGGCATTCGTCCGCAACGGCCTGGCGACCGTTTTTGTCTTTGCATTGACGCCGTGGATCGAAGCTTCGGGGTTGGTCAATATGTTTATCGCGGTGACATGTATTGCGACGGCTATGACGCTGACAATACTTCCGATGATCGTATTTGGTAAGCGGCTAAGGGTCTGGACGGAGGTGAGGTATCGACGGATGGCAGCCTTGCAGCCAGGGGCTAGAAGGCTTTAGTTGGAGGCGAACCACATGGGCCAAATCTCAAAGCGTTGGATGAGATAGGCCACTAGTATGGCGAATACCAGAGATACGATAGAGAGCAGGCGAATAGATGCCCATTGGATTGGGTATAAGAAATACTTGTATAGTGATTTCGTAGTCATGTCTAACTTGCAATGAACTACTGATGCCCTAAGACACCTGTACTGAAATGAGGACATGTTGCCAACGAACATGAAGCTGAATTAGCGAATAGTTAAAGGTAGGCTATGTCGTCTGCCAGAAATTCATGGGAAGCAGGAAAAGAAAAATGATGAGGCACACCAAAGACCAGACCCATCTACGAGAAAGAAAAAGAAGAAGAAGAAGAAGAAGAGAAACATGGAGTTACTGTTCCTATAGTGGAGACTCTGGCATAGGAATCACACTATCTGTTGTGAAGCATATGCCGCAAAAATGGGATCCAACAATGAGCTATATCCGCTATCCATAACAAACTCAAATGAAGCAATACTTTCCAGTAAGCCGCTCTTTAGCATCGATTGAATACTGAGCTGTCGGGTGATATAGTTACGGTATGAAATCTCCAGTGAGTATTCATAGTAATACTACCAACTCTCTTTCCCTTCCATATGTTCATTGCGCTCTCAGCCGGGAGCGAGTGCTATAAAAACGAATTCGCTTTGGTCACCTTGGATAAAGCAGAATCGTCATCTTTCGGCTACGTCAATGTATTTCAGTAAATTGTCTTAACACAAATGAACTTGGCTCATATGAATTGCACCTATTGTTAGGATACAGATACCTCTAAACGGCAAGCCGTGGACTACAAAGATACGGGAGGTATCAGGGGCATCAAAGCGGATTGCATCGTTTATTGGCTACGACTCTTTCCTGAATCCAGTACACTGGTATTCAAACAGTTTTCAAGCCATCAGTCCTAGAGACTGATAGAGATACCATAGTTCATTGGTCTTGCTCTTGGTCTGCAATAAAGGTGTTGAGGGTACGCATTGAATGAAACTTTGTGATCTTGTTATCCCAGAAAACACCATCACTAGTTCCACAAGGAGGCTCATCATGATGTATCTTAGTTGGGCGACCGGATGGGTAGATCTGTGCTAAATCGTCTGACAACCTATCATTGAGTCTCTCTAAGCCGAAGAATGCCTTGGGTTAGGACGCGCCATCATACCCCGGAAGTTCATTCCGCACGATCATGTCGGAAGATAATTCCTACCAATACTTTCCAGATGGCCTTCAAACCTAGTCATTCCATGTATTCAACCTTGCTGCCCCGCATCTCTCTACCATTTCCCGCACAAGCAACCACCTATCCTGAGATAGGAGACAGCAGAGCCTACAGCAAGTGGGTTCGATGGCAGCTGCAGTGAACCCAGGAGCTGGAGTACTGCCAGCTTCGACAGGCCAAGTGCCCGGCTCGCGCCGGGCACTTACCTCTATCATTTATCCTACAGGGTCATTGGGCCATGCTGTGAGCCTTACGCAACATCCAGCAATAGCAATTCCCCCGGTACCATCTACGTCTTTGAACATAACCCGGGTACTGGGATCGGAGCCAGCAGCTATATCGCAGATGCACATTCAACCAACAGCTCCTCCACCAGCATTATCACCAGCTCAAGCGCAACGTTCACAAAGCGTCATTGTCACGGACAACCTCAGTCACCATGGCTTCTTCGTTGATCGACAGCACTATCAGCCCACAAGCGTCTCCATTTCCATCCCTCATCCGAAAGATTCCCCTCCAACCACACCCTTCACGCAGCATACGATCTCAGCGCCCCCCTGCGCAGCACTGACCCAACCTTGCCAGTATACGCAAGACCATCAGCAATGGGATATGGCCAGATACGTATGTCCGCAAGTGCATGGACACCTACAGGAAGATCAGGCTCCGCTTATGGACATACCAACACCGTTAGAAGGACACTTTTTCTCTTGGACAGCGAGGAGACAAGGGGGCGATGGGATCAACGCGTCGCTCGATGAGGCACTGGATGACTTTATCGCCGGCGTCAACGCGGAGATGAAGGGCGGACGGGTTCTGATGCCGCCTGATCCGTCGCTGGGTGGTCACTGGCCTGGGAGGTATATTGAAGGGTCGGGCGTGTGAAAGGGAATAATTGTAGAGCGGACGAGTACTCAGTGACCACGGGGTTGTTTTTAAGGATACAGTAATCCTGGATAGAGGAGGTAATTTTGGATTTCAAGATTTTAAATATCGATGTAGTTCTTAAAGAAGTAGGTAAGATATAATGTTTATGCAGCCGTTAGCGAACGGATGGGGTCGGTTATGCGTTAAGGCATTACTACAACATTAGACTTCTCTGCTATTTTATAGATGTGCAACTATAAGTAGCTTCTCATTCGAGCGACCAGTCGCAATTTCCATTCTTATTGCAGCCTTTGCTCTACCAACTATTCCATGTCGCAGCTAGATATTATGTGTATCAACCAGACAGACGCGAAATGAATAGACGTTGCTTGGAACAGGATCCTGGCCTGGATGTTTAGTTCCTCCAGAAAACTAATCTGTTAAGAGGAATAATACTCGCTGCGATGATACAAGACTGTGGCTTAATATTTGCACACTAACTATAACTCAAAAGACAGACTCCATAACGCCCAAACATCCATTCGTTCCAAACGTCTCGTCAATTGACACACTGCGACTACACCGAATCACCATCCCGAAGCCACGTGAAATTTGATGAGCCCTTACTTGCCCTAGCTATCGCAGCCTTCTTCGAGAACAGGCAATGATGAGCACGCGGGTCTTCATACCTCGCTGGCGGCAGCAGGGGCGACGGTTTAGAGTAGTCGCTGTATTCTCGTTGCTTTCGCCAAGGGTGCCCTTGGGCCTGCACGTCCGCTCTCATCACTTTTACAGAGTCCTTTGGTGGAACTGTTACGGCTGGAAACTCACGGAGGGGCCATAGATGATCGGTTGTATCCGCCTCTCGACTATCAACCTCCTCGAGTCTGATGAACTGTCCTCCCGCTCCCGCGCTGGAGTTCGACGAGCCGGATTTAAACGGGGATTGAACTCGATGGCCCGACCCAGACCCGGTCCCGGATCCTCCGCTGCCTGGCTTTGACTGTCTTGATCCGTATCTGTATCCGCTACCCGGATGGCTTTCAGTCTTGAATAATGTGCTGTATATCCGTTTGGTCAGCGCCCGAATGCCTGGCATGCAGGAGCACATGATTCCAACATCGATCTCGAGAAGACTCCAAATGCCGACAGGAACGAAGTCCTCTGTAGAAATTCTGTTAGGAACAGTATTGCCCAGGGAGGGGAATAGTGTTGACGCACTAGTTGGATTGGTAGTGTCGTTGAACCCGACTGTTTCAACAAGGCGGAGGATGCTTATAACGGTAACACTGCATGTCCACCAAGGGTCAACCCTAGCTCTCGCAGATCAGACAAGAGACATACACAAGCCCCACGGCAAACATCAGGCACATGCCCACCCTCTTCTCGATGCTCATCTGAAGCTTAACAAGAACCGGCATTGGAAGGGCAATCACTAGGACATCAAGGAAGATATTAATAATCGAGTGCGCGAGGAGGAGCGAGTTATGGCTGCTGCATTTGCCTTCATGTTCACCATCCCATTGGTTCCAGTAATAGGATATTGGATTGCAAGAGAAGACTTGTGCAAAGAATGACCCGATCGCCCAGAGGGAGGTTATGGCCAGCGAAACGAAGACTGCTGCGCGTAGAAGAGCATTCGGGAAGAGTCGGAGGTAGAGAAAGAGCATGGATAGTTTGATCAATGCTGTGCAGATCGTGTAGAGAACTTCTTCTATGAAGAACAGCTGCAGCAGATGTTGTTAGTGGCTTGGGGTAGCGGCCTTGCGGAAAGGGAAGGGGGCAGAAGGTTACACTATACCTTGAGAGTCTTGCTGATGTCGCTGAACGGGACGGTCCAAATGTTTTTGCCTAACCCGTGGGTCTTCACTTGACTCCTGTCAGTTCAGACCGCTTCAATTTCGTTTCTTGAGTGTATTGGGGGGCATACGCGGGAAGCCAACGCCGCAAATGGCCGCCGCGACAACCTGGGATTTCTGTTAGCACTCTTCCTGTAATTGCATATATCATGCGCCGTCTTGCGCAGCTCGTACCAGGGCAGCACATATTGTATAGTCATCTAGCCCCAACTGTCCGGCGATAATGCGATACGTTCCTCGTAGTGCAACGGAGACGATCGCCACAATGATGCCAACGATATTGACGATGGGAAAGGTGATAGTGTTCTCGCTAACTGGATACTGACACGTCGAGTAGGAGAAGTTCTGCGCCGCTGCGAGCCTGTCAGTAGCTGTTTGCAGGGAAGGGACCCCGTCGGCGATCGATGTGTGGACTAACTCAGGGATTCCCGGACCGTGCAGCTCGCAAGCATGCACGGCGTGAGTTGCGCATTCAGCTGAGCGTCGGCGCAGATACAGGCGAAATCGGTCAGCGAGCAGGTGGAGTTATTGAGGGCGCTGATCAGACAGGAAAGCTGTATCCCATTGTCAGTCGTCAACGTCCACGTCAAAAGGCCAGGGCTGTAATCCGTACCGCGCAGTTTGGAAGACTGTCCATGGCGCCGACGGGGCGTACATTGACATTGGGGATAGAGAAAAAAGAGAGACGTTCAAAGAGATAGGGGAGAATTAGAAGACCCATGAGCAAGTGAGGCTGTTATATCTCCCCACCGTTCGCCTCCTAGAAATCCTGGGGAAGTGGGGATGGGGAAAGGGATCAAAGTAGGAATATGCGGCTATAGTGGTCTTCTAACTACTCGCATTGCGTGGCGTCGGATCCTGCCCTATGAGTGTGGATTCCATGTGGAGTGAGCAAGCCCTGGTCTTGTCGTGTCTGCACTGCATCCCCGCCGCTTGACTCAGTAGTCCTGACATGGACCTGAAATGGAACGGGCCGAAGAGTAGATTGCGCAACAATTATTGGTCAATTCGAGCCTTCGGACAGGCTAGGGCTTAGCAGAGAGGTCTGTGCAGACGTGCTCACCCGATATTCTCTCTGACTAGCCCGTCAGCCAAATGAGTTCTCGTCGGCGACCTCGGCATGACCGCGCTTGGTATAAATCAAAAAGGGTTCCTGGTCTTAGCGTCCACGGTGCCGGGAGGGCTCGGTGGCGTTGGCGCGTTGGCGTAAGACCCATTGGACACGAGCGCAGTTATTAACAAAAACCAAGGGCACAAATGAAGCCAATGTATTCCTGAGAGCAAAGCAGGACCGCTGTACTAGCTCCATGGCTTCGTTCTGTCCCACCGCAGCTGCTGTCCGTGCCACACCTCTGACGCAGGAACAGGGGTCCGATTCCATGCGCATTAGCGGACTCATGTTCGAGTCGTCCAGCACTGTGCAAGGTATTCTGACTCTGGTCCCATTCACCGGTCACATCTCGCCGACTCTGAATGCCGAGAAATAGAGTAGCCAACGTGATCCCTGGGAAGGGGGATATAATGGGCATCCCTCCTACTGAAACCACATCATCGGAACATGAAACTGTTGACGACGCCACAGGAAACCTACGCAGGTTATCTTTCAGACCACCTGTAACTGGTTTCTAGACGAGTTGCCTACTCGCGAGATCCTATCCTACGAATGAAGACGCGATTCGATCGCGAAGCTAAATACAATCATAGATACTAGCGGCAATCAGGAGCGCTACGTTTGTCTTCTTTGGAATTACAGAACCATGTGGGGAAATATTCGTCTAATAGGCTTTGACATGCATACTAGATGCATTTAAAATTCGTAGGAGGTATGTTGACGAGTAGCTCACAGTATACCTTCCTGTGCCAAGTAATATCAACAACATCACTGCGTGCACCGAGCTTTTAAGTGTAGGAGGCAAATGACGAGGGCACTATCAATTCGTGTAGACTCCCTAAGACCAAGATAGATAAGTAATATGATAGAAGAGAATGAGGATGCTCCAGGCAATTGAGGTGGCGCTCTTTAACGATGCACTTCAAGTGATATAGCAGGAAGGCAGAGAGCAAGTGCTAGGACCAACCTACAAACCGCCCAAGTTTTCTGACTCGACACCTGCTTCTCAAGGTCATACCAGATCTACGCTTGGCATCTCAATGAATGGTTGATCATCGAGTCATGACCGAATATCAGCCCTCGGGGGCCATGGTCTGACTTTGAACAACGCTGTGGGAAAGATCTGCAATAAGGGCTGGAACTTGGGTCGATCTCAGGGGTATCTAACTAAATACCCCGCTATTGGGAACACGCCCCGACATTATCTCCCCACACTGTCGCCGTCTCCTTACCCGGTCGGGATTGCGAATGCCTTCTCCATGGCCGTCCGGTTAACTGGCTGAATTTACCTCACTGGCGAGGGAAACGAGGCCCTGTGAACGGTCTGGAAAGGGCAGGCCCGTCTGACAGATTGCTAAATAGGGAGATGTGCCAGGATTCAGAGGGAAGGCTGACATCAAAGTGGTCCAAGAAGGGCATAACCGGCCGAGTAGGAGATGATTGTAGCCTGCCCCTAGTCTAGATAGTGTGTCTAGGTATGAGGACGATCAGTTCAAGTTGGGAGTTGTAGCTATACCAGGGTGGACACGAGGGGCGGTGGAAGCAATTGCGGCACAGACAGGATCTGAGCTTTGACCCGAGTAGTGGCAGATCGTCATAAGTCGTCGGGAGATGGTACTGTTCGCATTGCGCTAGGTTGAAGATCATACATTCGAGAGGGCGAATTCCATGGAGATCTCACGGGTGCGGCCAAGTTGGCAGATCAGCCAACCCAAACCTGCGTACTAAGCCGTCACTGGTTGCCTCCAGAGGCTTTTCGTATGTGGTAGTCTCTTCTTCGAGGAGAAGAGGATCACTGTTTGCCTGATGGTCAGACCAGATGTCATGGACCTCATGCTGAACTCGCCACTCCACCCGTCCGCACCGCAGATCAAGCGTGAGACAAACTCTTCGTGCTCGTAATGCGATTCGCTGCCATAGTAATACTTCAAGTCCCTCCTGCAGGGCGTCGGGAAGAGGGCAATAGGTAATCTAGAGCTAGGAACACCGCCAGCTACCGAAGGTCGATACTAAATCCCTAGCGGGCACCAATAACTAGCGCAGCGTGTTGTAATCTACCACATAGAGGCTTGTTATGCTATCCTTGTACAATCTCACACTGATGCCCAGTTGGGGCAATCAAGAAGTAGTTCACGGGCTTCATAGTCTTCCACGTTGTTTCCGGGGCCAACCTAACCCCTCGGCATCTCCTGAAGAACTCAGCTGCCGCCAGCCGCAGTTCCATATACGCCAGGTGTATACCCAAGCATGTCCTCGCGCCAGCACCAAACGGCGAGAACGCCAGCTGTGCTGCGGGATCTCCGGCCTCGTTCCCCTTCAGCCACCTCGAAACATCAAAACTGTCCGGGTTCGGGAAGAGATTCTTGTCACGATGGACCGTCCAGCTCTGCGTACTCACCGTCATGCCCTCGGGGATGAAATATCCACCCAAAGTAGCCCCCCCTCGAGGCACAGTCCGTGGGAGAGATCCTGGAGCAGCGCCGTAGAGACGGAGGGTCTCCTTGATCACGGCGTTGAGCACCGGGAGTGTCTCGAGCTTTGCATCGTCGTAACCCTCTTCTAGAGCGAGTACCTCGCCCTCGATCTCCCTCTGCAGCTGGGGCTGGCTCAGTACCGCCCAGACCAAATATGTCAGAGTCACGGCGGTGGTATCCGAGCCGGCAACAATCATATTGCCTGCTTCCGCGATAACTTCCATCTCGCTCAGACCACTATCTCTATCCGTGCATTTGTTGGCTTCGTACAGCATCCCTGAGAAGATATTTCGGCTCGAGTCGCTGTTTGCTCGGGCATTCGTGACGGCCTTTCGTCCGTAACTGGTGAGGTAGTCATTGGCGCGGAACATCGATCGGACGACTGAGAAGGGCAGATGCCTTGCGATGAACCCGACAAACGGGAGCTCAGCGTTGATTCCGGAGCCCATCATTGTACTTTCGAGGACTTGGATGTATTCGTTTTTCTACCCGGTCAGTCTGCATCACGACCAAGGGATTACCCAAAAAGAAAAGAAAAAGAACAGAAAAGGAAAGGAAAGGAAAGGAAAGGAGGCAAAAGAAATGAGAAAAAAAAGGCAAAAATGAATGAAGAAGGGAAAAAAGGCAAAATGCAAAAGGAACATACTACACCAATATTCAGCATATCGAAATCCTCCCCGAACATCAGATGCCCTACCACATCTGTTGCAAGGAACGTCCACCACTTCAGTACATCGCATCTGCCCCCGTCTGCCTCCAATTCCCCCTTTATCCGATCCACAGCCAGGCGCACCTTGCTCCTCACTACGCTCTCCCATACCCTTCTCAACTCAGTATTCGATAATGCTCTCGCAAACAGTCTCCGTCTAGCCCCGTGTTGCTTGGGATCACTCATAGCAAACACCCCCGGCGATTCCTGGCCCATAACAAACTTCTCGTACCATTCGCTTTTCAGAAAGGGCGAGCCGACACGGTGGATCTCTCTAAAATCGGGGAGAGAGGAAACGGAGACTTCGGTCGGACTGACACGTACAATGGGGCCGTATCTCTGGTGCAGGCTGTGGATGAAGTATATCCGTTGTCCAGTAATTACGGAGAGTTTCAGAGGCAGCAGGGTTAGACTAGTGTAGAATGGCCCTGGAATGGACCTGAGCGGGGAGGCAAGAGCGTTGTATATCCTCTACGTGCAGGTTGTCAGTCTCAGTTATAGCCTGCATTGGACACTAGGGGAAGATTTGGGAAGAGCGTATACCTGTGCAACCCAGAGCGCGCAC
This sequence comes from Aspergillus spinulosporus, assembly GCA_003574815.1. Taxonomy (NCBI): domain Eukaryota; kingdom Fungi; phylum Ascomycota; class Eurotiomycetes; order Eurotiales; family Aspergillaceae; genus Aspergillus; species Aspergillus spinulosporus. Next base: position 89,062 of record QPHH01000026.1, on the reverse strand, counting down.
GCTAAGGCAATATACTTCCAGATTCGCTCCATCGTCGTCGGTCGAGTTTATCGTCATCTGCATAGAGGGTTATTGTATCGCGGCCGTCTATATCAGCTTAAATACTGCAGACTGGATCCCCATACTAGGTATAGAATCATCCCCGCTGCGGGGATAAATCAATCAATTCGGATCAGTTGGTGGACCTGCCGAATTGTCCTCCACTTTACCGATCCACGAAATAGGGCCCGTTTCCCCGTTCCAGACCCTGTTTTCGGCTTCAGGACTTGACTTCCAGGATAGGCTAGCCTAAAGGACGAGCGGCCGGGGACAATGAACTTCATGTTGTGGAAGTAATGCAGTCTAAGCCTGAATATAAATCATTCCTATAACCAGACTGACACATTGGCACGTTGAAAGCCAGAGTTGCTAGGCTCTATATGCCCCGAGCAATGGTTATATCTGTATTCCTGTCACTTCTGGCTGGTCAGTGGTGTTGGTGAAGAATGAACGCATAGGTCTGAAGAACTCGATTGCTATTCTAAAAAGATTGACCATTCACTCCTATCATCTCGTCTCGGTCAGCCTTGAGATCGGCAGGCACACAGAAAGAAACTACAGTAATGGTAAACTGTGCGAGGCGAGAACATGCTTTCTTTCAATCCAGATTGCCTTTTGGGCTGGTTTCATCTTGCGATGCGAGCCTTTTCCCTCTGGACTTGAGGGTTGAGTTGCGTGCACGGTAGTGAACTTTTGATATGTGAGTGGATATTGCGGGTAAGTATAGAATAGTGAGGTCCCAAGATTGTTCCGGTGTATCGCGCCAGGGATTTTCCTAAAAGAACATATCCCAGTGCTACCTGATGTGCCTGATGCTAGCTACTTATATTTCTTCGTCCAGCAGGAAGAAGCAATATACTATCGAAATGGGCCGCAGCGGCAATACGCATTGCATGATATCCAACCTTGTGGAGTACTGAACCCCCCTGTATCAAAGATGTAAAATTCTGAGGTCTGCAGGGTTGCAAGCCCACGAGGCTCCAGAAAAGGTTACTTGGTCGTGTTTGACGAATAAGGCCTGTCGATTTCCTCCCAGGAGGACTCGTCGTCTTGCCGTTCACGCATAGGTGTACCTAAGTAAGTCCCGGGACAGCTATTACAATATTCATTGATTCCCATGAGTAAGTAGATCATTTCCTTGGGATGGCGCTGATCTCTACTATGTACCTTGTTTGTGAGTGGTGATGACTGTCGATTTGCGTCCAGAACGGGACAATCGCAACAAGGCAAAAAATATACATTGGCGGGGGCTGTGAAACAGCAACGCAATTCAAGACTCGTCGAGCCTGGAGTTATTCAGGCTCGAGTAACGGATAGAAAACGACAGAGACCCCAAACCCCGGTTATATTGATGAATTGACTTCTCCTTGGTAACTGAATGGGAGGAAGTAGGGCTCACGCTGCAGCTGTACAGTCTAGGATAGGTCAATTATTCGACTAAAAATAAATAAACCCACCACGTGGAGTAGTTTCAAATAGTATTTGAGATCTAATGGAATGAGGAGGCAATAAAGCATCTCTACGACGGGCAAACGCCATTGTCTCGATATCAGCCGGCCCTGACAAGTCTAGTTTACTAATTGACAATGACTGGACGACCACAGACTGCATGATATAAGGCTCCTCAAGACAAGCGGCCATGCCGAACTTACGGGCGAATTACTGGGTATAGATGTAGATTGGTTTCGTTGAACAGACAAAGGAAAGAGACTTTTCAATAAAGCATATCTCATCGCGACTCTTTCACATTCCACTCCTGCTTCACTGTGATCCCCGTTCCAGTACCAATCCCAGCACCCCTCCTCGCCATTTTTCCCCTCGTCTCCGTCAACGACTCGAGACTCCCGGTACTTTCCCCGTCCCCAGTGACCGTATCCTGCGACACCGAAACACCAACATGATGTTTCGGCCCCAAAGGCCTAAGCCAGAGCTGACTTGTATCATCATCAAGCGGCTGGAAGCCATCATCGCCAACCCTGGAGTTCCTGTTGCCCCTCTGCTTGGACAGGGACTTTGAATGCGAATGCGGGTGCGAGTTGGAGTTCGAGTATACGGGCGTTTGGCCCGTTGCATCGTTGCTCCCGCCCCTTCGACCGAGTAGCGGCCGCATCATCGGCACAGAGGCGAGGATCACGGCTAGGCACGGCTCAATCCCGCTGAAGATATTGGCTTTCGGCATAGTGTAGGTGATATCTGCGAAGTCCATTGTGGAGAGGACGGAGATGCGGAGGGCGGAGATCACGCATGTTCTGCATATATTCCCTGTTAGCAATCTCAAGCTGGCTTTTCTAAGGATGAAAGGGGAGAGTGAACGTACACAGCACCTAGGCCAAAGACAGCAATCAGGGTAACCTTCTTATACGTCGCCATCTGAAGCTTGGACAGGCTCGGCATCGGCAGCACGAGGACCACCACGTCGGTGACAAGATTGATAATTCCCGTGATTGTAAAACTCGTAACCTGGTCCCCGCAGTATCCTCCTGGAATAGTTTTGTCCCAGTTATAGGCAAAAGGGCGACAGATCAAACAACCCGCTAGGATCGTTGCGATCGCCCAAGCGACAATGACGCCCATTGTTGCGTACGAAGAAACAACAAGCCACTGGACGGGGAAGATGCGGAGGTACAGGAGGAGAATGCTGACCTTGGTGCAGCTGAGGCTCAGCACCCATAGGAACTGCAGGGGGATGATGAGCTTCGACATGGTGATCACGGGCTCAGTGCCCCATCTGGGGTCTGCCACGATGACACTGACGTGGTCATAACCGATGCCTGCTCGGAAAACGCCAGTAATACTGATGCACTGGAGGCCGACGGCGAATGCCTGACCGGTCCAGATAATCGGTTATTCAAATGACGAATGTTCGAGGGCTGGGCTGACGTACGCATGCAATGATGATAAAATAGTCGCTAAGAGTCCATTTCTTGCGCGCGATCTTGTGCGCCAGCAGCCGGAGGAAAACGGCCGTGATTGCAAGGATGGAGAAGGAGAAGGAGCAGCCGAGCACGGAGTGCTGGGCGTGCGTTTTGATCGGGAAGTTGGACATCATATTGATCCCGCAAGCCCCCTGTAGCGAAGGAAGCGAACCTGAATCACTGGAGATTCCACAGGCTGATATTGATATGCTGATAGTTGAACGGTTCTCCCCCCTGGAATATTGACCGGACCGGGGTGAGGCAATTGTCTGGCGAAAAGGCTCAGTTTCCGGGGCTTAGGGCCAAGTTAAATCGCGGAAAGAATCGTGCCCTTGGACGCAGAGGCCAAAAAGCCCCCAAAGGATTGCGATTGTGGGCATCGGGTAGATGAGATGAGGCCCGCTTTTCCCGTCCTCAACGTGTAGCCTGCGACCTGGAGCCGAAGCTCCAGGAGAGGTATCAGAATCTGAGAAGGAAAGCATCGTCCCGTTTATACATCAGATGTTTGCAAACATGATCCTTGTTCAGTTTCTGCAGAGCTTCTGCATAGTTTCTGCAGAAAAATAAGAGTTGTCATATAAGCTAAAAGCTCCAGAAAACAGAGTTCAGTCAAACATGTTAGATTATTGAGTATCCCGGCTTGGAATGGGGGCGAGGCGAGTGTTGGAATCGCGCCGCCGAACTTTAAAAATTGCAGGGCCCACTTTTCCATACCTTATGATTGGATTGGGTGCTTCGCTCGAGTCAGTTTGTGACGCTCGTTTCTTGCTAGCAGCTCGGTTAACGTGTCAGTCGCGTACCTCAAGGGCCCAGAAACCGGAGGCCGGGACCGCTTCCCCAGCCGTTGGGCGGGACGGGGCTGCCCGGCAATGGCTGTATGGTGTCCACGGGCCAGAGACAAATGTGCCCAGAACAGCTTTGTTCCTGGCGATGGCTTAGTCTTGTCCTTTGGACTCTACACTGTCTCTTCGCCAAGTCTTTAACCTCCAGCCGAATCAACGGCCTGCTATTCAGTCTGGCTGGACTAGCTGCTATTGGTATAGGGGCGCCCGGCGTAGTGGGGCCCTGGGGCATCATTATAAATAGAGCGCACGAACTGCAGCGCAAAGGAACTGCGCATTCCCCTTTCTTGGTAATGCCTGGAGTTCTAAACTAGCAAAACGAGCGCACGGGCGTATACCGCAGACTGTTCCTAATAGTTTGGCCTAGCGTCTCCCGGCGAGAATTGCTTTTTCTTCGCCTCTGTCATTTGACTCAGTATGCTGGAATCGCTGGAATTCTCCGACGATAAACGTCGCAGCTCTTCAGGTTGACTCCCTCGCTCCCACTGCTTGACATGATAGAGAACAGAAGAGTTTGACTTCCAGGTCTGATTTTTCATCAACCCTCGCCTATCCGCCTATCCGCGCTTGCCTCGAGAGATATCACTGTGAGCTCCTAAACTAGCCAACTGCCTTTTCAACCCCCACCCGCTTTATAACTCTGATGCTTGTTCATCAATGTGGACTTATTGCTGAAGCTTGACTCCTACGTTGATGCAACCGATTTCAGTTAGCCAAGGTAGTATAATATGAAAAGATAGCCCCGTCTCAGTCCTTCTCGGCATACCGCGGCATGTATTGTATTGGCAAAAATGACGGGATGATATTCAAATGACGAGAAAATCTTCAATGGCTTAGGTATAGGAATTGAGGCATGGATGAGTCTCGAGTGGGATCGGGGTGTGAATAAATATAGAATTGTGCTCCGACTTACGAACAGCGACCAAGGCTTTTTATCTTTATGTTTACGCAATTTTCCGGGTCCTTAATAGGACCCGCGAGAATACAGGAATACATATGATTGCAACGCTGCAGAAATCGTCGTAACTTCGTCCCGCACGAGCCAAATATAGCAGACCCAGCCGCTTGAACATCGTGCCAAACGTCATCACCATCGGTCCCCACAACAGGTTGGTTAGCAGCAGCTAATGCCCAACGAGCTCAGATCATCCCCTCCTCCTCCAAATCTCTAACGTCCTGTCCTTGCGCAGTCATATAAAGCCACGAGGAGACAGCATTGAACAGTGCAATAACAGCTATTCGCCGTTAGCCAAGCTGCTCAATTGCCCATTCACTATCTCCAGCAAGGAAAAAGGGGGAATAAAACATACCAAGCACAAAGCATGTCCAATAATACCCTAAATACTCGGAGAAACTTCCTGAGAGAAACGGACCAACCATTATGCCGATATTGAAGGGCAGTTCGATAAGCCCTGAGAGCCGGGAGTTTCCTCCATGAGGGCCGAACAGGTTTGGAGTTTCGCGCTCGAGCTCGTGGATGACGGCTTTGCATTCATTGTCAGTACCTCGCTTGTTACTAGTTTGGTGGAAACGAAGGGGGAAGAGGAGAAGGAGGGATATGGAATAACGCACCCATCATTTGAAACGTCCCAGCGCCACGCGTGAAAGCGAGACAGAAACCAATTCCCCCGATGGCAAGGACATATACCACCTGGCCAACCTTATCACCCTCAAGCTTTCCCCAGGGGAACTCCTGGCCCGGAACAGACAAGAGCCATAATAGAGGCGCGAGGAGACCACAAGCAATCGTCGTCGGATAACGTAATCCAATTCGATCCCGCAGCCAGCCGACTCCAGGACCCAGTGCGATTGTGGGGATCTGCAGACAAAAGAAGATCAGTCCCACGGGGAGACTGCCCCAGCCGAAGACGTCGCGGACGTGAAGAGGGAGGGTAGTGTCAAACGAAGCAAGGGTGAGAGAGAGGGCGAGTGTGTTGAACATGGAGGCGAGGATGTGCGGGTTGGTCAACATGATCCGGTAGAACCCGCGGGAGGCGGCGGATTTGGCGTCATCGGCCGCCGTTCCTGTCTCGTTGACATCGTCTTGGACAGTCTGAGCGCTGGGCGCCGCAAGAAGGGGGCTTTGTTCCAGGGCATCAGACCCTGATTGAGACCCTGATTGGGGTTTTCTGGCCGACCGGGTCTCGATCATAAGCAGTCTCGCCAAAAAATCGACAGCCAGCAGAAGCAAACCAGCAGACCACGCAGGCCAGTAGCCCACCAACTCCAGCAGGAATCCCGACACCATGGGCCCAGCGAAAATGCCCATTGAAATGAAGGACATTGCCGTTGAGGTGACCTTGCCCTTGCTACGCTCGTCGACGTTGTCGACGAGAGTCGCGAACGCGACAATCCACACAGACGCGCTGGCAATGGATTGCAGAATCTGACCGGCCATCAACACCCATACTGTACTATATCAGTATTGATATGTCGGAGCGATAGAGGACGTGGAAGGACGTGGATGGACGTACCGGTCGTAGCGCACGCAACGAGAGCAGTTCCGGACGCACATGCAGACAGCGACAAAAGCAGCGGAATCTTCCTGCTCGGCGTCTTATCCGCAAAATGCGCAATAAATGGGGCTGAGAATAGCGAGACGGCACCGTAGATGGTCAGCAGCGTCGTAGTGAAGTGCTGGGTTCGTGAAGGATCGAGATGGAGGCGTGTCTCGAGCATATACGGGAGGATGGGCACAACGAAGCCGAAGAGGAAGCATTCTGCAACCGCATTAGCAGGTATCCTTCACCCTACCCCTCTCCAAAGAAGATATGCGCACCAGAAAACAAACTGAGCGTCGCGGTCGTGATAATGAACAACTGAGAGGAACGCCATTTGTACCCCCAGGGTGGGCTGGCGCCGTCGACGGTCATGGTGGTGAGACTCTAACAGACGGGAAAAATCCAGCTCGCAGGCACGATGACCGGGGAAATGAGATTGTCTTCAAGTTTATGTTTCATTTGTTCCATCATTCCTCCTTATTCATTTTTGCTTGTCTTATTCCATTATATTCTAAATTTTTTTTTTCGGCTTCGCGATCGCCAGTGGCCTCGTTGGTCCAGGCGGGGCTTGTCAGCAAGCATGACCGATAAAACGACGATTATGCCTCAGATTACTCATCTTCTATTGGTTTAGGGTGTCTTACCTGCGTATTTTGTGCGAGCCCATGCAAAATTCCTCACCGTCAATCTGATCTGGATGACTCAATGGCCTGGATGCGATGTGATTCGGCCTTGCGGCTTGTGGATGCCTTACCCCAAAAGATGCTTGGACCCTTGGAGTCACCGTAACCGAGCTTCAGCTCCAATTCATTTGATACCCCCCTCTAATCACTCTCCATGTTGAGTCAGAGTGGACCGTCGGATATCGGAATGCTACCTTTCCTCCCACAAGCGTCTGGGCGTCTCCACGCTGGCGGGCCGGATTCTCCAGTAAGCATGGCTCAGATGACTGCTAGCTGGGTTGCTAGTTAAAGGGCCATCTAAGGCTGTATTGTAGGCATAGATGACAAGAAATTACCCTGCAGAGTATGTACTGATAAACTTGACGCAAAGGAGCATCGGGAGGCTCAAGACGAGATTGCGCCCCTTCTACAGTCAGTCACAGTGCAGTACAATCTGGGCCGCGCACGCCACTTCTCCCGCAATCATGTCATCAATCAAGTCCTGAAAGAGAAATTCCATTTCATTCTCTGATTCTTGATGTTAATCTTCCATTCATACAAATCACTCATCCCCGTTGATCCTATCGGTTGCCCTCCCAAACCATGCCCAGGCTATGAGGCATAGCATCTACAAACCCATTTCGTCGATACAGCTTCCGGCCCGGCTCGTCTGCAAGGAGGTTCACATATGGTTCTCCCTCGGCCTTGTTGTCCATAATATACCGTAACAGATTCTTCAAGATAACATCTCCCAGGCCTTTGCGCTGGTGCTCGGGTAGGACCGCCATGTCGACGATGTGAAAGTACCAGCTGCCGTCGCTGATAATGCGGCCCATTGCGACTGGGACTGGTTCAGGAGAGTTACCGGAGGGATCGGTGTATGTGATGTAGCAGCCGTACCAGGTCCCTGCTGCAACGGCGGCGGCTTGCGCAGGGGTTTTGGGGGACAAGCCGGATGTCAGGCGCAGGTGCAGGTAGGAGGGGACGGGAGGCGTGCCCACCGTGAGGGTGTAGTTTTGGGGGAGGGATTGGGTTGGATTGGTAACTGCCATTGTCGACGTTGACGGTTTCTGGCCCCGTTTCGTAGTTAAATATCCCGATGATAGGGGACCGGCTTACTGTAATATATAGGCTGAGGGAATAGTCTTTCTCCAAATCAGCTCACCAACTAGCACATGCTTTTTGTCACGCCCCACTACCAAGAAATTAGCGAGAAAAGGAATTTTTATTGAGTTACCAGCGTCTAAATAGGGGCTTTTATAATCTGTTTTTGGTTTTAACCACTGAGCTTGCGCAGTATGGGGGTTTAAATTGCAGAGTTGAATTTTTACACTTAATATGCTCTACTAAGCTGTTTTGAGTAATCAAGAATCAAGGTATTCTTCTTCAAAAGCATTTCAGGTCTCAAGTAGAAGCTGATTTTGCCATAAGTGCCAAGGCTACTCTCTGCGGAGTATTCTAAAGAGCATGCCTCTTTTCCGAGGACTTTCTGGCAAAGAGCTTGGAAGGGTATTGTCGCCTGATACCTGAGATGCCGTGAGGCAGGGAGAAGTAGGTTGCCGGTCCCGATGTTCAGCGCTCAGGGTCGCAAGATATGCCAGTCTGTCGGCGACCATGCGTGTTTCTAGATGGTTAACATCCAGTGCATTCTCATAGCCCATCAGTACTTGCTGATACATTCGCTCAGCCTCCTCTCGCGTGCCCTGTTTTATGTAAAGGATTCCAAGACGATGAATTGAGGCAAGGGTGGAGGTATTATCAGGACCATATGCCTTCTCTCCCTGCCAGTGCTCGCTGATACATCTCCTCTGCTTCCTTTAGCTTCCCCTGAACGGAATAGAGAAGACCGAGATTGTTAACTATATTTAGGGCTGATGTATGACCAGGACCTAGTGCCTTTTCACTGCCTGCCAATGCTTGCTGATAGAACTGCTCAGCGTCCTTCAGCTTGCCCTGATCAGAATGAGCTGAGATTGTGGACTGTACCAGCGTAGATGAGTGATCTGAACCCACTGTCTTCCTTCTGCTTTCCAGGGCTTTCTGATACATCTCCTCTACTTCTTTCCGCAACCACTAATTAGAGTACAGATTTCCTAGACTATGCCAGGCTTGGCAAATGTTGAGTTTGTTATTCTGGTCAGTATCCTTATTTATTGCAATAATTGCTTAGCATGCGGAAGCAACCGCTGCAGAAGTCTTGCAGATACACCCAGGAGAAGTAGAAACGTAGTGCTTGTGGTGATGTGACGCTTCAAAAAGGACATCATCTGCAGATCTCGGGCGATGCTAGTCAGGCTGTGATTTATGGATTGCTTGCAGAAGCCGTAATATCTTTGCTTGTAAGTCCCTGCGGGACCGTTCTGCCCGAAGACCTGCTACTAAAGTTCTGATCTCTTTATTTGGTCTTCCAAGCGTGCCCTATATCCCTGTCTTCCTCTCAAACCCGCCAGGTTACTGCCTGCCGAAGTCGTATTGAACCACAGAATCACTTATTATAACATCTCCTGGAAATATCTCCTCACCAGACAGCGGACAAGGCGCACCTCCACAAATCCCAACAAGAAGTGCCACATTGATCATTCTAATAGCTGACCTTCAAACTTGATGCCGCGCTGGCAGCACTTCCTCTCCCTATCCCGGCCATGTAACATACCACCTCATTATGGCTCCCGATTCTCCCGTTGATGTTAGCATTTGGAACGAAACCCTGTTGGCCACTATGAGATTATAACCCAGCTTCTGGTCTCTGTTCCACTCTGGTGGTTGGCCAGTATATTCGTTGGTCTGAGGGTGATTTACCCGACTTCTCGCTGGAACCCTATTTCCAACGGAACTTGCTATCCCACGCTGTGCAGTCAGAAGATTCATGCCCCGCTTTGACAAGTAATTATGATATAGCTGTCGACGATATTGAGGAATTTTGTTACTTGACCTGCAGATGGATGGGTTGTGATGATATGCAGCCTGGTCAGACCATTTGTCTTAGCGACGGCGAGTTGTCAGTTCTAGCGCCTACCTCAAATGCTGTCTGCGGCCCTCAGATAGCAGACACTGTCCAGCCCACCCGTGATGAAGTACCAACTAGTCTCAGGCTGGTCTCAATTTGGCCCGCCTCAATACTTGGTGTGATCTTTGGAATTAAAGTGGCCTCACACCTGACTACTTTACACAAATTGACTCTCTTATTGTGCCATCAGGAACCACTGCAGCGGGAACCAACGGGTGTAGTGACAAACGTGGTGCTAAGACCATCAGTGACGCTAATAGACTAAATGAATTTATAGCCGTGAGGTTCTACGAAGGGTTCAATTACACCGTAACTGTTTGTACATGTCCACCCTGTTCATCAACGCCAGAAAATACACTTACATACATTTGCATTCGGTACCATCATTTCTAGCTACAAGGTCAGTATGTCGGACGATGAAGATATCTTCAATGCCTTTCAGAAGCTTTCAGACGTGAAGAAGATCATATCCTTTGATGCTTGGGCTTTTTTTTACTAAACCATCCACGTACTCCATTTTTAGGCAAGGAGTGACATCAGCCACCAGAGAAGTAGTGTGAACAATGTCATAGACTGTTCTCAGCATTGATCTTGACGGTCTGGATTTTGATTTGAAGTATCCCGGTGCGCTGGACATCCCCGGTAAGTGTCACTTATTGACCCATCAACATTTATATACTGACTATCTCTAACTAAAAAGTCCTGATGACAGGGACGGCAGGAAAATAAGAACACTGCTACCTGGATTTTCTCATGATTTTCCGAGGTGGCCTTCCGTTCAACAATACACTCTTAATAGCTGCGCCGGTTTTTACTGGTACTTGCAGAAAAGGGTTACTGCCAGCTGCAGAGATCCACCTATACTCCGTGAACTTCATAGCTACGGCTTCCTAGTACTGAATCTATCTTATTTCGTTTCTTTCTTTCCTGGGGGTGAAAGGGAGCTGTGGTAGCTCACTTTGGGTGAGGCGGAGGATAGCGCGAGCAGACGTCTTCGAAGAAGTGAGTCTCTGATGGCTAGGGTGCTATCCCATCTGCGCCTTTCGGAGTGCTCAGATGGTAGGGATCATCTAAGAGGGGCGCCCTCAAACGTTCAGGAAGGCGTCCTTCTGTGATGCGTCAGAAGAGGGAGTGAGCAGGAGTCTTATGGAGAAAGGCGTACAGAATGATTACTTATATGAGTACTCAAATCGTGCCTCTGGGCGCGCTTCATTCCAGGACGTTGCTTCCTGCGATCAGGCAATTATTCTGAAGGCAGATTGCCACGTCGTTGATGAAATCCTAAGCAAGACTCCCGCTGCGGTATATGAAACGATAGAGGGTAAATATTGTATAGCCCGCACGGGACCTTTTCCGAAGGTCAATGACGTATGATTGTTATTCGTAGACGCTGGCGTATCCGGATGAGGTTTGTTGGAGATGGTTGGAGACTACGCTCTTGCGGGCTACTTAGGGCTTGACACTGGCTGTAGACAGTAGTAGTTATGACTAGCAATCGAGTTCAAAAATTAAACTGGATAGTTTCAAATCGAACATAAACAGGATCCTTAAGTTATTAAACTAACCACCTCCACTGCCACCACCTCCTCCTCCACTACCACCACCTCCTCCTCCACTACCACCTCCCCCTCCACTCCCTCCGCCAACTCCGCTCCCACAGCCACTATAACCCCCTCCGCCATAGCCGCCATAATAACCCCCTGCGTACCCACCGGAATCACTCTGCAGCGCCCCAGTCTCGGTACTGGCACCGCATCCAGAACCGCAGTTATGCTCAGCACCGTGGGTAGGATCGTCATCGCCAGCGGTCTGATCCGTCTTCTGAAACTGCCCATCCGCACATTGATAGCCTTCGCCAGACGTGCAGGTATCAGTGACAGGATAGTAATACGGGTAATAGTTGGCCCCCGCATTAGCAAAAGGCTTGTGATCGGCCCGTTGCTCCTGAAAACCTACATATCCGTATGGGATATCATGCGTTGTGGCACTCTTTCGGTACCGCGGTGTGCCGGCAATCTGCCAGGGAATCTCGAAGACCATCATCCGCGCGTCGCGAAGTTTCTCATACGTTTCTATCTGTTCCACACGATTGGACATGGCCCATTCCGCCAGGAAGTAGTCCTTCTTGGCGCCGAGTTCATAGTAGTGGCTGTACGGTTGTGCGCGGTGGATGCCACCGAGCTTAGTCCGCGCGAGACAGGGTTCTTTCAGCAATAGTCGGCTGTCTTCGTTCAGCCAGGCTGTGACTTTCCCGAACCGGCGAGACTGCGCCATTGCCGTTGCGACGCGGTGGAGGGCACCCGCGGCGGCGAGGATGGACTGGCGGGACCGTACCCAATCAACTGGTGAGATTGTTGTGTTTCCGGCTGGCGGAGGGTACAGGTGCTGCTCACGCTGGAGATGGAGGGTGATCATGGACCAGCTGTCGAACGGAAAGGCCCAGACGTGCTTTGTGATGCTGCAGTCGCCGCACTTGGTCGGACAACGCTTCCATTTTTCAGAGCAGTCCCATGGGAAAGTGCCCTGGTACCGGTACAATGGGCCGCCAGAGAACGAACCCCAGTCGTGCCAGTACTCTTGCAGAGTGTCGATGATATCCGCGTCATTGAAGCGACCAAAGTAGTATCGATGCAAATATTCCTCCGTGAAACCATATGGAACATCGTGTTTGGTGAGGATGCGATGGTCCGGATACTCGGTTGCCGTTGGGCAGAGGAAGCTCATCAGGTAGAGAGGACCCCCGAGAACCTCGTGTACGGGACCGTTAACAAGGGGTCCGAATATGGCCGGATCAAGCAGGGAGGAGCAGAATGTGAGGTCAGTATTGGGATTAGTAGTTTCAGTAGCAGATCTCTGGTTGACAAGTCTTTCACCGATTGCCTGGAGGTAGATCTTCAGTCTGCTACCGAGAAGATGTTTCAGCTTGTCCAGTATTGGGGTTGTCGATGCTGCTAGTATTTTGCTCTGCTCGGCCCTTGACAGGCCCAAATCCAACGCATTAGCAGCGGCCAGGAGAAGCTGAACAGTTTCCTGCTGCGCCTGGCCTTCCTCTCCTTCAGACAGCAGACCGGAAAACGGCGCGCCGACCACCTGCTTCATGGCGAGCTTATAACGTTTTGGCTTACCCACGGGCTGTTCACACTGCCATAGCTGCCCTCCTGCTTCCCGGTCCATACGGAGCATGTGCTGGGTGTCGCGAATGTGAAATCGGTCGTAGAAGACTGGCAGCTCCTTCAGCGTTATCAAGACGCTTGTCCTGTCATACCATCAGCAAAAAAAAAAGAGCTTGAACCCGACTTGAGCAACTTACTCTGAAGCCTTCTCAATAAGAACCGGTCCAACTCGCAGAACCAAATGCACATAGCTGAACGGGTTGTCGACAACACATTCTCGAGCGAAGAGCGGGACGTCCTCGTCTACTTTTGCCCTTTCAGTCGAACTTTGCATGTACAACTTCGCGTCCAGTTCTCCTGGGACGAGCGGCGAGGTCTGTCCGACTGTTGATACCGAGTGTCTCTTCAGCTTGCTCGCTACTCGAGAAAGTCCCGATCGTTTTCCTACCGGGGGCTCTAATCCCGCCGTTGCAAGAAGTCCTTTGTATTTGGCATTACCAATTTCCTCTGAGATTTTAAACGCTGGACACCACTTCTTGGAGCTGATTTGATAGTGATTGCGATCTCTGATTTTGATGTGGTACCCTCCTGCTCCTGGTTTGTTGCTCATCTGCTCGCATTTGCAGTACCCTTGCCGTTCCGCCAGATCGATCGCGTCTTCTATGATGGAATGCTTGTACTGCTTGACGTACGAGTGATCCCCATAGTGATGAGCCCAGTAGCAGCCTTCGCAGATGGTGGACGTCGCAAACGCCTCGTTACGCCGCGTGAACATGCTGCCGGTTATGGCGTTGTGGCATTGGGCACACTTTAGCACTCGAAATTCGACAGGTGTGCCCATGCTCTTCGCCACCACTGACGGTTTCAGCCTTTAGCTTGACCCAGGATACAGACGAGGCTCTTACATTGTGGTATACCAGGGACCCTTCCAGGCTTCCTCAGGTCTGGACGGTCTTCGATTATCTGGTCTATATCCAGGAAACCTGCTCCAATCAGGCTACGCAGTCACGGTTCAAGGACTCTCTCTTCATACCTGCTGTCTGCAGCAGTAACCATGCTTGCTGTTCAATTCCAGATTGTCTCGGGGCGTCTTTGAAGTTTCGTTAGTGGATATCCCTTCCACAGAAGACATATCTGCTGGCTCACTGGTCAAATTTTCTCGAACCTCTGCTTTCACCCTGGCGCTGCTCCTTTCCGCGATAACATCGTACGTCAGGTCTCGAATCGCCTGCTCGTTATCGAGAATTCTCGCTGTGGCCAGGCCATTATACTTCGTTCGCTCCTCCCCTAGAGATCGGTGAATTTCCTGCTCCGACTGCACTGCATGGAGTGGAACTCACGGTAACGAAGCGCAAACGCGCGCGCTTGCTGATTGACCTGGTCCAGGAATGTGTCATATCCATGCAGATCGTTCTCTTTCACATCATCAAAAAGCTCGTCGGAGTACTCTGGGGCCTGGAAGATCTTAAGTGTGCGAATGATATTTTCGATCTCGCCGCGGACTCCTTCCCAGTACAAGGTCTCCAGCTCCTGCACCAAATGCTCCTTTGCCGGGCCAACTGAGCTCCATTTTGCAGACTGGTCAGACACAGGGGCTGCAGATTTGGTGGCGGATTTCCACCGAGTATGGAACGGGTTTCGTGACATGGCAAGGGTAGGGTGTTGAAGGACTTGAGGCTGCACAAATGTCGCAAGCCGAGATATTTAACACTTAGCCCACGAATACCATAGCTTGCCCGTGGGCTCCATCAGGCACGACCCGGTAAACCGGAACATGAATCTGCCTTGCGGCTTAGCCGGGGCACGAGATCTTATGAGGCGGGCCTCCGTCGCTTATCACGCCCTCTTTTGGGGTAGCTCCAGGCACTAAGACTATGGCATTCCTCGTATTCCACGTGCCGAGGATCTTGCCCCGTGCCCGAGACTCTGGGAGCCTTTGCAAGGCAGCTTCGCGCTCGGCAGAGTCTGGCAGGCTCCCATCAATACAAAGCAGCCGTCGATTCCAGAGCAGGCATCGTTCAAGCGTCAAAAATTCGTCGACAGCCATGGCCCTCATATCTCCAAGCAACCTTTTGTCCCTTCACTATGCAACTGCCGACCAGACCGCGGCGCTGAATGCCACACCATCCAGGAAGTATCGGTATGCTGATAGTAAGGGCAAGGGGCGGCCGCTGAATATCCCGGACCTAGCCCTTTTCAAGAATATCAAAACAGTCGACCATGGCTCACCAGTTCTTCCGTCGATCAGTGAATGCGCCATTCACCTTGAAATGCTTGAAGCTTTCCACACCCTCCGCCATGAGGTTATCCATTCTCCACAGCTCGACGTCGCCTTCAATATCTCTCCCCAGCCCACCACTAAGTACCGGGTGAAAAAAGACACACGAGGAACTCTAAACCGCCAGGTTGAGGCTGTGTCAATTGCGGATTCTCGTTTTCCCGAGAAACGGAAGCAGAAATGGACACACTTTCTGCACATCGCGGCGACGCGGTTCCGTCAGTGGATTCAAATGGTTGACAGTCACCTCGAAACAGCACAGGCTAACAGCCCTGCACAACGTTACCTGCTTCTGCCGCCGCTTGGTGAGTTCTTTTCAGACCTGTTCTAGACAGCCGCTGACAGTTTAGATGTCCTGATGATATGGCACGCGTTTCTTCTGAACTGTGATGATTTCAAGGAACACTGTGCCTTCTATAACCTAAACCACGTCCAGAGCATTGAATTCCCATGGTCAGACATTGTAGGAACTCTGAATGAATCGCTTTTTATGATCATAGCTGACTCGTGGTAGCACGCCGCCATTGACTCCAATAGCTGGAGATATACTCTCCCGAAAGAACATAGCCACTGGCTTCTCACAACTCACAACATCCATGAGGACTTGGTCAAAACATTGTCAGAGGAGGCAAGTCAACCGGGTCTGATCCAAAATCTGTTGCACGCATTTTATGAGCCCCAGGCGCGTTTCGACTCCCCCGACACTTCCCACTTAGCCCAGACCCTCAGGAAGGCGCGTCAGACACAGGACTTGAACACGCCGCTTGTCCAAAATGTAGAACGCCAGTGCGTGTTCGTCGACAAGATGCACGCCCACCGCTGGATCCGCAGTCCAGCCGTCGAAGGAACCCTTCGTCGGGCCATCGACCGTTACGATAACTTTCTCCATCTCTTCAGGCTCTACCCCAATCAGTTCCTCGTGCCAACGCTTGACATTGACCTCGTCTGGCATACACACCAATGCAGCGCAGCAAGATATAGAGCGTTCGTCACCGAACGGGTTGGAAGATTCATCAACCACGAAGACAAGATTGGTCGTGGGACGCTGGATAATGGATTCACAAATGCAGAGCAGTGGTACAGACTTCAGTATGGGAAGCAGTACCAGGTATGTCTGTGCTGGTCGTGTGAGGCGATCCTATCGGCTGTGGAGGAGTTGGATGAAGATGTTTTGGATGATCCTGATCCGCAGATTGGGGATCTGACGGCAGATGTTGAAAAGAAGATTCATTATTACCGCGAGGTCGAGATTGCCAGAAGGTTGGGGAGGGAGCTGCCGATCTGGAATCATAACTAGTTTGTTCAGTTGCTTATTCTAGCATGTCTACGGTTACTCTTATAATTGTTAGTTGAATGGGTAACATTTGGTGTTCAAGGAAGTGACTAGCTTGAGATATATTAGAAACGTTTACAATCCCTGGACTCAGTTCGGGAATAGACTAATGTACTTTCACGAAATAGCATTAATGCGCCGGACCACTCTGAAACCATATATATTATGGATCAGAAGGCCATACTAGAGCGTTGAATACATGGACCTTGCTAGTAGATTTACTTTCACTAGCCTTCCCAGGAGCATTCTTAGCGCAGTCAACACTTGAACAAATGCCGAATTCTGATCCCACTTGATACGGATATGTTCTCCACTATTCAAGGCAGCTGTAAACAAACGTCGACAACCATATTCTGCTCTCACGCCAGTTTCTTGAGCTCCGCTCTAACCTTATCCGGAACCTCCTGTTCGATATCAGTCTCTCCCTCCGCATCAGAGTCACCTCCCATGACCTCAGCGTCACCCTTCTTCTTCTTGGCCGGAGTAGTCGTCTTCGAGCCCGCAGGAGTACGGCGCTTCTTCGGTGTATCGTTGGGTAGAACAGGCGAGTTTGCGCCGGCATAACCATATTCTTCAGCCGCTTGCTTCTTCAACTTGGTGAACTGGTTCTGAACAGACTTTGCGTTGCATTCTAGCCGAGAAAGAAATGTTAGAGGGCTAACTGCACATCAAGGTAGGTGTAGAGGGCACGAGAAGAGGGTGGAAAAGCACTAGACTAGCACCTACCGGGGCCCATGTGCTCCGCGAGAGCCTTGTAGTCCAGCTTGACGCTCTGGGTCTTGATCTGCTCGAGGACGCCGATGAAGACCTAGTACGCTGTGTTAGTGCGTGCGCTTGCTTAGAAGAGGGGTCTTGGGACGTGGTGGCCTAGGAGTGGAATGGAAATGGTACCTACCTTGGCGTTTGCCTCTGGGGTCCAACTCATGGGCCTTCTTGCTGGAAATGCCGATTGGGCTTTGTAGTGAGGTTGGGTTTCTGCTTGAATATGGCTCTAAGCGGTTTGTGTATTAGAGGTACGGGGGGATGTGAAGGGAAGGGTTAAATGCTGAAAATCGGTGTAGGCTTTGGAGGAGAGGTCAGAAGAAAAGGGAAGAGACTGGAAAAAAACTCTCTGGAGAGAAGTGTTGGGGTACTTGTTTTACTGGAGAGCTGTGAGAGCTGTGTTAGTCTTTTGAGAGGATGCCTCACTGATGCTCCCTAACAATAGAGCTCTTTTCAGTATCCTTATAATCAATTCACTTTTCAATTCAGATTACCTCTATAATTTATTCACCTCTTTCTTCCAGATCACTTATTTCACATTACTTTCATAATTTATTGTGTCTCAAAAGCATTTCGCAATTATAGCAAGTCTTAGCTGAAAGATTGCAGAGTTGACATGTTAGAGGCATCTTCATGGCCGATAGGGCTACTCTCACTTCCAGCTCTAGCAAATCTCAACTTCTTTCAACAGTTAGAGCCCATTTGCATCCTTTCTTTGGTCATGGTTTCGGTTTAGATACATTCTAATATCCTCAGCAGTCGGACGTAGGGAGGGCCCCGGCGGATGCTGACAGGCAGTCGGCGCATCTGCCCTGATTCAGAAACGAATGGACACATGGAAGAAGCGTGAGCATTGGACTTTCAGGATACTGCCCTGTATTGACTTAGGTCTAGGAGTCTATGGCAGTCTTGGTGACTGGACGTCGTGTGTCGCTGGAGCCCAAGTAGGTCACCTATAATCAGGATCAAACCGATACTGACTATTCAAATAACACTGTGAGTCTTGGGGTGAGTACAGGCCCTGCGCATCTGCCTCTCACAGAATTTATTAGAGCAACGTCTCAAGCCGAATGAAAGGGTCCTGACAATGGCCTCGTGGTGTCATTTTCGGCAGAGGCACTTACGACTCATCTGGGTCGCACTTTTATCCGTCATACCTCTGTGCTCAGATTGCTTGCTGGATTGTCATCTGACTGAGAACTGGGACGTTGGTTATGCTCCATCAACAGAGATATCTTCTAGGCTGACGGTTTGGTTTGAAGCGAGTGCCATGGACCACCATTTGACCAGCCGCATGCGCAAAGGGGGTCTCCTCTGCCTGCCCGTTCGGTCTTGGAGTATAAACTGCATCAGCTAGACTCTTTGTTTGACTATAACGCTAACTCCTCGTCCAAAAAAGCTGGTGGTTGGGACAGAAACCTACTCTCGCGGTTTATATTCCCATGCGCTTACTCGTTGGAGATAGCAACAGAGGAATGAAACGAGGAGAATGAAACAAAATAACATTGCATCAGCACAATCCTTCTCTTACATGAACTGGGTACTTGGTACGCTACAACGTATCGCTGTGGCTACAGGCCTATTATGGGTACGATATAATAGTTCGCACCCCCTTCGTTCCCTTCCTGGGCAACGGCGCAAACAAGTCCGAGTGATACCGAACATCGTCGACCGTCGTCTCGTACAAACTCATCCACGGCAACACGCGCAAGGTAAGCGCTGTGAGAGCCAGATACAGATTGCAGTATGCGAGGCTGGATTGGTTATGACCTCATCAGCATATTCCTGGCAGAGATGCTACCTGGAAGGCCTGGAGAAACTCACTTGATGCCCAGACACTGCCGGCTCCCCTTTGAGAATGGGGTCAAGCACGACTCCATCAGGCGTCTCTGGACGTCGTCCACATCAATCCAGCGTTCCGGAATGAATGCGTCCGAGTCCGGAAATACATCTTCGTTATGGTGGTTGATGGTGTTCGACATGCCCATCGTGGTGCCGGGCGGTATAGAGTACTCGATTCTGCGGCCATTGTACTCGCCTCGATAGACCAACGTCTCTGTCGGAGCGATCCGGGAAATGCGCTGCGATACACCATAGGACAGGCGCAAACCTTCGTGGATGACGGCGGTCAAGTACGGCAGCCTCTCCAGGGCTGCCCATGGCAGATTCAGGGCATCGGCATCTTGCAGTTCACTCCTGAGACGGTTAAGTGTGTCTGGTTGGTTCAGCAGGTGGAAAGTGATGACGGTCAGCGTCCACTGCGAATGTTTAGTCACTGATAAACGGTCTAGAGCCGGGTGCATAAACATACGGCCGTTGTCTCTGTGCCAGCAGCAATCATTAGAAAACCTTCTCCTCCTAATCGCGAGTCTGTTTTCTCTGCCTCTGGCAATGGTGCATCAAGAAGCGCAGCAAATAAACTTGGTTGGGTCTTGGTGATGCCTCTCTTGGAGTCCTCCCTAGCCTTCTGTATGCGGGCAGGCATCCTCTCGTTTGACTCGATGAGCATCTCCCTGATACCGGGACTGGCCCATCTTGCACAGAGTGGCGCGATGTCTGTTAGTCGTTTAAGGAAGGGAAACGCCCGGAAGACATGGACCGGGGCCTGCGTTGCAGTCAGCGCATTTCTATAGTTTGGTTCCCATTCCTACTGTGCGACGAATCCGAAAGGTTCTCCAAAGCAGTACTTGGATACAACGTCCCCGCTGAAGCAGCTGTATGCTGTACGGACGTCTACGGGTGTGTTGTCACGCGTTCCTTAATAGTATGTCAATGCTGGGCATCCCCCTAGCTATGGCCGACTCACCCAAACGAATCATCTTATCGCACAGCCCAGATGCCAAGTCTTTGATGTTAGACTCCAGCTTCGAGATTTGCGCACGCGAGAAAAACCGGTTCACCGCGCTACGTCGGACGCGGTGGTGGTCGTGTTCCACCGTTGCGAGCATGGACGATGCCGTCGGACCCGCGAATACATTCAAGTAATGGACCTGTTTGTCTCGCTTGCGGCCTGGCCCGGCATAGATCTCATTTGCAAATGAAATGTCGTTGAAGTGAAGTTCTTCTGGGTTGATGCGTACCACCGGGCCTGCCGCGACGAGGGTATTTCAGTGCCGTGACCCGTCTGATAAAAACTGGGGTGGAGGAATACCATATTGCTCATGTATTTTCTTGATCCTGTGCGTGTATTTTCCGCCGAGGACTAAGTCAAACCATGTTTCGTAGAGGAAGGTCGCCGCCGCGAGGTTTGGCCCGGGAATATAGCTCAGGGGGTGTAGAGGCGAGACGTTGTACAGCATGCGCAGGAGGCGATATACGAGCCATAGTGCAATTAGGACGGTAAAAAAGCCACCAGAAGTGCCGTATTCCTTTAAGAAATCCATTTTTGAGTTGAGCTCCGTGTGTGAAGAAAGGACAGCATTCGGGTAGACCACTCAGGAGGCAGCCAGCTTTTAGGGCATTTGTCAATAAATCCTAATGCCGTTTCTTGCTCGATGCATCTCTGGTCAATGCACTATGTAGATCGAATGCCAGCTGTTTCTCAGGTGTACAATCTACGAGCGTGGCCTTGGCTGATGTACAGATTTATTAACGAAAGAAGCATACTGCTAACCCGTCGGACATGTCCTACCAAGCTGCAGCTGACTCCATCTAGAAGGCAATCTGAAACAAGTGAAAAAACCCCTCACAGTGCAGATCTATAGGGTTGAGAAGCAACTTTGGTTGGTTCGAGACTGAGGGGAAATGCACGATACTGCATGCAGGTGGTGGTGACTGACGTGCATCTTCAACGTTTGCACATAAGTGGCGCTCTAGTAGCGACTGCCAGTGGCTGCCAACGCCATTGATAACCAGGATGCATACCAACAATGCATTGTCTTCTGAATTTGATTATTACCTCATATATGCCTGATTGCGTGCGCTGGACTATCTTAGCCAAGTGCAAGAGTGTGAATTTTGCTGGCCCTCCTGCAAAGTTATCAAGACCTGCTCGACCCAGTTTGATCAATGAAAGCTTCTGATACCACAGGAAACAACAATCTGTCCATATTTTATGGCGCATCGGTTTCGACGCAAAGCTAGCTAAAGTCCTCGCACGAGACTGAAAAAATAACCAAACCTAATATGCCGAGTTCAGCGTCTGCCATGCATGGGTATAGGATCGAAGTTGATAGCTCAAGTAGTGTTGCCACCCGAAATATTAGACAGTCTAGCCGTCCTCTTGCTCATGCTCTTTGAGTTCTGATATCCCTGCTGGGTGGATTTCCATAAAGCTGGTAGCGGGCGAGAGACCTCTCAACATCGTCAGAGGAGATGCTCGAATGTTCAATTTTTTAGACCTTTTAGTAATCCTACAGGATGTTGATTTGCTACTCAATACTGTAAGCCTAGATATCGGTTCTTTGTCGCTGGTTGGAGGAGCTCTCCCTGCTAACTAGAGCTGAAAGCTGGAACCGGGGCTGCTGGGGCGTGAAATATCCTAATAGCTTTCATGGCAGCAGTGATGACAAGAGAAAGGCCGATTTATTCAGGGTTCATAAGCTATCGAGTCCACATAACGAGTAATTGCTACCGCGCTAAACATCGATGCGCAGACCAAGGTGTTTTCCGAGGAAGTGACGAAAAGCTTCACAGTTTTCCACTGTGTATTTGATGCTATCCGAGAAGATGAATCATTGATGAATTATTTGTTTAAAATAGCCTAGTATCTCATTGACTTTTCAGCGTAATTTTAGTCCACCGTGGATCGCCCTTTTCATTAGCAACAAGCATGGAAAACGAGACTGAACTTGCATATCCTCACAAGGCTTGGGGAGCTTGTACTCTTGTGGAGCACTACGCCATAATTTAGTCTTTTATTTCTTCCATGAGTGTAGTTAACGAGATCGTAGAAGGATTTCCGCTACTTTCGTAGCCTGACGACTGGAGGGCAGCACTGCGTCTTCATTCAGGCTTTCCAACTCCGAGTGGACAAACGTGTCAAACGTTGCTTAGAACAGATTATGCCAATCTAGGTGCTGCTGGTTGGGCTGAAACTCGCATCAAGGTATGCCAGGCGAGTTATGCAACGACTGCATCTTGGGACTTTGTACGGGGCTGAGAGAATAGAATTGAAGAGCCCAACTTGATTGCTCTCATAGTCTAGCAACGATGTGCTCCACGAACATATATTGGATCCGCTACATAACAGGTTAGAAAAAGGAAGCCACTAACAATAAAGCAAGCCTAGGAATATGCTAAATAACCCTCAACAAGTTCAAGATACACGGGTCCATATTAAAAGTACACTATGAACACGCGCTGCCATGCGCTGATATTCACGGCCTAGACATTCTCTGTTCATAATTGACTTCTTCACCATAAGACGATCATCGGCCTTCATCACAATTTTAATGGCCAGTTTCATCTCCACAGTCTGCACCACTTGCGGCGGCTTCCTACATCAGCACTTTATATCCGACACCCACCAGTAAAGACATCCATTGCTTCTTAGTTTTCTCCAGAGCTGCAAGCAAGGCCAGCGTGCTCATATCATAGGCTGTCGTAAGCGGATGCACACCCACGTTAGAGTTAATATGGCCATGTATAAATAGTTTATTATAACCCTTCGTCAGCGCATGCATAAGGGCCTGCAGTATCCTCGTCGTAGGCTCACCCGGCCAGTCATGCAGCACAGCATGTACTTAGTACACCCTTGCACTCGGCACGCGCTGCGGAGTGAAGAAATTGTGGCTCCTTTTCTGGAGGGCTCCAGCATTTTCGACTTGGCCATCACAGGCGACAGGTCTTGAAGGTAACATTGCAACGCTGATTATTATATAATTCCTTTTTGGTTTTGGCCACCATCCCGACGGCTTGGCCTAATATCTGAAAATGAGAAGGTGAAATTTTCCTTGTCCTACTAGTGGGACTTGGTAGAATTTCGTGGTCTTTATACATTCGGACCTCGTCATTTCGGTTCCAGTGTAGATCGGCGCTGAAACTCACATTCTGTTTGTGGTAGATCATGTAACAGGTTTGGACAATTAATAAAAAGCTTCTACGCCATACATGACATTGCTTCTCTCCTGCCCAATTAGGGCTAGTAACTGATATCGATTCGGGGCGAAAGCTGCCTGCTCTCCACTCTCTCGCGTTTCTGGACTGCTCCATAATCAGGACAGTTCTGCGACCCGTGTGAGTACGATCATACGATGGATTTTCATAGAGGAGTCAATATTATTGAACTTGATTTTTGGCCTAACCGTGGGGGATACTCCGTTCCCACTGGCAAGTATTACTGCCTCCAGCTAGGGGAATGACGTCAAAACCTTCTTCCCCTGGACAACAGGTGCGAGTCTCAGATCACATGTGTCTTACCCTAGCCTGAATATAGGTATCCGAGATCTCTTGACCTATCTTCTGCTTCACTAACTAACCAATCTTCTTGTCCTCTTTCATAAACCCGGTCAACGCCCATTCGATTGTAGCAGCCCTGAAACAGTTCGATTAACGGGCACTCATTAATAGAACTGGTCTTGTCCGGTCTTATTCATAGCTTTAGAGGAATTTGATTATGATATTTTCCACTCGATTAGAGGGGGCCAAGGGTACTCTACGATGTTGGGGTCTTTACCTATAGGAATATCACGTTCATCAAGTGTGTCGACCGCCTGCCAGATTCTTTACGTAGATATGCCTGGTCATCCGCCCCATGCGCGCTTAGGATTAAGAGCAAATCCTCGATATCACGGATGAGATAGTATATGACACAGTACAATTGCATTGTAACGTTTCAAGAGCAAATGGTAAATTCTACGGAGGAACCTTATGACAGGTTTGAGACCTCGGCTAACTATTCGCAGCTCGGTGAACCCTGTTTCTGTCCATATGATGCTAGCCTGGACGGGGAGGCTGTCCAAATTCACTGGACCGTAGCTTGATCCTGGAGACCTTTCTCCTTGGTCTTGACCCAACATGAGACAATAAACACCTAGAATTCTTGATCGCAAATATACAGGCACACTAGCCCCGAGCTGAGTTGTCGACCTTTACCCTGTTAGACAAGTTACGCTATGGGTAGTATTCATAAGTTTGTTAGGAGTGAGGCCCACCTACTACCATGGCGAATGGCCCCCAGCCCTATTTTTCTGCATATGCTTGAGAAGGTTGGATTTAGCTTGAACTATGAGGATGTTAACTACTGTGGTGGTATAAAGCGAGGCCGTGTAGGGAAATGGTTTAGGATTTATTTATAAATGTCATTATATTATTTGCTCCGCTACAATAAATTTAGGAGCTTAGAGCTACATCTAGTTGAGACCTCATTCACGATCTCTACAACGACATATCCCTGGCTAGAAATACGGGGTAAAAGGTCGTTATGAAGTGGTGGGCTGTGGCTGAGCCCAGTCAGATAATCTACTGCTCGAACATAGCTCTCGCTGCAGCTATCTCCTCCTCAGACGGCATGTTCACAATCATAAGATAGAGCACATTCTGTGACGACAGTCAGTAGCAAAACTTTCACTGATAAGTAAGGCTGATCTTACACTCTTGAGCAGCTTCTTTGCCCCGCCTATTAACCCTCCTTGTCTCATCGTACCACGGCCGTGGCTATTTTGATATCCTATCAATCCGCGAGCACTTCCACCACGTGGCTGCGTCTCACAATTCAAACCTGCTAATGTCCCCATCTCCTGGGACTCGTGAGCAGTAAACTGATCCCTGTTGTGCCTTCTAGGCCCATTCCCACTCCGGCCCCGCTGTCTCACCTCCAGAACAGCCTGAACAAGCCCTCTACCCGGCAAATCACTTAAGCCAATATTTTCAGCAGAATTGTTGGCAAATCTTTCACCCGCAACTCCCCTCCTTCCTCTCGGTGCGCGAGGGCGAATTTCAGGTCGGGAAATATGGCCGCCGCTTACCAGACTAAGGATGTCGCCGCTGCTGGCAGGGTGTGCCGGATCCGCGTAGCGGGAAGTGAAGGTTGGCTTGGGCGCCATGTTGAGTGCGCTGGTTGGGTTTTCCATTGCCTATCATATTCGTTAGTGCTCTGAGTCTTTGTTTGTTGGGAGTGGACGCAGGGAGGATAAGCGCACAAATTTTGCCTGCCCGCGACGATCAAAGTAATCGGCGATGAACTCTCGCTTCTTGAGGTTCTTGATCTGCGTTTCTGACCCAGATGCAGCAATAGCGTCAAGCTCAGGGAATACAAGGGGCGCCGACTCCGGGAGGGGTAGCTCATTGTGCGTCTTGCCATGTGAGGACTTGAGCTTGTGCTTGAGTTTGTTCAATGTGCCCGGCCCGCCCTGCTCAACGGCTGTGGAGATCGCGGTATTGAGATCAAATTTCCTGAATGTCGCATCGGATTCCGGCTCCCAGGTCATAATAAGACAATAGAGACCACGCGGCCGGAAGAACTCCTCATTGATCTTATCGAAGTACGCATTCGTTTTGCGTCTCCCTTCCACCTGGATCGCCGCCTCAGTCCCAACCTGGATGACCGTGGAAACCACAAAAGCAATTGCACTGGGAAGCCACATTGTCCCAATGGATGCTAAGTTGAGCGCGTACAACCATGGTGTCGCCTGGCACGCTTTGTTGGATGTCTCAAGGAAGTTGAGGAATAATTCTTGATCAATACCGAAATCTGCGAGTACTGGCGCGTAGGCCCTTATAAAACCGCGCTTGTTGTTCTTTGGGCGCCGTTGCGGGAGTATCACAGGGTAGGGGAGCTTAGGGGCAATTGAAGGAGAATATTGCGGGGGCGGAGGGGGAGTGCAGGAAGGCAGATCCGACTGAATATTCTCGTTTTCATCCCAGGATTGCTCGTGAGTGTGAGCGCCATTATGTCGGTGCATCTCATCTTGCGCCTCGTCCAGCCTCCATTCCTGTTCGAGTTGTTCAACTGCTAGTCGCTGCTCATTGTCGGTTTCTGCTTGTGCTCTTCCCTCTGCTGCAACTTCGGATGATTCCGACGACCTCCCCTCAGCCTCCTTTCTCTCTTGCTTGCTCGCTTTATGCGCCGAGATACTTTCGGATGCTAAACCGATCCCGGCAGCGATACCTTGCACGAGTTTCTGGCCGAGAAGCATTCTGCCTATAGGTAGGCGATGGAATAACAAGGTAAAGAATAAAAAGGCACTTGGTTCTGGTTATGAGAGTGAAGATACGGGCAGCATTTATGTACCATAAGGCAAGTGGCTTATTTACGTAGTCATTCTGTACTCCATTTCTGCCATGCCTCTCATTGCAGCCATTTTAATGGACAGGCAGTTGCCAGCTGAAGACAATCAAGCCTTAGTGGAAGTCTTAGCTGCGCAAAAGAACTTTCTCCTATGGCTGAGTCCTTCGGAACGCGGGCAGTTGAGCTTGATTATTGGGCCCTGCACCGCCTCCAGGGAATACTGGGGCCTGGCGTGCGAGACGCATACCTCTTTCGACATAAATTCGTGCTCGGGCCATCCTCTGCACCCCCACCGGTCTCGGCTCAGCCTCAATTGCCGACGGGTCCCGGGCCACTCGGCTTGATTCCGGTCCCGTAACAGGTACCAGCGGTATTTCAAGGAAACGAGACACTAGCGCAGTATTTTATACACTAGCGCGAGCAAATCTCTACCGCAATCGAGATTCGAGGTCAAAAAAGGGGCTGATCACAGTGGTGAGGGATTCCTGCGAGATCTGAACCTATTGACAGCGGCAGGCTGCAAATACTCCGAACAATGCGGCTTCATACGTTGACATGGCTGATCAGCCTGAGCCTTGCATCTCTAGTCACCGCAACTGCACCTGTATTACGAAATGCGAACATGACCCGTGGGATCGATCTCTTCGAGATCCATCTCCCCGTGAATTGGAAGACTGCGGTCGCTGAGGGGGTGGAGTTTGTTTTCGTAAAGGTAGGTGATCTGCGCTCCTCTACCATTACCCTGATACTGAGGCAACTCCCGCACACAAAGGCAACCGAGGGCATCGCCTACCAGAACCTGCGCTTCAAATCCCAGATTGGATCCGCCGCCGCCGTCTCTACCTCCAGTAACACCACCATCCTCCGGGGCGCCATCCACTTCGCCCTGGCGTCGCACAGCTCTGGCGCCGCGCAAGCCGATTTCTTCATCTCGCACGGTGGAAACTGGACTGCGGACGGGGCAACCCTCCCTGGTGTTCTGGAAATGGAGGGCAATATCCCGGGCAAATTGTGCCACGGAATGAGCCCAACAGAAATCACAGATTGGATGATGGATTTCTCAGACCGGTATAAGGAGGTCACCGGGCGGAGACCGATCTTGTTTCTTTCTGCGGAGTGGTGGGAGAAGTGTGCGGGAAATAATGAGACGTTCGCACAGGAACATCCGCTGTGGTTGGCGAATTGGGCGGATGAAATGGGGGAGCTACCTGCTGGTTGGGAGGAGGCGACATTTTGGCAGTATTCAGGGAGCGCTGGAGATGGGATTAGTGGAGAGGGGGATGTGTTCTTTGGTGATAAGAGGGAACTGGTGAGGTTTGCAAGAACCTCTGTATAATAACCTACCTTATATATCTGTATATATAATCTTGTAATCCTGACCTACCTACAGCCCAAACGCCCCTATATGCCTCAGCCGTCTTGATCTGTTTTAATCACATTTAGCATGTTCAATGCTCTAGAATAACCACTTTTCAGATCCAATGGAGTCATAATCGTGCCCCTCATGTCATTTTTCCACGATGAGACGCAAAAGCATACATATAGCGGGCTTATTCAAACGAAACCTGAACCTACAACCCTCCTAGCGGCGCCTCAATAGAGTCCGTTCCTACCGAGCACAGAGGTAGCGAAGACAATTAGCTCTTTGCCTGTAGTCGAAGTATCATAGTAATTATGGCGGGTATTTGGGTGAACTTTGTAGGGGCAGATCGTCGTGGATATGACAGGGCATTGTGGTGATACAGTATATAGGTACGTAGGATGGATACCGCATTGTGATATCGCTTATGAGACTCCCGCGATTGATGTACGGTTGTGATATTGAGCCTGAGAGAGTGTCGGTGACTAGGGAAAGAGTTTGTGCATGATTGAGCAAGTTGTTCGTTTGAAGTCAGCTTTTTACTCCCCGTGTCCTTTCTTCAATGTCCCGAGCCCAGATACGAAGCAGAGATGTAACAGAGCCTTCTGCCGCAATTAGCAGGCATCTAAACAATCATGCAAATAAAATTGATTACAATCGCAACATTCTAGATAAAGGTACCATGGAAGGGCTCTAAAGCCAGTTCAAGAACGTGGCTTAATCAAGAAGCATAGTAAAAATTTGATTATACAACGCAATTCAAGTCTCACGATGGTCATTGACCCATGCTCCCCGACAAGTCGGACAGGTAGCACTCGGCGCTGTGTCCAGCCATAATCTTATGCATTTTGCGTGGTAGTTGACTCCACAGTGAGTCTTGCACCAGGTGAGCTCAGCATAATTCTTATCCTTCCGACCGTAACTGTCCTGGGCTGCCGTGCTCCTGACAGGTCCCGAGGCTTCTTCATCAGGCGTAGTAGCATATCCATTGTTCTCACTCTCCAAGCAAGAGGGAGAGTTGCGCCCGCGCTGTGATTCTCGCAATGGCTCGAGACAAATACCACAGTCGCCTTCAATCGCCCGGCGGGTAGCAGTCCTCCGAGGAGCACTAGTGGTTGCGCTTGAGGGAGCCGTACGGAGGGCGAAAGGTCGCGAGCTGCTGAGCACTGCAGATTCTGTAGAGTCGTTACTGGTTCTTTGCTGATTGTCTGCAGTCGCTCTGGTGCTGGCAGTGGGCGTACTCGTGGTCAAGGTGCGATGAGCGGTAGCCCTCGTCGTGCCCATTGCCTCCTGTGTACCCATATCGCCCGAGCCCTCGAAGGACCTTCTGGTTGATGAACCTTGCCTGCTTGTTGCATTTTCAACTCTAGAAGCAGAGTGCAATGCTCGAATCTCCACCTCTCTTGCTGTTGTCTCTGTTTCATTACGCCTAGACTGGGTTTCCACACGCCTTTGTGCCGTACTCCTTGAGGCTGAAGAGGAGGTAGTTGCAGACACAGGCTGCGGTGCTGCTGTGGAGGAGTATGCGCCACCTGGAAGATTATACCTAGTGTTGGCGGTACTCGCAATAGTCTCGAAGCGAACGGATACAGAAGCCGAGCTTGTCCACGGCTGCGTTAACACAGGCGTAGTAGGAGTCGAAGGTATCGGCCTGCGAGTCGGGACTCGGCGCCTTTGTTCTTGTTCCACGGCCCGCTGATAATCGGCAAGAATCTTGGAAGTTATATTCTGGAGGATAACGAGCTCTTGGAACCCAGGGCGCGCGTGGTCCTGGTCCAAGAACCGCTCAATATCTCGCCACCATCTCTCGGCAAGACCTGCGGCCTGGCCCTGGTGAAACCGCGTACATAGTGTACAATGCGCTAAATCAATTAGGAGATCCCTGGGCGGTATTTTCCCCTTATGTATTATATTTGTTCCTTGACTGAGGATAGCCATTGCACTTGCTCGATTCGAGGCGTTTGTACGCATCCGGCAGCGGCGGCCCTGGGAAGGGGCGTATCCAGCACAGAAGGGTTCATCTTCTGGATAAAGCGAGATGATCTCAGAGAGGTGAGGGGCCGACCGGGACTGCAGGTATGAGGATGTATACGACATGCTTGCTGCGGTACAGGAACAAAGATGAGTGAATGTGGCTGGAACAAGCATAATCAGTCGAATCCATTGCCATATATATTCCTTTAGGTAGCCGCTGGGGAGGTTCAGACGAAATTCATATGTTTTCGTATGGCTAAGTCTGAGAATGCCCATACCCCCGCCATGCTTCCGTGGCTGAGCGCTCCAAGGGTTAAACTGGGGTCATGATGCGACAGCACGACAGCTAGATTAGCCCATGGCCGGTATAGCGTGGGGCGGTGCCAGCGGGTGCTGGAATTAGTCTAACAACGAACTGTCTGTCGTGCCATCAGAAGCTACTGTACCATTGGCAGGGGCCGTCTTCTGTGACGTGGATGGACAGGGGTTGTGATCGTCGGCGGTTATTCTCCTGCCCTAACTGGTTAGAGCAGCAGGCTAAGGCTGTACCTTGATAAGGCGGAGTATCTTGTTGGCTCCTACGCACCAAAGTACATCTGTAGACGTAATAGTGCAATTAGCTACCGACGAAGTATGCAGCAGATAATACGAAAATAGCAACCGGAATGCCGGACCACATTTCTGGATTATCCCTAGAGCAAATCCTTAATTCTCACAAGAGAAACGCTTCGGTGATCTATCAGTTCAATTCCCAGATGGAGAGCGTAAACCAGTTGCGCATAAGTGGTTTTATATTGGACCGGATATCTATATCTATACACATGCAGAGTAGCTCGCAAGCTCTTCCGGTCGGCTTCATTGTAACGGGGCTCTTCGTACCCACGGTATGCAGGCTGATTGTCGACCAAACTGGATTTGAAGGTATTCAGAAATAATTGCTCGCACCATCAATGAAAGCAAGCAGGTTGCGTATAAGACTTGAATGACCAAAGGGTCTATAGGGTTAGATCCTGGGTGGGCGAGCGTCAAGGCGGGAAATGGGATAGAGCCATAATTAAGCCATACACAAGAATAAAGGTAATCAATTAAATTGCCATATAGAACACGAACATGTTGAATTTGCGCTATCGTGTATACGGCCTGAGTAACAGACATCAGCGAAATTACTCTGCCACCACGACGTCAAAAGACAAGAAACCAAGTTGGAAGAGATGAAGTCAGAACGAGAGAAGAAGGGAAAAAAAAAAGAAAAAGAAAAGAAAAGAAAAGAAAAAGAGAGAGAGAGAAAAGAAAATAGGGTTGGCTAGGGGTGCCGGGGGAGGGGGGAGGGGAAAGAAAAAGTAAGCTAAACAAGTCGAGAGACATCTCAGGTGGAAACAAGTCCAACTAAGCAAGAAAATCAGGACAAGCTAGACAAGCAATAACCATATTTAGTCCTCTTGGCGGCAGAAGGTTTAAACATCTAGACCAAACGACACGGTAGCATTAACCAGGTGGCCGTGCCAAGTGCCTCTATGGCTAAGATCGATGCACGCATGATCATACTTCTTGTCGGTGATCGCATTCCAAGCGCCCTTGATGGCATCAGCAAGGGTCTTTGTCTGGGTTGTTGTATCACAATTATTGCCCGTAGTAGTGACAGCAATTAAAACTGATTCCCTGGGTACAGTCGTGCGAGTCAAGCCCTTAGCAACGAGCCCTATCAAGCGATGATAGTTGACTTGCGATATAATTATAGATGTCCCAGAAGTCTGGTTTCTTAAACTGGACAGTGAGAATCTGTCTATGGGTTTGACTCCAATAAGCTCGTAGCCCTAGTCCCAGCACTGCCCCCCCCGGTTGTCAACAGCCTAGCCCAGTTCACGAGCAGGGGTCTTTTAGTATCTGAAACCAACAAAATACTGCCTAAATTAGATCTAGGCATAACCGCCGATGTTTCTGGTATTCATTCCCAGCCATTCGAATCGCTGCTATGCCCTGCGAATAATGCCAGGGGTTAAGTAATGCTCTCGTAGCCCGACTTCCTAGAGTCCTTTATAAGCATTTCACGTCCAGTTCAAATCAGACTATAGTACTATTTATACCTAGATTCCAGTTCTCCCTATTCAACTTGCCTCACCTACGTGTCCCAACTGTTTCCGAAAGTATCCTTCTTCGAGCTGTTCTTAGACACTCTCCAACTTTCTGCTGCACCTTCCACAAGGTTCGACGACCACTACCAACTGGACACAGCGCCCTACCCTGCTCATATATACCTGATCGGGTCAGGCTCCCTATAAACTCTCACAGCTTTACGCGCGGCGGAGTTTCTTTTTCCACACTTGCATCAGCCTCATACTATGATCGCCTTTACGTAGAAAAGATGAAGTCCTCTACGCGCAAACGCTAGTTTCTATCTTCTGGGCTACTTTCCCCCTAGAGGCTTGGGATTACATATTCACTAATACATTTAAGCGAGCCTCGTTCGTGCTGCTGTTTCATCTGACCTTGGTCGTGTACCTCGTTGATCACCGTGGCGAGGCTCAGACCTTAGATGAAAGCGGAAAGAACTAGGGTATGAGAGATGGGTGTTATATACCTTTTGTTGCTATGCATTCCGGAATTGATCCTCTTTGCTTTCACGACATTTGGCCTAGGTTATTGAGCTAGTGCAAGGCGGATGGTTCAAATAAATGGTTGTAGCTGGGCTCAATACTTTGTTCAGATATAATATCACACAATGGCTATGACTCGATTTCTACTTCTACCTATATATATCGAATGAACTTGCTTAAGCATGCCTTGCATACCTGGCAGAAAGGCAGCTTGCTCTAAGCCTCCTCTTCAACAGCACAAGCGATTCGTGTAGCCATGGGCAACGACTTTTTCAGCTCGTTTAGAACCCCTTTTCCGAAGACATTACGCATGCCTCCTTCTACATCACTAGT
This sequence comes from Aspergillus spinulosporus, assembly GCA_003574815.1. Taxonomy (NCBI): domain Eukaryota; kingdom Fungi; phylum Ascomycota; class Eurotiomycetes; order Eurotiales; family Aspergillaceae; genus Aspergillus; species Aspergillus spinulosporus. The sequence continues at coordinate 56,180 of QPHH01000026.1, read as the reverse complement.
CATTTTCGCATGAGCGGGCCCGTTCCCATTCCCATGCACATGTGCCTGGCCATTCGTGAGCTTTGCACCGTCCTTTTCATGCTCAGTCTCATTCACCGTATATCCCGTATCACTGGCGTCTACAAACGCCTCGATCCCGGCTCCCTCACGTGGAAACCGCTTCATGAGGCTCTTATGCCTACGCAGTGCAGCACCCATCTCTTCCTGGGTGACATCATTCAGGAATAAGCAGCTGCCAAGGGGACTTGGGACCGCGGCGCGCAGGAGTCCATCGCGGGTTTTCAGTATAGTCGCTGTGGCCTTCTCGAGGAGTTCCTCTGTGAACAGGGCATGGTCCATAGCTAACGTGTGAACGAGAAGAGGAAGCATCTGGGAGAGTTGACGAATGGCGGGGGCTTGCCAGGGAAGACGATCGACCAATACAAGGACAAAACTGGTTTTGGGCAGATGAAGCTGAGCCAGAGCTGTGGGAATCCAAATCTCGTCTATGAGAGTCGGCTCGTGGAGAGTTTTGAGCCGACGGGCGTGCCGGTGAGAGACGAGCCAGGAAGAGACAGTTGTGTGGAGAAAGGCTAATCTACGTATAGGACGGAGTTGAGATTGCAAAATGTATTGGTGAGGAGAGCTAGCAGTATGGAATATGGGCAGAATATTAGAAAGAGTGTAAGAGGGCATTGTTTCGTTGACCAGAGAAATTGCTGCATATTTCGTCTAGTCTAGACATTTAGACATCATTGTTGAGGTTGAGGCTTATTATTATAAACTGACCATTGAGACGTTCACCTCAACGTCATTTAATCAAGCCTTTCATGTTGAGGTCTAGGGAATTTGCATCTTCATGCGTTAACAAATAGGAGACCTGGAAGGATTAAACCAGCAATGCTATGTAACTGGAGACCCCATTCACACTAATCAACATGGTCCCTGTGACCGTATTAGCCACCAATAACGATAAACTCGACCCTTGATAAGGGTGCCTTCATGGTTCGTCATGACGTGTATAAAGCCCACAGGTATGCGTGCCGTAGCAGTGTGAGTATGCATGAAAGCCATGGAACACCCGGGGCCGTCGGTATGCCCTGGCCTAACAGGCTTTTCCCAGCATCTCATCCTCTTCCTCCTGCACGAGGCTGAGTCCAGGATACCATTAAACAAGATGGCCCAGCCATTTTTCTACAGCTATGTACCGAAAAACATTCTCCTCAAATCATATTCCAACCTACAACTACCATAATAGTCGTCACTTTTCTCATCTTCAACAATGTATCCAAGATGCCGGAACGGGCACGGTTCGAAGGGGTTTCTGCAACAAAGGCAATCCTGGTAACCGGCGTCTCCATGGCCAAGGGCCTTGCCATCGCCCGCCTCTTAGCAAGAGGGACGCCGCACCGCATCATCGGCGCCGACACGGAGCCTCTACGGTTCACCTCGCCGGGGAGATATTCTCGGTTCATTGTCAAGTTTTACAGACTCGAATCTCCCCGTCCAGGTGATTCAAAGCCTTACCTCGACTCCCTCCTTGCCGTGGTGAGCAAGGAAGGTGTGCATCCGTGGATTAGTCGTAGCAGTGTTGTTGGTGCCGTGGAAGACGGTGAGGTTATGGTAATGGCGCAAACGGAGTTCGGAAATCGTCTTAAGGCTGTCCAGTTTGATTCAGCTACCGTAAAGAGATTCCATGAGAAGGATACATTCATTGACCATCTAAAGAGTCTGGAATTGCCTGTGCCCGAGTCTCATCGATGTACCTCAGCTGGAGAAGTGCAGTCTTTGCTCAGCCAATGAAGAGAGAAAGGGGAAAAATTCATCTTGAAACCAATCGGTGTGAACGACAAGGCGAGAGGGAAAATGATGACTCTGCTTCCCCTCGACAGCAAGGAAGCTACATCCTCCTATCTTGCTGCGCTGGATATCTCCAAGTCAACCCCCTTTCTTCTACAAGAATACATTACCGGCGAGGAATACTGCACGCACTCGCTCATTGTGCGTGGCGAAGTCAAGGCTTTCGTGGCATGTCCGTCCTCTGACATGCTTATGCATTACAGCGCCACACCACCAGGCTCGGTCCTGAGCGCGAAAATGCTTGAGTTCACGACACAAGTCTCACAGCGCGGCGGCGAAAACTTCACGGGGCATCTAAGCTTCGATTTTCTGGTGCAAGGTCGAGGCGAAGAAACAAGATTATCCCCAATCGAGTGCAACCCGCGCGCACACACTGCAGTAGTTTTATTACAACATACACCTGTAATGGCTCATGCGTATCTGTCTGTCTTCGATCACGATCTGGGCTCGAGACCAAAGCAGGATAACAGCCCGAGCGATATCGTGGTCCCCGTGACGCCAAGATATAACGTTTACTGGATTGGGCACGATCTAGTGACTCTGCTCATTATTTCGATTGTGACATGGCTGGGTGGGATGGTAAGTATTGGTGAGATTGAGCATTCCCTCTGGACCTTCTGGCATCATCTCCTCCACTGGCGGGACGGAACCTGGGATTCATGGGATCCGGTAACCTTCTTTGCGCTGTATCATATCTACTGGCCCGCGCGATTTGTGGAAAGCATTGTCAAAAACCGCAAATGGAGTCGGATCAACGTTAGTACTACGAAGATGTTTGAATGCTGACATGGGGCCTGCAATTCGGAGCATCGTCTTTACTGGAGAGCTTTTACAGACCTGACGGGCTGCTTCTAGATAGCAATGCAACGCTGAATTCATGCATTAAGTTACCGTAGTTACATGACTTGTAGGAGGAGAGGGGGTAGAAAGGATATGGTCCAATATACGATGTCTAACACACCTATACCTGGTGGCTGCCAAGTGCCCGGCAGGGACAATAAACATCAACTGCCCAGTCTGTTGCACCATTCCTACATGCTATTCTGGCATTTTTAATGGTCTCCTTGACTATCGGCAATCCATTCACTCATTACCCGGACAGCAAATTCTATCCTGGCCTCCCCAATAGTAATGCCTTAGCCATGCCCGCCTCATTCGTCCCAGTGCAAGAACAGGGTCAGGAATGACAGTGCTGAGGCTGTAATGTAGAATTCTGAAGGGAGATGTGATCTGCTTGGCTAGACAATTAGATAGTAGTTAACAAAAGATTTGTTTAGTCAGAATCAAGTGAATTAGCTTTTATTACTGATACAGGAGAGCCCTTGATAAAGATACTCAGTGGAAGAAAATGTGTACAAAGGAGTGAAATGGCCACAGTTAGGGTACTGGAGCGACCTCAGATGGCAAAGCATGAAAAAATCTCCCAGGTCAGGCCAGGAAAGACTAGTTTTGTCCTGCTTGTTATGGGATTGTCCAGGGGCTGAGCAGTCTACTCAGAGAACCTGGACAGGAACACAAGGAACAGCAACGTTGGCGAGACCATTCTGTATACTATCAGTCTCTGGCTGGAGAATAGCAGCACAAGACTCAAAGAAACCTACCAGCTCATTATCACCTGCGTCACAGCAAGCAACGTGGTTGTTGCACTGTCCGCTAACAAGGCCCTGGCCACCACCGGCACCGATAATACCCTCGACGGAAGCGACTGCATCATCTAGTCAGCGTCTACCCAACATGTAGGAAAAATGAGAAGAAAAGAAACGGGGACGTACGCGAAGAGCAGCCAGAGTACTTCCCAAGCAACCCGTCGCTCAACACACTGCTCGTTCCACCAAGGAGATGAAGAAGGCCCTCCTCTTCCTCCTGGGTCAAGGAGACGCTGTTGTCAGTGCTCTCGCAGCAGGAGAGGTGCGCATTGCCGCAAGTGTTCTCCTCTTGGGCCTGCGAGATGATCGCGGCGTTGCTGGAGCCAGGGGCATGGGGGGCTGCGCTGGCCATCTGCAGTCCGAGGACGGCGGTGGCGATAAGGGATCTGATTGTGAATTGCATATTGACGTGATGGTTTCCGGTAAATAGTTGTTTGCAGATAGTACCTTGAGGTGTCTCGGTAAGATGTTGTGATGATGATGATGATGAGGTCTAGCACTTGAGGCAGGTTTTATAGCTTGTGACGACCGGCTCTGCAGTGCCAGGGGAACTAACCCAGTTCACTCCTTTGGCTATCCTACATGGGCGTCATTATTGAAAATCCCTTGCATTCATGTTTGTCGAGCGCATCTGACATCTCGTCTACTCTGTATACGAGTAGGTATGTCAGTATAGTTACTACAACCGGCAATCCGGTATCCCAGTCGATGTTCTTCGAGACATTTCGATACTCAGTAGAAATCTTATTTATATCACATGCACAGCCGTATATGCGATTGATCGATTATCTAGGACATGTCTGGACATACGATGTCGATCATTGCATTGACGATGGGCTCAGGACTTGGCTACCGCGTTGAGTGTCGACGTGATATCCAGGGTCAATGTGACATGTCGGCCACCTGCGCGACATCCCATATAATGAGCCCATAACTATTGCCTTGGCTGCTCAGGGGCTGGATATGTCATACATAGCGAGTGTCAGGGCGCAAGTAAAGGACCGTGGTATACCCCTCTTGAACTTGACCACGCTTTATCGCTGTTATTCCTGGTCACTCGTTCACACAACTAAAATAACAATATGTACCTAGGCGACTACGTATTTGTACAGACTCTATATTGTATGTGCGGTATTCAAGTATGTCCATTCTAGATCTCTAGTCTTGTCTGTATATACGTCTACGAATGAATAGCATATTCTAGTCCTCAGTAATCTATTATCAAAACAGCCAAACAACCTAGCCCATCCATTGCCAATCCCAAAAGCTCGTTCTACCAGGTAAAACTCTCCTCTACATATGCAAGTTGGTACCCCCTCTTCAGTGCCTCAGCTACCGCCCTCCTCGCCTCATCCGCCATTTTCTGGGGCCCGCAAACGAGCACCGCAGCGGAGCAGTCACTGACATGCGCTTCCTCTGCAAAGGCCGAGATGGTCTTTTCCAGATTTGGGCGGCCCGGTATGATATCAATGTCAACCTCAGCCTCATTGTCCAGTTCAGGTGGGGACAGGGTGGGAATAATGGAAGGCTGCGAATGTGATATTGGCTGCCTGCGCTGTGCTTGAGGAAGCGGTGAAACGGAGCGAGAAGAGCAAGTAGCGTAGAATGACGCGCGAAAGTCCTCTCTCCCCAGCGCGGTTTTCAGATCGGTAGAAAGCAGTCGGTGAATGAACGCCTCTTGTCGCGTGACCCAGACTAGATGCATATCTTTGATACGCGTTCGCGACTTCTCCTCACGCTCATCCACATCTTCCTCAAACGAGTCAGGATTAGCACGAGGGCCAAAATCATTAGGCCCAGATGGTCCAGAGCGTGCAATATGATCCCTAATGTATGGAACCGCAGACGCGATCCCGGTACCGCCCGCAAGCAAGAGTACAGAGTCGTATCTCCATAGCGGAAATTCGTTCCCGTAGGGCCCCTCGAGGAGGATCGTGCTCTTTGTCGAAAAATCTGGTGACCTGAGGCAACTGTCCCTAAGTTGCCGCGTCCACCCGTCGTAGGGACGGATCCAGAAGGTTAGTTCCAAATTCATCTCTAAGTGGCTGGGTTCCTTGGCAGACGAGGTCCCCCTCGTAGCTTCGCCCGAAGAGGATGAGTCTGACAACAGCGGGATCTGGGATACATCCACCGTCTCGTCTCCTTTAATCACTCTAGGCGTCGATCGCCCGGAGCCCGACAAGGTGCGACCGACCTTGACCTGGTACTCCCAGCGCCCTAACGTGAACGGATGACTTTCCCATCCAGTTAGTCTGAACGGCTGATAGAGGAAGTAGTATCGTCCAGGACAAGGACGGATGTTGGCAGCAGATCCCGGCATAAGTCTTAATGTGATTAAATCGGCGGCTTTGTCGTAGGTGGCTGTACTGGTTGTGATTTGTACCCTGGTTCCGTTTCCTTGATGGAATCGAACATGGATGTTGCCATATATTACACGGATTATACGCAAACCGCGATCAAATAGCCAGATGCCCACTGGGAGCCAGAGGTAGAACCAGTATTCGTGGGTTTCGAATATTATCGTGTGGCTGACACCCATTGTTAGTATATCGGAGTTTGAGGTGGTTATAAGCACGCACTAAAAACACCCGACAAGCAGGACTATCGAGAAGATGATGTGGATGAAGAGAAATGTCTCGTACGCGCGGTGGCGGAACCAGGTTACCGCAGCGGGGAGGATGAGTATCATCAGAACCATGGCCTGTGCCAATTAGCATGAGCCATGACCGACAGTAATCAAGGGAATGGCTCACAAGAGTCCCCCATAAGAGGTAAGGTTTGGACAGTTTCCTCCATGGGTTCGAATCTGCAAGAGTCAGTCCATGCTACGCAAACATCTGGGTAAGAACTGAACTAACTTTCAAAAAACAAGACAAGATAAAGAACTGTATGCACGGCGGCCTGGATCGTGGCAATCCACGCAACATGGCGATGGAAAATATTGAAGGTGGCGAAATTCCAGCCTGTCGCCCAGGCACAAATGTTGTTGCGGCCAGCAAATAGCCATAGTAGTGGCAGGTTTGCAAACGAGATAATGCCCGTTCGATCGGCCATGTAACGAATCAATTGAGTGGAGGTGGAAGGCCAGCTATTGGACAATTGCGATTCAGTCAGACGAGGTGCAAGGTACAGAAAATGTTAGGACGTACTATATGTTGTCCGTAGATAGACGATAGCTCACGCTGCAGAGAGCTATACTAAGGATCCAAAATCCGAGGGTGACAAGCGCCTCGGCGCGGCTTGAGAATGTCCAGCAGAGGAATTTGCGGCCGCGGGATGGGAGAGCTGTTGGAATGAAGAGGTGTGCATAGAGGAACTGGTGGATATGCTGGAAGGGAGTGTATCGGGAGAGGACTAGGGTTGATGGTGTGATGCCAGATCGTGAGACGAAGAAGTATTGCACCATTCTGTTTAGCATCCCTACTGAGAGGACAAGGGCCCAGTATAGGTAACCGAGATATCTGTCTTTGTTAGAATGTCATGCCTGCTGATCAAGTCAAGGGTTCCATACCCATATGCATAATGGGTCCAGCTCTCATATGCCCATGTATCCTGTCAAACTGCATTAAATATATCCCTCTTAAAGAGAGCGTCAAAAACATACCATGGTCAGGAACACTCTCCGAAAATGCTCCACGGACAAGAGCACTGGGTACTCGATCCCTTCCGACATATCCAACTCTCCATATTCTACCTTCCGCATACCTCGAATTGCATCCTCGGTCAGGTTCTCCATGACACTGTCCCTTGGCAACAACTCCAGTCCTACCTCACTACACATTCCATCGAGCCGTGCAATTCCAGCCTCCCGCTCTTCAGGCCGACAGTAAACATCCGAAGAAGCATAGATTGACGTAACAGCCAGCGGGTTCTTGCACCTCTGGTCGAGGGATTTCCGTGATTTTGACCCGGCAAAGGTTATATATGTATAAGCTGTGACGATGGAGTCGACACACCGCTCATTGACGGGGACGATGCTGGAGCGGGCTTGCGCAGCAGGGAACCAAAAAAGAAGGAATAAAAGCATATAGCAAGATGGTCGCATGGTTAGGTCTGTATGTATATGAAGAAAGACATAAGTAGAGGGGTCAGTTCCTCAACAAAGGGTCTCAGGCATGTCTGGGGAGACGAATCTCCTGATCGCGGTCCGTTCCGCAGCAAACAACCTGCAACTGGGGCAGTATTCGGATCGATCTATCGTATGTACAGAGCGAGAAGGAATATATATACAAGAAGAATGATCAAGATGGGCTACTGCTAGGCCAGAGCAGCCGGCACTCGTAAATGAAGGACGGTGAGGGGAAGTGGTGGGGACAGTCGATTATCAGATCGCTCGCCAAACATCCAGTGGCCGCTTATCAGGTGACCTTTGATCTAATCTAATCTGAGCATCTGATAAAGCATCAGCAACATGATTGGCTGTTTTAGCATTTTATCATGACTCAGCAAAGTCACGTGATGTAGCAATGCCCTTTCCCAAGAAGGAAAGGTGTCTCTCCGGCCCCGCCGAGACGAGCAAAACAATGTCCAGCTCGGCCTGCAAGAGGCCGTTGGACTTGACAGTCCTTGTATATAATCTAATTGGTAAAATGACTTTGAGTCTCTAACAGTCTCTGACAGAATTAAATACCTCATTCAGTAAGGCGTGCTGCCAGGTGAATTGCCCGCTTTGACATTAAGGCATATATATTTGCAACATATGCAACAAAACAGCTGGCAACAGGAGGCTACGTACCCCCAGAGTCGTCGGAAGCTCACCTTCTCACCAAGGAACCCTTCATCGGCGGCCAATCCTCCTGGTCGTACAGACAAAGCCCGACTCTAAAGATATAAGGTATTGTTAACCGGCTGGATCTTAAAAAGACTGCGAAAAGAGCGCGCATATATCATATAGAAAGCCAGGATGCGAAAAAGAGCAGCAGGGGCAAGATGTGATAGACTGCCCGGGACATTCTTGGATGAGTCTCCAGCAGAGGGTCTAAGGATGATCAGCAAAGGTGGCCAGCACGCATTTTGCGGTTCACAGTGTCTGTTATCAACGGTGCTGGACTAAGTGGACTCTAGCCAACATACCCGCCCTACGTGAAAGTTGTTATTGTGTAGAATTCTTTTCCCCAAGAAGGTATCGGAGTTGTCACTGCATGATTGCCTGGAAGTATGAACTATGCTCATTTCGCTAGAGCATGTAAATAAATGCCCAAGTAAGAAGCGTAATAGCAATAAACCCCACCTTGGTAGTTCCGTTGTACGAGCCTCAAGCAAGAACACCCATCGGATCCCACCGTGGCAAGATTTTCGGCTCCTGCTCAAGAACATCTCTAATCTCAGCAGGAACAAGACTAAAGTCAACCACTGCCTGGAACGTGTACTCGTCCATCCATCTATCGGTCATCACAAACCACCCCTTCTCGCCGGCGCCCTCGCCCCAAGAGTTCTCGACGCGCCAGCGCACCGGTTTGTCGTCTTCCAAATGTACAGCCGTGATGACCATGGCGTGAGTCATGGCGGTCTCTCCGCTGGTGAGCCGTTCTGCCTTGTTCATTCCCAGCGTAACATTGAAGCCGAGGGTGAGGTCTATGAGCTCAGGGTCCATGACGCCGCTGACCTTGTCAGAGAACTTCCCTACGTCGCAACCGAAGAAGACCGGGTGGCCAGCTTTAAGCATGGCAATCACCGCTTTTTTGAGGACCTAGACAAGTCAGCTAGATGCGTAACGCAGAGGGAATACGACTGAACTGTCCCACCTTCATTTCGACATTAACATATGTGAGCGGCTTGCCCTCAACGACGTTGCCGAGCTTGTCCACGGTCAGTAGCCGATTGTATTCGTTCCTAGGGTCGTTGACAAGACTGTATAAGCGACTCGGAGAGACCCTTGTGCGTGTTGCTTGTGAGAAACCCTGCCGCCCAAACTCCAGTGGCGTCTGTCGAATTTCCTTGGCTTTGCCATCCGCATCGTTGTATTGCCACACGAACTCTCGATCAGGGCTAGGAGGCGGCCCGAGCATGATTGTGACAAGGGAATGGATCTCCTTGAGAAACTTCTCTTTCACAGCCCCAAGTTGAACTCGCTCCTGAAGCTGCGCGCTAGTCGCAAGCCTACGAAGAACGAACGCTTGCTCACGGAGCTTCGCAGTCAACAGCCAGTTCATCCTGCTGCTATTTTGCGCATTGAAGGTATCTGGATAGACATCGTGCGGCACCAGTCCATACTTCCTCACCAGATTAGCAACCATATCCCACTGTCCGCCATCCGTCACCGGATCCTGAAGAAGCTTCTGCACCAAGCGACCTGAAATGTCTTCATTTGCCGTCTCAATGATCGCCTCAAAAAAATAGTTTGCTTTCTCGATCTTGTCCCAGTAGAAGAGATACGCCTGGCTGAGCTCAAACTCCTTCAGCCCGTACGCTTTCATAATGGGTACCCGGAATATATTGGTCGATGCAAAGAGCCAGCACCGCCCCGAAGATCGCTGGTTCGTAATCGGCGAGCCCTCAATGGGCACTTTGACATTGAATACCTGGATGTCGGATCGGAGGGCCGAGCGGTTGGCGAGGAGATCGGTGTAGGAGGCGCCGGCAAGACTGGAGATTGCCAGACGGTTCTGGCTGGGTTAGTCCTGCCCAGTCCTGGGTCGAAGTCTGCCAGCTTTACCTTGGGGTCCTCAAGGAGGGTCTCGTTCCAGTCCTGCAAGCGATGAAGCGACAAGCTCGGCTCCCGCTCTTCCATTTGATATGGCGGGGCTGAAATGTCAGCGGCACCCTTCCATGTCTACATCGAATATGACCGTAGGGCAGCAGAACATACGAGATTCTTTCTCCTTGTGCTTGTCGCTCACTGGCGGTGACAGAGCGATCTCTGTCTTTCGCCGAGGGCTCTTCTCCTCGATAGCCGGCACTGAGTAAGATGATCCCATCTTGCTTGCAACCAGCAGCTGCCTCGTCCAGGAGAAGGTGATGGAGGCTGTTTAGAGAGGGGAAATGGCCGTGATCAGAGTCAGTGCGGGGAAGCGAGGACCCGGAAGGCGCCGATAGGAGATCGGTTGCGTATTGGTCAGGAAGAGAGCACGCGATGCAACCGGCCTTGCTTATCAGGCGGCAGCTGCATCCCAGTTATTCCTAGGGCAGGCGTTTGAAGCAGAGGGTGGTAAACCGTCCTTGGATGCAGGCGTATGTGCCATAGCTTGGCAGCAAAATAGGCATTGCTTATATACCCATCCAATCTGAGCAAAACCTGGAAATATCCAGAATAGATAGTTCTCAGATAGCAGACCAGGGCAGTAGAGAGTACAGCAGCTATTATATTATACCTTTATCAAACATAGCAATGGCATACAGGACCGCCTTTAGGCACTGTCGTGGGCTAAAAAGACAATTCTCATAGCGTTGTCTACAATGGCTCATAGTCGCCCTAGACATATATCTAACGTGCAATACCATTGGTTACCTCTCTGCCTGATACGGATATTATTCTTTTACGCAGCTGATCGAATATAAATATTTTTTTTTTTTATTTTTCAATTTATTCTGTACATATTCCAGGTAGATGTACTAGCACTTTTATACTTATATTTACCCATATCTTCTTTCATAAAACCCCGTAATAGAGGATAGAGGGTCAGGTTGAGTTGTTGAGCTGTGCGAACTGTGCCATGTGACGGCTTGAGGACTGGGGTAATAGACATGGTCTATAAAGCAGGCATACCTTCGCTGCAGACTAAAGAACATGTCCGCTTCGGGGGAGACGGTGCCCTTGTCATCTCTCTGAAGGTCAGTTTAGGGCTCGGTAGTGTCAGCGTTAATTGTTGATTTCATTTAGTGCTGGTAATCTTCGACAAACCTACTCCTGATTAAACGATGACACCGGATGGTCAGCTACTGTATCTGCAGTTCAATGCTTGCTACCCGTCTGCATTGCCGCAAATCTAGGAGTTCATTATGAATTCGCTGTGAAGTCACGGTAGATCGTGGTAATAAGAATATAGACAAACGGCACTTGGAGATGGTCAGTCTGTACGTATACTCTTGGTGCCACATTTGCCCTAGACGGCCTGAAAATGCTTCCTTTTCACCGAGGCAGTGGCACTCCAGCTAAGTGGTAAGGCAGGTTCATATAAATGCTGTAACGTCTTGAATGCGGTTTATGGTCTATAGTTACTGAGCAGCCACCGACGCAGGCAACACACCCTTCCCTGCAAATTTCTGTCCGTACATATGCTATCCACCAGACTCGACCTACTCCTTCTCCTCATGCACCCACCCGATAACCCTCTTCTCCTTGTCCGTCGTCCAGAATGCCTTATTCCCCTCTAAACCAGGCCTGATCTCCGCGTCTGGATAGTACTTCTTCGCAAGCTCAGCGGACGGTGTGCTCTGCGTTGTCGTGGGAGCCGCAATATTCAACACCTGGCAGCCTTTGAGTTTCTCTGCGTGCTCAACAGAAACCAGACACGCCCTCGCCACAGCCTCGGGATTTACCCATCCCCAGAGCTGCTTCACCGCTGCATCTTCCCAGTTGCTCTCATGTTCTTTCTGCACGTCTTTCAGGGGCGCGACTTCATGGATCCGCAGACAGGCGATGTTCATCCCAGGGAACCAGTTTACGAAACTGCGCGCTTGCGTCTCAGCTTCTTCCTTTGCGAGAGCATATGAATCCGTCGGGCGTTGCGGGGCTTCCTCGTCTAATGGGAAGTAGTCGAATTTCAGCGGTCGATTTGCGTACGCGAGGCCCACCGCATTCACCGAGCTTGCGTAACAGATGCGGTTTATGCCCAACGTGGCCGCGGCGTGGAATCCGTTGAATGCGGAATTGACGTTATTGTTGTGCACCATCCAGTCGTCCTTGCCGACGGAGTCTGGTAAGGCGGCAAGATGGATGAGCGCGTCGCAGCCCTTGAAGGCTTTGAGGACGGCGTCATAATCATTCACGACATCTGCAGTGCGCTTCTCCTAATTGGGCGTGCCGTCATAATCTTGCTCGGTGCGGTCGGTTTGGACGGTGGCGTGGCCGGCTCTGGAGCACAGCTTGACACATGCGCGACCGACGGTGCCGCAGGCGCCGGTGATTGCGATTTTCATGATGCCGGGTTTTCCTGTTGGATATGCACTGTGAGGTTTATGAGGCGGATCATTGAGAAGGAGACTTAAATGGCCGGTTTCAGGGTTTTGTTCGTGACGTTGTCTTGCGTCACAGCGTGAGGTTCATGACGTGTAGGTCTAGCCCTAAGCAGTAGCGCCATGATAACGGAGAGGGATCTTGGATTAGATGTATAGAACAAGTATCTGTATAAAGCATACTAGTTCTTCGCCAAATTCATGGCAGCACTGATCAAAGAAAATATACTAAACGCCTGTGGTGTCTCTAAACTGCTCGTCGGTCGGGTTGACCTCTTCGACGAGAATGCCGATGTTGCTTTCAAAGGATAGATATTATCAGGAGTACGTCGACCTTGCTGCGGAGCTAGATAAGCGGTGGAAGGTCGCATAGATGGCATTTTGCCCTAAACGTGTTCTGAGATCGGCTGGGTATGGGGCAGCTCTTAGGAGATTGTGGCTTGGTTGTGTTGTACCCTTTAAACATACTGGCAAGTTGGAATTTCTGAATTTGTTATACTATCCATTTTCATCAGCCTTGATGTAAAAATCCCTTTTTGGCTATCATTCGTTACAGTCATGGTGTGTGAACCCGACCACGGCGCTTACAGGCCAGTATGTCTGATCTATACCAACATTGCCACCACTGGCTAGTTACTATTGTCGGTTGCCCACTCCGCAGCACGGGCACAAGCCTCTTCCGGCTGCCTCTTATACTGCAGTAGAAAGCCCTGAACCTCTGCAAGACTGAACCGGCCCTCAGGTAAAGCCTCGGCAAACTGCTGCGCAAGTCTATCCAAGTCTATTATATCGATATTCTTCTCCGTTCCCTCCAGCTTTGACGCATCCGACCCTACCTCTGACTCACCCTTCACCCCGAGATGAGGACCAGAAGGCGCATCGCTAAACATGCTCCGGAAGAGCTCCCGGAGCTCCACGCGCGACGGAAGCTCGAAGCGGATATGCATATCGACACGTCCAGGACGGATCAGCGCGGGATCAAGATCCTGGGGTGCGTTGGTCGTCATGATGAGAATGCGACCTTCCTGCGAGGACACGCCATCGATGGCGTTCAAGAGTGCCGAAAGCGAAATTGGTGTTGGCGGAGAAGTAGGGACTGGAGCTCCTAGTCTCGGCCGCTTCTTCGCAGCGTCGGAAGATGTTGTTGAATCTATTGTGACTGGGTCAGCATTTGCCCTCTTCAGGGTCATACCGGCTGCATCGATGTCCTCTAGGAGCACCACACACTGCGTCGGGACTTCGGAAAACAGACGAAGAAAATGTGACTCGGAGATGTTTGGATCCAAGAGACTGAGGACATAGATATCAAGTCCAAAAGCACCGGCAAGTGCAGAAGACAGGCTGGTCTTCCCCGTCCCTGGCGGTCCTGAAAACAGATATCCCCGACGGTAAGGAATACCATGGTTTGCGTACCACTGGCGAGTATCTTCACGTAAGTACTCGCTCATATCATCCAGCACCGCCTTCTTCTTGCGACTGTCCAAGATTACGGTCGAAATCGCTCGGGACGGTCTGGTGGTAATCCTGTTCCACCGGACAAGATCCCGCACATTAGACATCGCGCGGTGGACGCTAATATGCGACTTGGCGAGTTTCTTGCTGTACGCATTCGCCTCCTCTATTAGAGCGCGGAGAGGATCAAGAGAGAGACTCAGTGTCTGCAGCTTGAGGTGTATACGTTCCTCGGCTCCATCCTGCAACGTCGTGATGGTCCGACTTGGTGCCGAGTGGCTGAATAGCACCCACCTCCCTCTGAAGGTGAATAGACGAGAGCCGTTAAATGGCTTGAGCTCGAAAGCGCTTTTCCCGAGTACCTGTGGCGGGCTGGCGTCGGGGGGGCCCATTGGGCCTGCGATGGCCGAGAGCAGGCCCTGACGTTTTCCAGGGCGATGGTGATTTTCGGTGACTGCGAGGACGCAGCAGAAGTTGCGATCTTTGAATACGTGGTCGTTCATCCACTGGATTACGTCGTTGTAGAGAGGGTCATGCTCGTTAATGTACACTGTCGCTATGCATGTGTCGGCGTATCGGTTGACCAGGTTCCAGACGGATCGGAGCCATGTCGCCAGACCGGCGAGTGCGATGCCGATGTTGATGATAAAAAAGGTATCTAGACCCAGAACATTGTGTGTGCGCTCCATTGTGAGTATTATGAAGAGGTCAGTTCTTTTTTTTATTTTTTATTTTTTTAGGCGTGGCGGGCGAACTCCTCTGAGGGATGACGTAATTTATCCTTAGGCAGATGCGGCTGTATGTTGATAGTTGCCTGCGCTATATGCAGAGTGCTCACGAACAAGTGGCAAAGATGCTATCTGCATTCTCCCTCTTGCTGTAATGCCATCAAGTCTGGGACAGACCACTACCATACATGATATCACCCTGTTATATATTTTCTATATTTTCATCGAGGTTGAACTCAGAGTTGTAGCACTGTACCTTGCAGTGCGTCAACCAGACTCCAGATGACAGCACAAAGCTTTCCGGTGCCCATGTTCTGCTATTTTCTACTGAAAGATGTTAAGCGAGGTTATAACTCGGCGAGAAACTGGCTGAGTTATAGCAGTAGAAAATACCTAGAACTAGGTTAATTCCATCCGTCTCGTGGTCGAGGTATTGGGTGTAAAGCAGCGGGCCAGTCCTTCGGCTTGTTCATAGCAACAACGTGCGCTTACTGTGAGATACCTACTGGAAGCTCAGAATGGACGGCATCTACCCGCTGTGCCATTACTTTGCGGATTGCATAATGCTGAGTCCTAACTATGCCCGGTCCGTTGTGGTCATCCGACAGTCAACAGTACTATTCACGCATGCTGGCATTGCATACAGCGTGTCACGCGGTGGGCATAATTCACCGGGGCCCAGGCCCTATCTAAACTTCAGTGCCTGTGGTAGCCTAGAAGATGCTTCAGCTGTGCAATTTTCATATACGAAGGGCTGGAACTTCGTCCATCAATGCCATTCATGATAAACAAATCTTGAACCAAGGTAAAAAAACAATTGTATCTCAGCCGCCCCTTCATATATTTGTCGACACGTCCACTCCGCGCTACATCGTAACTATGTCTGCTATATCAGCACCAGCTGAGCCTCTCACTGACGCGCGCAGCACCTGCTCGAATAGGGAAAACGCGAAATATTAAATCTTCCTAGGGTAACGCCAGTATTTGCTTGCGTAAGCCAGATGCATAAAAGCCACATTTCCATGAGATATCCATCCCTAACTTGCTCAATCTACTTCCTTCAGCAGTCACTGCTCTAGAAACAAACAAGCTATCCAGATCGCCATATTGACAATGGCCGGTGTGGACCATCATCTAGAGCGATCTATATCTCTCCCTACCCACTTCTCGTCGATGTTAAAATTACCTGACCTCAGCCAGTTTCTGAATCTTTGCCCAGTCATCAACGACGGCAAAGCTTAGCCGTATCTGGCAAAACATATGGCATGCTGCTCGCAGGTCAAGTAATCGGTTATCTAGGGCAAGGTCAATCTCGGCCTCAGGCACAAATCGGAACGGCAGCCGACACCCGTAGCGCCAAACCCGTTGTTCCCGTTGGTCCCGGGCCTCGGAACTCATCCCGATGACTTCACTTTAACAACCCCTTCAATCCAGTATCCAACATAGTATGAGTGACGCCCTATCGACCCCGACGCCGCCGCAAGATGCCTCTCGCCGGCCAAAGCGGCGCAAGATTGCGGTAGCTTGCGACGAATGCCGCGCGCGCAAGGTGCGATGTGACGGCATTCAACCCGGTGCGTAATGAACTCCAGTAGAGAGCCCTTTGCTGACTTTATGTATTTCGTGCAGTTTGCGGGCCATGTGCAAAAAGAGCGGATAAGGGTGCTCAGTGCAAGTACACAAGCGAACCGGAGAAGAAGAGGGCAGCGCAGGAGTACGACACACCTGTTTGCTGTAGACCTGCCCCTACTAATGCTTTTCAACCAGCTATATTGCGAGTCTGGAAAACCGGATCAGGCATTTAGAATCTCCGGCTTATTTTTCTGGGTCCTCAGAAGCTCATAGCTTTGAGGGATCCGGTCATCCGTCTGTATGCTGCATATTCCTCTGCCGGTTTCACGGCGATATCTTCGACATGTCTAACGGCTTTCGAACAGGCTACAGCCCTGAACAGACCATTGGGTTCAACCGCGATACCATTTTCTCTATCCTATACATCCAAGGTGCCATCAGTTACCCAGAGTAGTATCTCTTTCTGTGCTGATTCAGGCCGCTCTCCGTTGTCCGGCTTCCATTCGAATAAACCAGGAGGCAACACCAACCCCCTGCTGAGTGGTGCAAGAGACTCTGCTCGCCATTTCTCCGAACCGGCCGAATCCACGGACGGTGTGAATGCCATGATGGGATCTGTGGAGGAGCGGCCTTCTCAAGAGTTCTTCGGCAGCTCAAGTGCCGCGAGTTTCATGCGCCAGATCAAGACTGCGGTGGACAAGAGAGTCTCCTCTCCGAACCAACGTACTCCAGAGATTTCCGCAGAGAGCCGTCTCCGCTCGAGTTTGGTTTCGCCCCAGAAGGAAAGGCAAAGCGCTATTCATGATTACGTACTCCCCCCGCGGAAAATGGCAGACAATCTCATGAACGTGTATTGGCACTACGTCTTTCCTCTGTACCCCCTCGTCGATAGCATTCGTCTCCGGGAGGAATATCCACGGATATGGACGGGAGAACCGTTGCAGTCCGATGAGAACATGTTGATGTGTACCTTTAATGTCATTTTCGCTCTTGCCTGCCAGCTTGCTGATTTCATTGTACCAGAAGAGCGTGAAGCCTCGGCGGCTGCATTCTTCTCCCGTGCCAAAGACCTCTTGCATTTCAACCTCTGGGACTCAGGGTCGGCCGCCCTAATCCAGTGCCTGCTACTGATGGCGCAGTATCTTCAGAGTACCAATTCAGCCCATCAATGCTGGATTGTTACCGGCCTAGCCGTCCGAAATGCCCAGAGTATGGGCTTGCACCTGCCACAGACCATTGCTTGTCTCCACAGCCCACAGGAACAGCAGTTGGCGCGAAAGATCTGGCATGGCTGCGTTCTCATGGACAGGTACGTCCTCGCTTTCTATTGCTGTCAATGCCTAACGCTCGTCTAGAGTAATTTCAATGACTTTTGGGCGCCCTGCCATGATCTCGAAAGCATCATGCGGATCCGTTCCTCTACCAGCAACCGTCGATGAGGAGTATATCGCATCAGCCTCGGGGAGTGGTGTAGAACAACCAGCTGACCAGCCATCGATAATGGCATTCTACGCCAAGTCCCTCGAGCTCTATGATATCCTGAACGACATCTTGCTGAGTCTCTATAAGCCCGTCGTAGAAGAGAGCCCTGACGACGTCTACGACTTATACTTTAACAGAGACACGAGTGAAGATGAATTAACCATATTTCAACTTGACCGGGCTCTAACTAGATGGACGCGCAGCCTTCCGGCCCATTTGCGCGGTGGGCCCGTTTCGGGATCGAATGGCATAATCTTCTACCGTCAGAGTGTCGTGCTACGAGCGAGGTATGTCACTGCCCCATTGTAACCTGTTAAAGTACTTAAGACCAATCATGCTACAGATTTCTGCATGTCCGGATGCTCCTCTTTCGACCGATTCTCTCCAAGTACTGCATAGCCCGCGATCTGCCGTCCGATCCACTCATATCACTCACTGATTCCTTTCCTCAACGCGTCGCGCTGCAATGCTCCATCATCTGTGTGAATGTCGCTCGCGAGGTCATCGAATTGATTCACACTAACATTCCCAGCGATGGAACCTCCGGCCCACTTCCAGCTTGGTGGTATAATATCCTATGTGAGTCTCCGAAAACCCCACCAGTCCGCCCAAGAGCTAACCTACGAGTCCTAGATGTATATACCGCAGCAACAGTCCTAGTTGCCAGTCGCCTCTGTCCGTCAGTCTTAGAAGAAGTGACAGAAGCAGCCATCACACGGTCGTGGAACTGCGCGTTGGAGATTCTACGAAAATACCAGAGCTACAGTACCTCTGCTCGGCGATGCGTCGCCGCACTGGAGATTCTCTATGAACGGGCTATTTCTGAAGCTCCTGCTGGGGATAATCCGCCGCAGGCGCAATCTGGCGTATCCATGGCCAATACGATCGGGGACATGTCCTTGGGCGAAGGCATGAATGCTAGTCTGTTGGAAGGCTTTGACCTGCCTGACTTTCAGGATATGTCGTGGCTCAATAGCGTTCCTAGCCATCTCTACTGACCTGAACCTTTATTCGCCATGGGATTTTTATGTTCTTCCCTTTTCCCTTTTCCTCAATTTTTTTTTCTTTTTCTGCGTGCCGCTGGATGTCTCATCCGTCAAGACACCAGACTGGAGTCATTCAAAAAGCCCTCTCATTCCAATCCCACTTCAAACGTCAATTATAGCGCTTCTAATTCCAAACAGGTTTGGTATTAGAAACGCAAAAACAAAAAAAAAAAAAAAAAAAAATAATGACAAACATCACATACTTAAGGTTGAAAGCTAAGCATCAGCATCAGCGGCATCGTCTGCGCCGCACCTCCCCAACCCTACCATTGAACAAAGCAACCAATTTTCTGCGGGTTTCCAGGCCTGCATCTATTAATGTCGGGTGAAGATACACCGAACAATTTTTCCGTCAATCTAAAGGCCGAATGCTCCCTTGGCAGGGGAAACCCCCCGCATTCCCCCGCCGGGATTGCGCAGGCGAATCTGGAGTTGGCCGGAGATGCACGGCGCTGGAGAGCTCTTTTCATTTCCCAACGCAACTCGCGGCCGCAGTGTCCATTTGAAGACGGATACCCCATTTCTATCTCCGATGCAGAAACTATGGCGCAGTGGCTTGGGAGCTTGTCCCACAGTTCGGCAAGCTTTACCCCGGATTTGAGAATCTGTGGAGAAATCGATCACCAACACGCACGCCATAAAAGCCAGGATCTGCTGCATCGTCAGAACGATCTCGAGCAGTACGCCTCTGTCAGCACATAGGCCCAATGATGCGTCTCGGTGTCTGTTTCAGTCTAGCTGCGGCGGCCAGTGTCGCACGCGCAGCCCTCACTGCGACAGAGAATGACACCTCCATTATTCTTGAGAACGACCGACTCAGAGCCACCTTCGACAAAGGCAGGGGTAGCATTGTCGACCTCTACCTCGACGGTCAAGATTTCCTAGGCCCGCAGTCTGGATCGACCGGGATCGGTCCCTATCTCGACTGTTACTGCATCCCCTCCGGCTTCTACACCGCTGGGTCGACAAATCCAGTAACAGAGCTGGTGCAGGGCACAGACTCGACCGGCACAAAATATGCAGGCATCATCCTGAACGATACATATACCCCGACCGGCCAAGAGTTCCAGCAGTACTGGTTCCTCCGCGACGGCGAGACCGGCTTCCATATGTTCAGCCGACTGGCGTACTACAACGAGACCACCCCGTTCCTGCGCAACCTACAAGAGCTTCGCACGCTCTTTCGCCCGAACACGGATCTGTGGACACATCTCACTTCGAGTGACGTGCAGACTGCGCCCTTGCCCAGCGACGAGGCCATTGCGGAGCAGATCGTTGTCCAGGACGCGACCTGGAGGTTTAACAACACGCCGGACGATGCGTACTACCTGCAGTTTTCAGAATACTTTACCAAGTACACCTTCTCGAACCGTGTGTCTCACTTGGGGATTTCGGTTTTTTTTTTTTTTTTCCGAGCTCAGAAGCTGATCGATCTGGTTAGATTGGCGAGACAATGATGTCCACGGACTCTATGCGGACGGGTCGACCTCGGATGGGACTACATACGGCGCATGGCTGGTGATGAATACAAAGGTCAGTTTCGTTCGTTGAAACGGGTCAAGCATTGTTACTAACATCTCTAGGATACCTACTACGGGGTATGTGCCCCTACTCCTCGAGAGAGCCTAGCTGACAGACCAGGGCCCGCTGCACTCCGACCTCACCGTCGACGGTATAGTGTACAACTACATCGTGTCCAACCACCACGGCGAAGGCACCCCGAACATAACCAACGGCTTCGACCGCACCTTCGGACCGCAGTTCTACCTCTTCAACGGCGGAGGATCCTCCTCACTAGAGGAACTCCGAGACGAGGCTCGCTCTCTCGCTAGCCCAAGCTGGAACGCAGACTTTTACGACTCGATCGCCAAACACGTCATCGGCTACGTCCCTTCGTCGCAGCGCGGCAGCGTGAAGGGTACGATCAAGCTGCCCAAGAACGCCAAAAATCCCATCGCCGTCCTCACCGTCGACGGCCACTACTTCCAGGATAACTCCGCCGTCCCGTCGTCCTATCAATACTGGGCGGATATCGACAAGAATGGCCGCTTCAGCATCGACCACGTCGTCGCCGGCAAATACCGACTAACCGTCTATGCAGACGGCATATTCGGCGACTTCACGCGTGACGGGATCGTCGTCAAAGCACGCAAATCAACATCCATCAAGGAGACCTGGAAGGCCGAATCTGCCGGCACAGAGATCTGGCGTCTCGGCACCCCCGACAAATCCTCTGGCGAGTTCCGCCACGGTGCAGCCCGCGACCCTACCCATCCCCTCCACCCGCCAGAGTACCTGATCTACTGGGGCGCCTACGACTGGCAATCCGACTTCCCCAACGGGATCGACTATACGATCGGCGAGAGCGACCCAGCAACAGACTTTAACACAGTCCACTGGTCCGTCTTCGGACCCACGCCCGACAACCCCGTCGCGGAATCCAACACCACACACGACTGGAAGATCCGGTTCGATCTGAGCGCGAAACAACTGCACGCACGCAAGACGGCCACACTAACGATCCAGCTTGCGGGCGCAAAGGCCGCGAGCGGAAATACAGACGTGTATAACGCGTCCGAACCGTACGCAAATCTCCCGCTGCGGAGCTACATCAATGAGCAGGAGGAGCCGTTGACTATGGTCGTTGGCTACAATCAGTCGAGTAGCTGTATTGTGCGGTCGGCGGTTAGCTGCTATCAGGTGCGTGAGAAGTGGGAGTTCCCGGCTAGTTGGTTGAAGGAGGGGAGTAATTTACTGAGGCTGAGCTTGCCGACTAATGGGACTGACTACGAGAGTGCGGTGTTACCGACGAGCGTGTATGTGCAGTATGACGCTTTGAGGCTGGAGTTGAAGTAATGCTGCAGAGGTTCAAAGTTTCAAAGGGCATTGCCTACAATGGTGGCTGAGTGGTCGTTAAAGCACTTTCCACTACCCTACTATTCCATATCTAGGTATATTCGTGAGACAATACAGTTCTATATACAGACAATGCATCTAGAATACGACGAGGATCTACAGCATAGCCTTCGGGAACGCCTTGTAGGCCTGCCGAACGCCCAGATCAGCCAGGATCTCCTCGGTCCCACCAAGAATCGAATCAAACTTGTACGTGCGATTAAACATCTCAATGACGCGTCCCATACCCGTCTGCGTCAGGCCGCGTCCGCCGAAGATATTTGTGGCCTGTTCGGCAATCTCACCCGCGCACCGCGTAACATGCGACTTGAGCAGTCCAATAGGACCACCGAGGTTCTTAGACTGCTCGGCGTAGGTCATGTTGTTCATTTGGTAGGCGATGGACTCGAGCCAGGCCTGATTTGATTCGGTGAGGGAGATCATGCGGGCGAGCTTCTGGCGGATTACCGGCTGCTCAATCAGGCGCTTCCCGAAGACGATGCGCTGGTTGCACCATTTCAGACACTCCTCAACGACTGTCATGGAGAAACGCACGACCGCGCAAACCATCATGTACCGCTCATGGTTGAAGTTCGACATCACTACGATGAAACCTTTGTGTTCTTCACCAAGAAGGTGGTCAACGGGGACTTTGACGTTGTTAAACTCGACGAAGGCGGTTGCGGCGGTTGTTGAGTAAGAAGTCTTGATTTGAGTTGTTTCGACGGCGGAGTCGCGGGGGATCAGGAGGACGGAGAATCCCTTTGAGGTCCGGCAGGCGGTTACGAAGTAGTCGGCGTACATGCCGTTTGTGATCCATTTCCTGAGCAGACATTAGTTCCTTGTTCACAGTCTCCGTAAAGAGACTGGAGGGGGAGGCGCACTTGGTTCCATTGACAATGTAGTATTTCCCATCAGGCGTCTTTTCAGCCGTCGTTCGAAGTCCCGCTACGTCACTGCCAGCGAATGCTTCGGTCACGGCAAGACACATCTTCTTCTTGCCGGAGAGGACTTCCTCGGTGACCTTTTGTCGGAGGGGCTCGTTGCGCAGCCAGTTCTGAACCGCCGTAAGACTGATGACCATGCCGGCCATGTTACCATCTTGGAAGCCTGCAGAAATGCAATCAGCACTCTTCCTCCCGAAACTGCAACAGCAATATAGGATCGACTTGGACTGGGATGCACGTACCACGCGCATTGACCCGAACCATCTCCTGCGCAATAATCAAATCATGCAAATAATCAAACTCCTTTCCGTCAACCACACCACCCAGCAGCTTCCGTCCATGCAGATGCTTCCCTGGGCCCAGTCTCATCGCAAGCACGTTCGTCTCGGCCATTTTATCGATCAATTCCTGGCTGATGTACGTTCCATCCTTTTCCTTCTCCGCGGCCTCGGGTGCAACGTGCAGACTAATAAATTCCCTAATCGCCTTCTGCAGTCGTCGATGACTCTCGTTGTAATACGGAGACTTGAAGCCAGGACGCAGCCAGAGGGGCTCGGCGTAGGGAACTGGACTGAGACCGTCCGGCATAGGATCGATCACTTCGGGCTTTTCATCCGCGATCGTCCCGATGCAGAGAGAGTCGCGGTATTTCGTCAAGACTTCATGCCGGTGGAGGTTGTAGAAGTCGGTCGTTGCGTCTTTACCGGCTATCTGAGAGAGGACGACGCTTCCGCCGGGATGTGCGTCGAGGAAGTCGGTTAGGTCATAGACGCGGTGGTCGATGATGCACCAAAGGGAATCCTCGGTGTTGTGTTTGGCAACTTCGTCGCGCGTATATGTTTTGGACATGGTTGTTAGGTTAGATAGACGGAAGGAAAGAGGAGGCGTGTAATGAGCGGGAGTGTATAGGAACACAACTGAGGCTGGGCCTCCGGCAATTAAGTATAAGTAGGCAGCGGC
Source organism: Aspergillus spinulosporus (assembly GCA_003574815.1). Classification (NCBI taxonomy): domain Eukaryota; kingdom Fungi; phylum Ascomycota; class Eurotiomycetes; order Eurotiales; family Aspergillaceae; genus Aspergillus; species Aspergillus spinulosporus. Next base: position 32,499 of record QPHH01000026.1, on the reverse strand, counting down.
TACACCTCGAAATATCTTTAGTGAAAACGTTTCGCATACCCCAGAAATTATTTCTGGACCAATCACTTGCAGCGAATTAATATTGAGAGCGGGGTGCCGAGGTTCCTACTGCTTCAAATATTTGAGATAACTGAGGTCATACCGATATCTATAGCAACCACCAGGTACATCGGATGCCTCGGATGCCTCGGATGAAATTCAGCAGTACAGTTGAACTCTAGTGCATTTGGTAGACGACAGATTGCAGAAGAGCACCAGTTCTAGTGTAGATAGCACATCTAGCTGTGAAAAGACTGGAAGCCGCCAAGATCGATCTTTCTATAACAACCTCGGCTCAATTTATCGCTGTATGGACAGGGCGGGCCGATCCACTATATCGGAGCACAGAGCCCGACCCATTTCCGTATCCTCCTCAACAGGACACTCTAATTGATCCGACTCTAAAACGGATGGTCACCATTCAAACCGTCTCAGAACCTTCCTTGGCCTGCGCTGGATCCATACTTGTCTCAATCTTGCGAATAACCCTCGCCGGGTTTCCAGCAACGAAATGGAATGGTGGGACATCCTATGCCGCAGCAGTCAGCGATCAGCGGGTCAGATATCGGAACATAGATCGAGGAAGAGCTAGGTAGTCACCTTCGTAACAACGGATCCTGCTCCAACCGTACTCCCTCGTCCAATCCTCACCCCGGCAAGAACAATCACGCTGCCTCCAATCCACACATCATCCTCGATGTGCACCTCTTTTCCAGCCTCGGGGCCTTCTAGGCCCCGACGCACAGCCGGGTCCATCGGGTGCGTGGCCCCGTATATGCGAACATGCGGGCCAAAAAGTACGCGCTCCCCGATGGTAACAAGGCACGTATCGAGAATTGTCGTATCGAAGTTAATGAAAGTGCCCTTTCCGACCTTAAGATTGAGCCCGTGGTCTACGGAGAATGGAGGGTCAACGATCGGGTCAGTCTCATCAAACTGCTTCTCGTCTGCTGCCGGGTCCGGTTTGACAGGTGGGAGGGGGCGAGTGTCGCCGATTATACTGTTGAAGATTAGAATAAGACTTAGACATGGGCGAATTGCACTCACTCTCTCCAGAGTTCTACTCGCCGTCGTCGAGAAACAGGGCCGGCTTCGTTAAACCTCTTGCACGCTTCCCTGCAGCGATCACGATTAGCTTGCAGGTCGGCGTCCCACGCCCAGTATAGCTCGCCCCTGAGCATCTTTTGCCATTCTTTAGAGGTGGCCATCGTCGATAGTCGGTCGAGGAGAAATGCAAGCTGCTTGTTTGATTTCCAGTACGCAGCCTGCTCTCTTTAACCCATTGCTGAGCGGCCAGCGCTGCTTCTTGTTGTTTGCCACAAGCCTGGGTAAATGGTCAGGGACCAATAGCCCCGCGTCGTCCCCACCGGTTGGTAATACTTCCTAATTAGGAAGTTCGCGGCACTCCTGACCGACTTCTTCAACATCCGGGCGGAGTTGGCTGGATCTGTCTTGGTCCAGCCAGGATATTAGAATTGCAGGGGCAATCGTAACCCGGGCTTGCTTCATATTATGAGGTAATCATGCTGTCGTGTCAGCTCTGGAAAGCATGTCTAGACTTGTCAGTCGAGCAAAACACAGCAGAAAGAGGGTACTTACAAAGTCCCGCCAGGAAATATTTTCATCCCCATCCTGTGCAGATCGGGCAGCCCAGACCTTCTCCAGTAAATCAGCCGGCACTGGATTACGAACTTCGGACCGCCGCTCGATCTCGCGGAGCCTCGCCAAAACATAGTACTGCGAATGGCGGGAGAGAGAATCAGCCCCTGCCATGAAAAGCGGGAGGATCAGTAGCTCAATCAAGGTGCAGTCGGCAGGGATGTCAGCCGTTGCGTCCAGAATCTTCATTACGGCTTCTTGTATCTCGGGACTGTTCGCCGGCCGCAGTGGATCCAGCAGCCGGTGGACGTGCAGTATACAAGCGAACTGGAACGCAATGCCTACGTTTACCCATCGGGGATCTGAGCTTGGGTATGTCTTGCTTCTAGGGTCCCATGAGTATAGTTCTTGGTTTGCGCTGAGGAGCGTAGAGCGGAAGTCTTCGTCCGTCGTCCAGCCGTTTTTGTACTGCTTTGCTTTTTCCAGTGCTCGTCCGATGATGAGGAATATCTCACGCGGGCAACCATTCACCAGTTCGAATCTGTGCCCGCCAACACTAGCAATCATCTCGCGGATCTCTTGCGTGAAACAAAGCCGCCGCGTCCCGGCAAAAGCTCGGATTATGTCCAACCTGCCATTGTTAGCGGAAATGAGTCAATAAATCAGATACCGGATTTTGCGCACCATGCCAAGTTGCCTATGAAGAACACTGCTCTCTGGCGTTGGCCATTGAACCCGTCTGCAAGCAGTATAGTCTTACAAACAGACATCGCTCCGGTAATATGAACACCGTGCTCAGAGATTCCAGTTTCCGCAATCTATTTAAGTTAGTCGCTGGCTTCGACATCAACATCGCACGCTTACATCATGCAATAGTAAGACCTGAATCGTTGCAAATACAGTGTCCTGCTCCTCCTTCGATAGGGACGTGGTCTGACTCTTGTAGATCAGCTCTCCCAGGGCCCGGATTGCCTTCAACCTGTACTCGACAGCCGTGGCCTCATGCATTTCTTTGTTTCCTGTCAATTTTCCGAGATGAACCGCGGAAAACCCCAGAAGCGCATACAGCAGGCCAATCTGCTTCTTCGCCAGGGGTAGAATATACGCTCTGTACGGGTTATCCTTGTCGTCGCCAATTTCAGCCAGCTGATGCGGACAGATGAACGTGTCATCTTAGGATCTGTTAGTAGAGAATAACCACTTCCATTTCCTTACATACAGTGGTGTAGAAGCGTCTTGGTCTGCGTCAAGCTTAGAAGACCGGTAATATCATCGACGTCGTCAGCATGCTTCACCAACATTGAGTCGATTGCCAGGCGTCTAGACCTCCGCGGTTCTGGAGGTGTAATTGACCCGCTTGGCGACTGTTGCATCTGATTTTTAAGCAAGATTGCTTGCCTCTGAGGGCTGAGTTCCTTGCCCACTGCTGGAATGCGCGCATCCTTCCATTTCCCACGACTTGCTATCCCACAGAATCGGAACTGATCTGGGTAGCCGCGGCATTCAAGACCCTTGGAGATACATCGCTGGCAGCTCGGACGACCACGGTCACATTTCCGACACTTCTCTCGGCAGGTCATACAAGCGGGGCCTGTTATGATTAGCCTTGTACAATCGGAGATAAAGCTTAGGCTGCATGCCTGCGCGTGGCATGGCGTCAGTCCAGCGCCACCGTTGTACAATGAATCCTAGACTCCTTATAAGTGTTGAAAAGCCTGTGCTGGTGGTTTTGGCGGAGGATAGACATTCGGTCGACAGATTGATCGACTGTGTAGTGACTTCTTCCAGCAGTCTAGGCTGGCATTTGGAGCTAACCTGCGCTAGTCTGTTTGGGGAAACATCGGTTCCGGCCAGGCACGGGGCCCGATCTGGGGAACCAACCTGAGCTGGCCTTCTAAGGATCTTACAAATTGCGTTTCACTTCAATCGTTAAGCGTCTGCAATAATATACTTGGCTTGACCAATCCTGGTCATCAAAAATATCATCTTTGAGCTTGTTAGTGGAAATAATTTTCTTCATGGTCTATTAGTCAGAAATATATAATTGTGCTGTTATAGCAATCCACTTCCTATAAGATTAAGAACACGCTTCGACAGGACTCCATGGAGTGAGCAAAGTATAGCAAAATCTTTAATTAAACTATTGACTGATTCCTGATTGTCTACCATCTTAAATCATAGACGGTTAGATTGATGCATGATTCTCGATACTCTGTATTTTACGTGGGGTTGGGTAGCCTTGGAGCTCAGGCACCAACCCCGGTCTGTGGCGAAGCTCTTGGGCACCGTCGAGCTTCATCCCGCTAACTTCGAGAGCTAGCCCATCACGTGTGATAGCCGATAAGCATTCAGCTGGGGCAGAACCACGCAACTCTGGCGCCTGGAGCATTCAATGCTTAACCAAGCTGATTTTGCGACGATTTCTCTCTACCATCTTTTGCGTTGAAACTTTCAAATTTTCTATCTTTACTGATACTGCACAATATATTCAATTGCCCAACAGACCAACATGGTCGGAAACACAGACTCTTTGAGCCCCGACAATGTGGTGGGGCTGGCGGCTCGAGCTCTCCGTCCTGACGACAGCTCCGACTTCAGCCTCAATACTCCCTACGAAGCTGTCGCTCTCATCAGCCATGCTTGTATGGTCGCTGTCGGGTTCAGATTAGTTGGCCTTGGTGAAGATCATACCATAGGTACGTTGAACCAGGGTGTTTTCTGGCCTTTCTAATGATTGATGCCCTGCAGAAAGCTCGTCCATCAGTTCATCCCTCCCCGCAGAATGGAATGCCGATTCAACGTTCTCTTTTCGATACGCTCATGCTCAATCATCCATGCAATACCTTTTAAAAGTTAGTCGCTTGGGAAATAATGCTGTGATTTTCGCTTTGGCTCTAGGCGATGACCGGACGACGTCTTTTGATATTCCCGTCAAGGACTATATCTCTGGATCAGCGCTGCCACTTTCTTCCTCTGCAGACTTGACAACTTCTCTAAAAGAGGTCTTTATATCCGGATCCCGCTTGATGGACCTCATCTCGTTGTTCAAGATCAACGTGATCCAGAAACTAGCGCCCGGTCTCTACAAGGAGGGACAAGAAACCTCGCAAAGGTCTGACAGGCAACCTGAAAGAGAACCGCGGCCGGAAGCAGCGCCAAGGCACGATCCGTTAAGAGATGATCCGTATCTGCCTGCGCGACCGTATCCGTTTGACGATCCCCTTGCAGCACCCCCTCGCAGACCGGGCCCCGTTGCCGACTTCCCGCCACCTGGTTTCGAGGATGAATACGAGATCCAACGACCGCCTCGAGGATTTACCGAAGGAGGAAGACATCCGCTAAGCATTGGAGACCGGGATCTGTATCCTCCCGGATTGGGACCGCACGATCCTATACGAGGAGGGATTGGCCCTGGTTTGACTGGTGGAGGCGGTGGCATGCATCCAACATTCGATGACCCTCTTTTTGGAGGACCTCAAGGCGGCGGCTACGACCCTCGGGCACCGCCTGGCGCAAGGTACGATCCTGTAGGCCCTGGACAAGGACCTCCTTTTGGCCAAGGTTTTGGTCGAGGTCGGGGTGGCCCTGGAGGACCGGGATCTGGGGGATTTGGTGGATTTGGTGGAGGGTTCGGCGGTGACATCATCTAAGTATGAAGTACGACACGACACCAAATTGGAATGATCTCAATGGCCTATAATGTAAGAAACGAAGTAATTCGATAGCTACGATTATAGTAACTAAAAATTATGAATCGGTTTTCTGGCAATGTTCTCTTCCTTTTTTGTGCGTATTAGGTGCGTATTAGTAGCTCCCCACCATACGGTGAGTTAGTTCTCCGGGTGTGGCTTTGCTGTGGCGCACGGGCGGCCAAACCTCGTCGACTCTGGTTGCCAGCAAACCTGCTCCCTTTCTTGTTCTCGACAACTCCCATCGCCATCCCATCGCTCAGCAACACGAATTCTTTTCCCAATAGACTTTCCTCTCGCCTTAATCTGTATTTTCAGTTCCCTTTCCCCTTTGCTCTCCCGCCAACGACACCAGCGACTGCGCCTCACGAGACCCTTCGCCTAGCTCTCCCACCCCTCCTCGGCAGCCGTTTCCCTGGTTATTATCCGCCTTTGAGCTGCTTCACCTCCTCACGACAATGGATAACAACATGGAGATCGATGCGGCGCGTTCGCCAGAGCCACACCGCCTTTCCCCGACGACCGACCCCGGGTCGATTCCCACGCTCGATGGCTGGATCGAGAGTTTGATGACGTGCAAACAACTCGCAGAGGAGGATGTGCGGAGATTGTGTGACCGGGTGTGTTCCTATGGCGGAATGGTGAAGATACTGTTTCCTAACTCCTGTCTATCAGGCGCGAGAGGTCTTGCAGGAGGAGTCAAACGTCCAACCTGTGGTATGTGCTGTGTTTTTGATTTTCGTTGATGCGTTGTGGGCCGTTTCGCGGATACAGACCACACCGGCGCCAGCGATTTCGATCAGTGATTGATCCGTACTGCAGAAATGCCCGGTAACCGTCTGCGGTGATATTCACGGTCAATTCCACGATCTCATGGAGCTCTTCCGTATCGGCGGGCCAAACCCAGACACAAATTACCTCTTCATGGGTGTGTTCCCCACAACACTCGCTTCTGGCCTCTTAAGCTGACCGATTAAGGTGATTATGTCGACCGTGGCTACTACTCTGTCGAGACTGTCACACTCCTTGTTTGCCTGAAAATCCGCTATCCCCAGCGTATTACCATCCTCCGCGGAAACCACGAGTCCCGCCAGATTACACAGGTGTACGGTTTCTACGACGAATGCCTGCGAAAATACGGCAACGCCAATGTCTGGAAATACTTCACCGACCTTTTCGACTACCTTCCCCTTACCGCCCTCATTGAGAACCAGATCTTCTGTCTGCACGGTGGTCTGAGTCCTTCCATCGACACTCTGGATAACATCCGATCCCTAGACCGAATCCAGGAGGTTCCCCATGAAGGTCCTATGTGCGATCTTCTCTGGAGTGACCCAGATGACCGTTGCGGTTGGGGAATATCCCCCCGTGGTGCTGGATACACATTTGGGCAGGATATCTCAGAGGCTTTTAATCATAATAACGGCCTGACACTTGTTGCACGAGCACATCAACTGGTTATGGAGGGGTATAACTGGTCACAGGACCGGAACGTCGTCACGATCTTCTCTGGTACGTTCCACAGCTTTGTGTTTGACGATAACTGACGTTGTTAGCCCCTAATTACTGTTACCGCTGCGGTAACCAAGCCGCCATTATGGAAATTGATGAACACCTGAAGTATACGTTGTAAGTGACTATCATTCAGCCTTAACATGACAGCACTAACTCTGCCAGCTTACAATTTGATCCTTGCCCGCGCGCAGGAGAGCCTATGGTCTCGAGACGTACCCCGGACTACTTCCTGTGATTAATAGTGATAGACTTCTTTCTCTGCAAGGCTTGGCGGCCCTTCGAGAGGGCTCCGGCGGATTGAGCAGATGCCGGTATACTCTGCCTACATAACCAATGTCCGCCTGTCGCGTGTTGATACCATTCATGAAAATAAGACATGTTCCGAATAAGATTTCATGCTTCTGTAACTTTCGCGAAGATTGACGTTTTGAAGGGAGAAGATAATGCAAATGAGCTTCAATGCCTCTGTATGATTTACCTCCCGGTTCGCAAATCAGGAGTATATCTAGAAGCCCCATTCGCTTAGAACTCACCCTCTCCAAACAACCGTTCCTTGATATAAACATCGGAGAACAGGGACGACTATAGCAACACGATGAAACTGAATGCGCCCTCGCCGCATGGCTTAAACGCGTATCTCCCACTACGACAGTCTAGGACACGGAGCACAGACATTAGGATTTAATCTCATAATCACCCTACATGGCAGGCCGCGGGTATTTCAGGGCCTTACTCCAAAAACTCGTGAGAGACGATTAACATGATCATATGATTCTGCAGGAGGTTCTTGCCGGCTGGGGGGTTCATGTTTTTATATGCTTACCATAATCTGATCAATCATGCCTCTTATCCTCTGTGTCCCCTTTCACCTTCGCCATGGGACTCTTAGGTATATTAATCAGGAAGAGTCATAGCGCTTACGGGCGTTTATATCATTACCCTCTCACCACAACTTGTTAGTGAGCAGTGTCGCCCTGTAGTCGCGCGAGCTAGTTTAGCACTAAGCTGGGCAAGCTAGATGGGTGGGTAGTAAGCAATGGGGATGAGTATTTGTGTGGCGTTCATCAACCTCGCTCTGATCGTGTCTAGTAAGTTAGGTGACCGGCCAGGGGGCTGTACAATCGAAATAGGACAGCAAAGCTCATCCAATAGATTGAATGTCCGGCCCATTGCGCCCACTTGGACATTTGTTTATCCGCCTACTTTTGTGGGATATCACTTGTTCTCATGTCGATTGCTAATGGTTACCAGGTCTGTAACATCCTCAGCAATGGAGTCAGCCTCATGTCGTAATCTCACGTCGAGGAAGAGAGCAACAGACTTTTCACTCTGCGGTTTGTGGAATGCTTGATGATGGGTTGATTGTCTCTCATTGTATTATCAGGTGCACTGCTGTTAGTAACCAGTTTCAGGAGACCGTTCGCCGGGGGCTAGGATGCTTGTAGTTGACGGCCGAGAACAGTTGGGCTACAAAGTCTTGATACAGCTCGAGAGGTCAGACCAATTCTGGAGAAGGTCAAGGCATAGTCGACCATGAATCATTGGTATCTCACCTTACTGGAGTAGCATAACTAGCTGACTTCCTTAGTCTTACCGCGGATAACGGAAGTTGGATTACATATTTGGGTGCCAACTTCCATTCTCCTGGTATACCTACTGAAATAGTAACAACACTGAAAATAAGTAGAGTATCGTGATCTATATACAAAAGTACCCTATCCTACCTGTCTACAACAGCATGCTTGTGAATTTCGTTGGACTTATCCATAAAATTAAATTCCCACGACTAGAAACTAGATTCGGAGTCCCTTCGCCTTCGCTGCCAATATCTCCTCAACCTCTTTTGCATGCTCACTAAAATGATCCACCAAGTTATCCCACATCTTCGGCTCATGCTCATGCCTCTTCTCGCTCTTCCACGCATAGTCCGTGATCGTGAACGGACGCGAAGACTCAAACATGAACGCGATAGATCCTTCAGAGATACGCATAGCGGGAGGATCGGTCTCGCCCGCCGTTGCGGCGGAGAATTCCTCGTACGCAACTCCGTGCGGAACCATCCCGCATTCAAACGAGATAGAGCCGGGCTTGAATGCGTCGGAGCGGCCGCCGTATTCGCCGTAGATGAGACCCATTAGTTCGGAGGCCGCGTTACGGTGGTAGTAAGGAGGGCGGTAGGTGTCTGCTTTCAGTTAACATTTGGTTTGGTTGGGTGATCTAACGAAACATACGTGATGCAACGTCCCATCGGGGCGAGAAGATCAGGACATCGGCGAGAGGGGCAGTGAGGTCGCGGGATTTGGCAGTGAGGACGCAGAAAATAGAGGGATCGATGTGGTCGACTGAGATGGAGCCAACGTTGACGAATTTTGTCAGGTCGTACTTGTATGGGGCCTGCGACAACTGTCAGTCGCATATATCTACATGAGAAAGATGGTTGGGAGCCGCATGACGTACATAGTTCCCATGCCACGCCACAACATCAAACGGGCTGTGCTGCTGGGTGCTCTTGAAGAACTTGCCACCTAGCTTGTAGATGATCTCCCACGGCTCCTTAATGACTTCATATTTCGCGGTTGGGTAGAGGAAGTCCCGCGCATTCGCGAGCCCATTCGCACCGAGAGGCCCTAACTCGGGAAGCTCGAACTGTGAGCCCCAGATCTCAAGGATATAACCTCTCGATGGCCCATCGGGAAGCTCAACGCGGAAGCGGAGACCGCGTGGAATGACGACGATCTCACCGGGCTGGACAAATAGCGGACCGAACTCGGTCTGGATGTCGAGGGCGCCTTGCTGCGGGACTATCAAGAACTCGCCGTCAGAGTTGACAAAGGCCCTCTTTGTCATGCTCTTGTTAGCTGTGTAAACGTGAGTTGCGATGCCCTCACGAAGTGTGGGGTCGCCAGAGCCAGCGACGGTCTTGAGACCGGCGACGAAATCGGTCTCGGACTCCTCGATGTCAAATGGGTGCCAAGCGAGCTGAGTGGGGGAGACGTGGATGCGCGGGTTGAGAGGAAGGAAACTGCACTCGGTGTCTTTGTTGTCGGGGAGTTCGGTCTAACACAGGACACTGTTAGCACTCAGGTTTCGCTTGGACCGGCCCGGGTACGGCGTACAAATCCTTCATGCGCTACGGCCGGACGAGCGCGATACAGCCAGGCCTTCTTGTTGCAGTGACGGGGGGCAATGAAAGCTGTCGCGGTGACCTGCTCCGCGTACAACCCGAAACGGACATTACGAGGGCTGTTCTGGCCATGTGGAATTGTGCCGGGAACGGCCTCTGATTCGAACCTGGATTATCCTGCGTCAGAGCGTTGAATGCTAAGCAGAGCCCAGAATTGTGTTGAACATACGAGTTGCCGAAGCCAGCTTGGTACTGTAATGCAGGTTAGCACGTCGTTCTGAGAAATTGGGATGGTAGACAAGCCTCGTAAGGGTCATTCCTCCGCGTCTTGAAGGAAGGAATTGTTCCGTCCTTCTGTGTCTCAGCCCAGTGGAATATTTTCTGGTATTCCTTGGGGTCTGAGAGCGTGCCGATGGAGCCCATTATGTCGTGTAAAAAGAATAATTGAGCAGCAGGAGTAAAACGCAGATCAGCCGTTAAGCGTGAGAGAAGATGTCAAGTCGACCCAAGAAAGATCAGACGGGCCTCAAATACTCATATACTTTGAATCAGTGGGGTCACTCGAGCTCGACCGATGAGAGGGAATCTCCCCATGATCATCCTAGCTTGCCTGAGAATCCGACACTTGGGTACGCCCGCTGTGCTTTGTGAATGTGGAGCTCCAAGCCCGCGAGGCGCAAAATGCAATACCACTGCATGGTGGTGCGTAGTACCCCGGAAAACTGGGCGTTCGGCATGTCGGGGGGGAGCTTAAATGCCGGGAATCTGCCCTGCCAGAATCGAACCGCTAGTGCTTCAAGCTAAGGTGATGTGAAGAATACAAGGAACTGACGGTGACCCCACATTAGTCAGGCTGAGTAACAGTGGAGAGACTCATAGACGTGAGGGGTTGGGGAGAGCTCGGAACTGATGTGACTGGAGATCTGCCGAAGAATAAGCATGAATTGATGCCTTATGGTGACGCTGGCAGAGAAGTTGTAGAAGGATGGGAGTTGGTTTGGTTTGGTTTGGTTTATTGTCGACCATACGTGACAGCTAGTCATATACGGAACTTTCCTATTTGGGATATCGGAACTGCAAGCTCCGGCTCGCCGATGGTTATGCAGAGACTTCTGCTATTTCCACGGTTCAAAAGTTATATCTCTTCTAACTGCCGTATTAGGCTAGGTTGATTATTATTTCTTGTGTATTTAAAGCTGCTCTATAGAGCTAGATTGTAAGAATCAGACCTTCATTCTTTTATATTATTTGACAGTTGATGCTGGTAATTACGTCGATTCGGATGCTCTATATTTATTATTTAACGTCACTCGGCGGATCACGGGGCCCACGTGATCTGCGGCCTCCCAGGGGGCATCTGGACGTGCTGCCTAAACAGGACTCCCTAAAACTAGCTAGATACAGGTTTGAAGCAGCAACTATGGACAATATATGTTGGAAATAAGCAGAAGAAGCACCCGGCACTACCCTGGCCTGGTCTTCGAGGGCAGATGCCCGTTTTGGCTACCTATAGATTGGGGGGGAGGGGCCGCACCCTTTATCCAGGTAGATGTGTGGACTGTCGCACTATCAAGCACTCCGGCGGGCCCAGTTCAGGCATATATCCTTAAAGAAGGATGATTCTTGCATAATGCAGCTAAATTCTTCAGCCCCAGCAGATATACTTAGGAGCTAGTTTATTATTTTTGACAGGCCATCCCTTATACATCTCCATCTATCCTTCCAGCGCTTTCTAGTATATAGGCAGAAGAAAAAATATACTGGAGTCTTTGTCTTGCCACAAGAGCAGCTCTCCAAGTAGTCTGTGTGGTTAAATTATTGGTGGTATGCCAAAAAGTCTCCATGGCCTGTACAGGCAGCGACAAGTTGGCCAAGTACCTATCAAGGGAGCTTGTGCTCGCGGGAGCAGCTTTCCTTTGTATAAGGTCTGATATTCAGGGTCTTGTAGGCTTGAGGTACCTTACCAGCATATGTTATATATGTCTCTGTACAAAGCCACTGTTTTGCCTCCTGTTGTAGGTATGCAGGGGATGGGGGGATATTAGGGCTGTATATAGAGAACCCAAGCTTAGCAAGCTTGTCTGCCAGCTTATTCCCAGTAATCCTAGAATAGCCTGGGATCTAGCAGACCTGAAGGGGCTTCCATGGCCTGGTTAGGATTAAAGGAGCTTCCATCCACTGGTTAGCAAGCTGGCCAAAGGACTTTAATAATCCATGCCTGTGCAGAGTTGGCCTATGACTTGCTAGCAGGGAGGCTGCTGCTAGGTTATCCAGGAGGATAACTAGCTGGGTAAAGTAACCTATACATGGTTGTCCCAGGGCTGCGTGTAGGCCTTCTACAGTACCCATGATTTTTGTATTATAAACCTCTGTCCTGGGGCCCGCGGGGCCATGTTCCTTGGTTACCAGGATAGGGCCAAAGTAGACTATATAGCCATATCCTGCCCCTTGGCCAGTTTGCAAGCTGTCCAAGTATACTAATATCTATAATAGGGCAGGGCTATAGTCTTTGTTATCTGTTGGAAGCATGCATAGGGAAGGGAGAGGCAGCCCTATTATGGTATGCTCTGGCAGGGGGCTAAGAAGGAGCTGGAGGATCCTTTTAAGCCTGGTCTTGGGCCTGCTTGTGGTGGTCTCTGCAGCTATTTAGGCAATTAGGTGTTTAATATTAAGGTTTATGTATCTTACTGCTGCCCTTTGGAGAATGCTGTTAAGTAAAGCTTCTGGGTCTAGTAGGTCTGCTTTGCGGAGCAGAGCTGCAGTAGGTGTTGCAATTACGCAAAGAGTCTGATTGATTGTTTGAAGTATGATTGATTGTTGTTTTGAAGCTATCGCTAATGATATCATTTATTATTCTGCCCGACGCCCAACCGCTTTCCTCTTCTGGATCAGGCAGGAGCCAGTCGATGCCATGCGGCAACGCTATACAACAAGGCTCATCCTGGGCACCGTGCCCGGGATGAGCTCTGCCTGGGATGAGCCAGCAGATATGACGGATACGGCAACAGTAGGGGTAGTCTTGTAGGCTGGGATAATAGCCAGGGCCACTGTACAAAAAAAAGAAAGCAGGGAGTTAACAACCCCTTGTTATTTTTTTCCTGTATAGAAGACTTCTGCCCTGTATAAAGCTGTTGGGAGAACATACTGTATAACTGCTACCTGCATGGAGGCCACTAGACAGCTGTGCTGGGTATTACTAAGTCTTTTTAGGTACTAGGCAAGTTATTTCCTGCAGCTAAAAACCTAATTAATATAAGCTTTAAAAGTAAGCTTTGTATCCAGGAGAACCCCTAGCCAACATGTATAAGGGGATGGTATAACCTCCCCTATACTAGGTAGAGTAACTATAGGGAGATGCTGCTGCTGCTTTTTAGAGAAGTATTATATCTCTGTTTTCTCTATTAAAAAAGAGAGGCCTGTCTTTATCCCTAGTACAGTAATTTGCTTGTAGGCCTCTACCAGTTATTGTAAGCTCTTTTCCAGGATATTTCTAGTTAATAATATACCCATATTATCTGCATAGCAGAAGGAGCCCTTTATAGTAAAGACTATTCTTGCTGCATATAGCAGGAAGAGTATTAGGGATAGAAGGGATCCCTGGGGAAGTCTACCTTTGCTTGGTGCTGTAGCAGTGCCTTCTTTAATATAGACAGATACAGAGCAGCCCGTAAGCCAGTCCGTAATTAGCTGGAGTAGGCCTTTGTGCTATCCTTGCAGGTGTAGGTGGGGAAGGAGCTGTTGGTGTATTACAGCATTAAATACCCCTTTTACATCTAGTAGGAGTAGTAAAGCATCTTTTCCCTGTTAAAAGGCCTCCTTTACCCTGTAAACAAGAACCTGGACCAGGTTAATGGCAGAGCATCCTGGCAAGGCCCCAAAGTGGCAGGGGGCTAGCATGTCTGCCTAAATTGCTTTTACAGCCATCTGCTGTGCTAGGAGGTACTCTAGGCCTTTACCTAGGGTAGAGAGGAAGCTAATTGGCCGCCAGGTATTAAGTTGGGTATAGTCCCTCTTTCCTGGTTTTGGTAACATTATTATCTTTGCTGACTTCAGGCTCAGCAGAAAGCAGCCTTCCTCCATGCACCTGCAGTATAGTTGTGTGATTGTATCCCCTAGGACAGGCCAAAGCTCCCTCCAAGCAGTGGTGGCAAGTCCATCCTCCCCAGGGGCAGACAGGGTTGGGGCACAGAGAGCAGCCCGGCAGTGCTCTTTTGTTGGCAGGTGTAGTGAGCCCAGGGGCTTGTTTGGGGGTCCCTCTTCTATCTGATTTGGAAGCAGGGCCCCCTTCTCTAGGAGGTGACTGAGGAAGGCGTCCGCTTTGCCCTGTGGGGTAGTAACCTGAGACCCTTGTATATTCAGGGGAGAAGGATGGGAGTTGATGTCTTGGGAGGTTGCTATCATTAGTGGAAGGTCACGTGCCAAGTATGCCTTCATACTGTAGAAACGCAGTGGTTTATAGGTGTTATTTTCTGCTCTATCTTAATTTAACAAACTAATCTTTCCCGCTGTCAAGGCAAACACAATGGGCAAGTAGACTCCAATTCCCACCTCCCTCAGCGCCTGAAGATGCGCGACTCTCCGTCTTGCCGCAAACCCAGCCTCGGAAATCTCCCGGCACTCGCCCACGGGCCCGAACGCAAAGCGCTTCTCCGGGTTCCAAGGGCTCCTCCCATTTACAAATGCAATCCAACGTCTCCTCATATCCTTGCCCACCGCGTCCGCAGATGGATTGAAGGACAGATCGATGCCTCCGAATAGGAAAAGTAGGTCGACGGCGTGGTGGGATCGTGCAGACGCTTGCCAGGGGTTGACCTGGTCGACGACGTACTTGAAGACGCGTTTTCCGGCGGCGGTCATCTTGTCGGAGATGAGTTCGACGGGAATGGTGTAACGTGCGTCATTGACGAGGTCCAAGGCGCCGAGTTTGCATGCTGTTGGACGGTCGGGGACGACGTTGTACATCTTGCGTAGTGTAGGTCCGTATGTTTGGTTTTGCTCGAACGCTGCGGCGATGCTTGGCCCGTCAAGGGTCTCGATGCCGTTGCGCCAAATGACGGACTAGAGTGGTTTAGTATTATACGAGTAGTCTGGGGAACCGGAATAGGAATGGATGACATACCTCGTACTCGGTATCGCCAATCATGACCTCGTCAGCCTGCTCAGGTCTAGTCTCCCAGTCCTTCAGTTCATCGTCCTCCTGTATCCACATGGTGTTGACGTTGCTCTCCTTCAATGCTCGTAGTAGGGACGGAACAGCAGCTTGCCGGAGCGAAGACTCGCCGTACTGCTGTACCTTCGCTTCAAGGGCTTTAATGAGAGCATTTCCTCGTTCCAAGGGTAGCGGGGACGACAGGTACAGGGATCCTGACGCAAGGACGGCCTTCTTCACCGGCGGGCCGGTGATGAGGTGCACATGGACGTAGATAGCACCGGCGCTCTCTCCAGCCAAAGTAATGTTGTCCTATCGATTATCAGTTAGCCGCGCATCGCGGAGCAGTCCGAGTACCCCGTACCGCATTGCCGCCAAACTCAGCAATATTCCTCCGCACCCAGTCAAGTCCTAATCGCTGATCCTTGATAGCCAGGTTCGTCTCGCCGCCGTCTCCGAAACTGAAGATGTTGAGCCGGTAGTTGATGGAGACAAAGATGAACGGCTGACCGGATTTAATCGAGTCAGCGACGAGCCTTGAAGGGTCTAAAGCATACTTTGTTAGAAAGCCGAAATCAAATTTCGAAGCACGTAAAACTCAAAATCAACGTACCGCAAATTTTAGACGCTGCAGAGCAAAATGTCATAATCTGTGAACCGCCTACACACCACTATCAGCCTAATCCATCATACCCAATTCACCGCACCCCGCATACCATGAATCCAAACCAGGACTGGGAGACTGTCCTGACTTGCCGGACCAGGAGGGCAGGTGATGTCGACAGTCAAACACTCGAATTCATCCTCGGCTTCCTGTTCGATCACGAAATCCTCGGGAATGCGGAGGAGATGGCGGACATCGATATCAACCTGGGGACATCGGGGCCTAGAATACAGAAATGTATTAAACCAAAGTCTTAATAGAGATCCAGAATGAGAGTGTGACATACCCAAACCGCGAACTATCAACAACCCGCCCGTCGAATCCCGTTACCGGCTGTGCGCGCTCGAACCGCCCAGGGATACTGGCATACTTGATACCACGGAAATGATGAACAACCGTGCCATCGCACTGCGTCTCAATTCCGGTGAACGTCGCATTCAGACCGTCGTGCTGGATTTGCGGAGATGCCATTTTTGGAGACTCGGCGATAGTTGAATTTAGGATCAGTCGATTGACCAGCTTCGAATGCAGGCCCTCGATACCCGAGCGAGGATACCCCACATCGTCAGCGCCATGATCGTACTCGGCTGTGATAATGTGTGTTGGACCTGAGACTGCAGCGTCTGCACAGGTGGAATAGTTCGTGGGGCTGTGCGGGGAGAACGAGCAACACAAAGTGGCGGCGGGGAGGGGATGTGGTGCTCGGCGGATGCTCGGCGTCAGAGACTCCAAGTCACCACTAAGCATCACCTGAGTACTCGAAGGCTCAGCGTAACGACCAGTAGCGACGAGAATCTTCTGGCACGAATACTCAGGACCGCACTGCAAACCGCAATGTCTATATTTTTCACTTGACGAGATGATTTGTCTTCGTTCCAGCGGGTGTACGGCGTTGATCGTAACGACGGAACATTGACTGACTTTATCCAGTGAACCTCTCTCAGGAATATCTATGTTACCGACTCGAGATGCAATTGCAGTGTTTCAGGGGACCTAATACGGCGTTCGGCTGAAGAGTTCATCCAGGGGTTCGAAATGCCCGGTGAAAGCGACATACTCGGGCGCATAGAATCTTCGTACTCTCTTCGCACCATCTGGAATCGGATATTCAATGGAATTCGATGGACAACGAGATAAATCGTTCGATAGCTGCAGAATATACGGCTTGGTGCTGAGCTACGTACCCCGCATTACTTGCATTGCCGCCGGGAAATAACATCCTGACAGAGACTTGGTATAAGGCGGGGTTTTCGGCTAAATCAACAATCGCCATGCAATATCGCCAGGCAAACGGATATAGCGGTCGTCAGGCTTTACTTCTACAACAGAATTGGAGTCAACAAGATGGAGGTTATTAGGTACCATTGGCGGAAGAATATCCTGAGACCAGCGACCTTGGTCGATCACAATTGGCAGATACCTCCCGCGTAGCCGGGATCAACAGATTGTTGTGCTTTCTCAAGACACTTCAAAAAGGGCCGTTTGTCTCTCGCTGAGGTTTAAACCTCTCTGGGACTATGAACTAAGCCTGCCCTCATGAAACTCCAGTCCTGCGCATATCTAGGATGGGGCCTTGCCCTTGTGGCCTCATCTGCCGCCGCGCTATCAGTGCGCAATACGGGCAAAACTCCCTCGCAAAGCGTGCGTGAACGAGCAAGTCTCAATAGTCAATGGAAATTCTGGCACTCCGAGCAGATCCCAGACAATGTTGTTTATGACCTTCGTCCCGACGCAAACGATTCCAGTCTTCAGGTGTTAAAGCCCTGGATCCTGCCCGTAGGCAACGATTATATCAAGAACGCCAGTGCACAACATGAACGCCCATCTACTGAACCGGATGGCGACATTCCATATGTGCATAATAGTTTTGACGACAGCAGCTGGGATGTCGTGCGTCTGCCCCATGACTGGGCTATCACTAGACCATTTTACACAGACGAAGACCCCGAGATACCTTCAGCTATGGGTCGACTTCCAGTGCAGGGAGTGGGATGGTATCGGCGTAAGCTGAACATTACACAAGAAGATGGAGATAAAGTTGTCTTGTTGGAGATTGACGGTGCCATGTCTTATCCCATGGTTTGGCTCAATGGCCATCTGGTTGGCGGATGGCCATATGGATACAATTCGTTTCAGCTTGACCTTACTCCGTATTTGCAGCAAGGGGAAGAGAACCAGCTTGCTATTCGTGTGGAGAATCCTTCTGGGAGCTCGTCAAGGTGGTATCCTGGTGGCGGAATTTACCGCAACGTGTGGCTGACCAAGGTTAATCCTACACATGTCGCTCATTACGGGACGAAGGTGACAACGAGGGATGTTTCTAGCCAGAAAGCAGTAATTGATCTCCAGGTGCAGATCGAGAACAAGGGTCAGAAAAAGCAGAGGGTAGAGGTTGCTACGGAGATCTTTGACCTTGACTCTGCCAATGGGCATGTGCGCGGTCGAAGGATCGCACAATTCCCCAGGCAAAAGGTTATCCTTCACAAGGACAGCAAAGAGTCTGTGTCTGTGTCTACAACCATTCGAGATCCCCGTCTATGGGGACCTCCACCGAATCAGACCCCCAATCTGTATACTACCGTCACTTCTTTATACGACGCAAGTGGCCACTTAGTCGACACCTACAGCACCGAATTTGGAATCCGTTCGGTAGAGTACAACCCTAACACCGGGCTCTCAGTGAATGGCGAGCCAGTACGTATCCAAGGCGTCAACCAACATCATGACCTAGGTGCTTTAGGAGCAGCGTTCAACAGGAGAGCCGCACAGCGGCAATTGGAGCTACTGCGTGAACTCGGCGTTAATGCAATCAGAACAGCACATAACCCCCCAGCACCCGAGCTCCTTGAAATGACGGACCGGATGGGCTTCTTAGTTCTCGATGAGATCTTCGATTCCTGGGCGCAGCAGAAGACCGACTTGGATTTCCACCTGATCTTCAACGACTGGCGCGAGCCAGATCTACGATCCTTTCTACGCCGAGATCGCAACCACCCCTCTGTCATAATCTGGAGTATCGGGAACGAAGTCGCAGAGCAATCGGCGGACGATACAGCCGCAGCCATTGCGACATACCTCCGGAATATTGTAAGAGAAGAAGACATCACTCGACCAGTCACAGCGTCAATGAACAGTGCATGGCCAAATTCGTCCTTCGCGGGCGTGGTCGATCTCATCAGCCTCAATTACCAAGGCGAAGGTCTACGATACGGCCCGGCCTATTCACATCTAGTGGGAAACAGAAGGGAGCCGCAGTACAGTGAATTCCATGCAATGCATCCAGAAAAACTCATCCTAGGGAGCGAAGTCGCCTGGTCGCTTAGCACCCGTGGAACGTTCCTATTCCCCGTGACAAACTATACTAGTGCGCCTGTTAATGACACCTCCGGCGGAAACTCAACCACGCTCGAGATTTCCGCATATGAACTCTACTCATCCGACCCTGGTTCATCACCTGACCGCGTCTTCGCTACGCAAGACGAGCACATCTTCGTCGCTGGCGGGTTTGTCTGGGCCGGATGGGACTACCTCGGCGAGCCGTATCCATACTATGACGGTGCAAGGAGCGCATACTCAGGGATAATTGATCTCGCAGGATTCAAGAAGGAGCGCTTCTACCTGTACCAGGCACGGTGGCGGCCAGATTTCCGCATGGCGCGTATTGTGCCGCATTGGAGCTGGCCGGAAAGAGTTGGACAGGTTACGCCGGTTCATGTCTTTACCTCTGGTGATGAGGCGGAGCTCTTTGTCAATGGGGTGTCGCAGGGGAGGCTCGAGAAAGACCCTCTGACGTATCGGTTGAGATGGGACGAGGTCGTCTATGAACCTGGCGAGGTGCACGTCGTCGCCTATAAGAACGGCAGCAAGTGGGCAACAGATACCGTAAAGACAGCCGGCGAACCAACACAACTCCGTCTCACTCCTGACCGAGCCCAGATAACTGCTGACGGCGAGGACCTCTCCTTCGTGACCCTAGAAGTTCTCGACGGCCAGGGCAATGTCGTACCTCAAGCGAAGAACCTAATCCACTTCGAAGTCTCTGGCCCAGGAGAGATAGTCGCTACAGATAATGGCTTTCCTGCCGACTACACGGCTTTCCCGTCTCATGAACGGACGGCGTTTAATGGGTTGGCTTTGTGTATCGTGAAAGGGGAGCTTGGTACACATGGGGATATCGTACTTAAGGCATCTGGTGATGGGGTCGGGCAGGCGGAGGTAGTCATCAAGGCTTTGTGAAAATAGGTAGAGCTTGGAAAGTATTACCATAGGTGGCTCTATTTTACTATGCTACACTACGCTATATCGTGCTATGTAATGCAAATATATCCATGTGCCAGCAAACTAGCACCTGCACAAAAATGTCCAAAGCGAGGTAGATTATATGTATCAGGCAACTCACTCCGCTGTTCATCCCTCGACTGTCTGCCCCCCAGTTCTCCCAACAAGTTCCTCTCTCCGACGAAAAACCCAGCCCCCCATAAAGCCCAAAACCGGCACGCCCGTACTCCCCACCACTAGTGCCAAAACCCACGCCATAGTCCCCCATCCAGCACTCTCCCTAATAAAGCCCGCGAGAAACGGGCCCGCGAGACTGCCGCCGGCCCACGCGGAATTCGACACCCCGTAGGCCAGCGCCATCGCGCCTCCCTTCCCCCACACCCCAGGGTTAGCATCTTCCTTTTCCTGCACGACGTAGGAGATTTCCACGAGGATGATTGAGAACATGGCGGCAATACAGATTCCCACTAGAGCCAAAAGCGCGCATAGAAGGATGATGTCGTGGATGCTGTCTGTCATCACGAAACGCAGACAGACAAGAACCGGGACAGTCGCGAAGAATGCCCCGCCTGCTAGGTATCGGCGGGACGACGGGTAGTTATCGTTGATGTAACCGAATATAGGGTCGAGGATGTGTGGGACTGTGAGGGGGATGAAGACTAGGCCTTGGGCAGTTTGTTTCCAGTGGAATGTTTCCTCGACGAAGAGCGGGAGAACGCTGTCAAAGGAAGTGAGAAGTAGGGAGAGGATGAAATAGGCCCAAAGGGCAACGAGGATGCGTGAGGATGCGAGGAGGGTAAGGAGGGCTGCCTTTCGCTGGTTTCCCTTGGGTGGCTGTTCGGCGGACGGGGACGGGAACGGGTTGTTGTCCCCTAGAGGCGCTGGCTCTGATGGTCTGTTTTCAAGTTCATCTTTGTATTTCTGACGCTCGATACCGTCTGGCTGCTGAAGCTGTAAAGTCGCTGATACAGTATCCTGTACCTGCTCATCCTCAGCGAGCCACCGAACCGCATCCTTCCTTTCAATCATGACCACCCGAAAGACGATATCCAGTGCGATAAGCACAAAAGCCAATGCGAATACCGAGTAGTATCCGCCATGCTCGTACAAAACACCGCCGAGTAAGGGGCCGCCCATGGCACCAAAGGTCATCCCCATGCCGATATACCCAAGAGCCTGGCCCAAGCCATCCTTATCGACAGTGTCAACCAGCAGTGCACACCCGACTGTCCAGACGACAGCCGCCGAGACACCCTGGCATAGACGGCCGGCTATCCAGAGCCCGATGTGGGTTCCGACGCAGAGGAGAGCCGTTGAGGCGCCGAGGGCGACCAGGCCGAGGATCAGCGGCCATCGGCGCGACTCGATTCTGTCGGCTAGATACCCTGCGGGGGCTGAGACTTTTATCAGTTTTTAGATCTCCAGGGCTCTGGGTGAGGCTACTTACGCGAGGCTGCGAGGAGGGCTCCGCCGTACAGACCCAGCAGGATCGACGTCCAAGATTGTTCTACCTGGCGTTATTGAGAGGGTACCACATAAGGGGAGAAAGACATACCATCGCCCTCTGCAATCCCTGCTCTTTCGTTCAGCGCAGTTGGAGTCACTGGCACAATCTGAGGATTTGTCAGCCAAAGGTCGAAGCGTAACCCGATATACATACAATCCCATACAACAAAATATCCTACAACGAGCCTTAGCATTAGATCATTAACATACAGAGAACGGGCCTCATACAGTGAAGATAGCGAAAACAACCACAAAGACGATAAACCCTTTTGAAGCTCTCCACTCCAACAGCAACGGGCGTTTTTGTTCCCGGCACCGCAAGGCCGTCAACATTGTGAAAAGCACGAGTGCCTGAGACTACCAATGCCGATAACTTTGCACTTGGACCCAGGTGAGCCTCCACAATACTGGGTAGGGAGAGGTGCAAGAGTGATAAAGAAAAAAAAGTATTGTCGCGGATATGGCCTCCGTTTCTTGAATCTTGGACGGCTCGAGCCGGTGTGGGACCCGCGGACCCCGAAACGTGGCGAGCTTACTGATACTAGAATAAGAGATCGCCCAGGCTCTACCCCAACAGTAAGCAGATGACGTGGGAGACGTGGTGAGAAAAGTTGTGCCTTCTCTATCTGATTCCACAAAAAGATTGAAGGTGAAGAGTGTCATAGTACAAAAGTTGTGCGGTGTCGTGCCTTTAAAACCGGTAGATCCTATCCTTCGAATAGCCCAGTTGCTGCAGAATTCCCGGCTGGCCCTGGCCAAACCCGCCCCCAACCAGCGCCTTCTCCATCGCGGGCGGTCCGCAAACGAATATTTTCGTATCGGCCTCGTCAGGACCGCCCATGATCTCCGCAAGGACCTCCCTCGTCACATAGCCGGATCGTACGTTTGGAGCCGGCTTGAACTCGCTGCCGGGCCGACTGACGGTATAGTGGACATCGATCCGGTCAGGATGCGCCCGTTGATACGCATCGAACTCCGCGCGCAGAAGCATATCCTTCTCCGTATTGACGCCGAATATCACCGTGATCTTCGTCTTGTCCGCGGGATTATCGAGGATGCCCTGCGCGAGCTGATAGATCGGGGTTATCCCAGCACCGCCGGCGATGAGGTAGACATGGGAAAACTTATTTGGGGTCCAGTTAAACCCGGGAATGGATGCGAGGATGAAGAGGTTATCTCCTGGTTTCAAGCTATGCAAATGCGTGCTTGCCTTCCCGTTGGGATATCGTTTGACTAGCAGGTCGACAAAGCCGGGTTCATCTGCGGTTCCGGTCAGATAGGTTGGTCAGTTTGATCAGTTTGGTCGGTTTGGTCGGTTCGGTCAGAGAACGAGAGGTAGAACCTGGACGCGAGGTCTTGCTTACCCAGTTTGCTGACGGGAGTATACGGTCGCACAACCGGTAGCCAGCTGCCCTCTGGCCTCGAGAACGTAAGGAGAGCAGCTGGGTGAGATCCAAATTAGCCCCTCTCCAACTCTCATCCTCTCTCCATGTCCAATTCCACAAACAACCGAGCACAGAGCAACCAAAACTCACAAGTCAGACCGACTCCACTTATTGAACCTTCTCCGCCGGGAAGCTCAAACCGCAGCCGCTTTGTGTTATCGTTGACGCTCTCAGAGCTGTGAAGACGGAGGGACTTGAATGCCGGACCACGTCCAAAAACTCTCTGAGGTTCTGCACTGCGCGACTCTGCGGATCCGTTTTTGATCAAGCAAGTTGAAGCAGTATACACGCCAATTCCACCGAGAGCGAGCACCGCCAGTCCATTGGCGACGAGGCGTCGATTCACGAGGTTTGCCATCAAGGTATGTTTGAAATCGTGCTGCAACGCGAAAGTTTGATCGTGTGAAGGTAGGATTCCGGCGGTTCAGCCACGAATGTCTACCTGGGTCATGAACTGGCTAAATACTTGGTGTCTGGTGGTCTCTGCTTGTCGGGTGTCAGGGCCTGTCAACACCGTAAGCAGGCGGGGAATCCTGCTGCGGCCCTTCCGGTCACCAATCGGTCATGCGAGCCGCGTGGTGCAACTGAATTTGGATGAACTCGTGGTCATTGCAGCTGAAAGAATCATCGGAGCTTTGGAGTAGAAATAGAAGAGTTTGCGCCTGGCTGATTGTACACTGAACTCCCAATCCAGGTCGACGGGTTGCGGCCGATGGGACGATCTCCCAACGGGATTTCTATCATTTTTTGAATATCAAGGACGATCCACATGAGCAGGAATGTATGCATATATTATTCCAAAAAAAAAAAAAAAAAAAAAAAAAAAAAAAAAAAAAAAAAAAAAAAAAAAAAAAAAAAAAAAATTCAGTACTAAGAATGGGAGCTAGGGTGACAATCTCGACAAAATGATGCTATGCCCTTAATCGTGCCAGCTCGTCGTGACCAGATATCAGGTGGTACGGTATTCACGACCGGCTTATGAACGACCCATGCTCATACTTAGTCCTCTCAACACTTTTACCATATACAACTTATCACAGCTCATGGAGTGAGCTCCATGTGCGATTTCCGCGCCGAAGCTCCGCCTGCAACCCGATCCGCACCCGCTTCCCGAGCTCAACGGCCATTGGCAGATCCATATCTCATATCCGCGTTGCTAGATGGCCTATGTAGGTTCCATTCAGCGTACTGGGCCTGTTCATCTGTCAAACACTGCTTGTTGACGACTTCAAGCGCCTCGTTCACAACGGCAGGCACCGCTCTTTGGGCCGGACGAGCGGCTCTAGCTCCGCTTGCGCCGTCGGCCTCGGAAGCACTGCCGGAGCCGCTAGCGGTTCGGCCTCCGAATATTGTCTGGCGTGATCTTTCGGACAGAAAGTGCGCGGTTTTCTCCTGTGGCGCAGTCACGTTGTTTCAAGGGAGATGATCTGCCATGATCATTCACAGCGCGAGAGAATGACTCAAGGTCTGGGCTTCTGAGCCGGCCAAGTTGGATAGCTATCGTGGCGTAGATATTTTTTGGAGTCCACCACCGATTAGGTAAGGCATGTCAGACAACAGGGTCGATTGCCACAATTCAAGACGTACCTGCATGGCTGTTATGGGTGCGGCCTAGAGGCCGGCGAAGAGGGCAGTTCCTAAGACACTTGAAGTCTGGCTTGGCGGATCCGAGGTGACAATTTTACAGAAATTTTCAGAACCGGTTTCGTTGTTCATGACACGGGCGACGTTTCGAACCCTCATGCCAAGCCTTGCTAGGCTGGCGTAAAGTATATACACTCTTTGTGCAAGTAAGAATGACCTGTTTTGACAGTATTTGGAGCCTGCCGGTATGGCGATAGTTAATCCAGAACTCAGCTACGCTGGCACCGCGAAGTGATTGAAGGTGTCTGTAACGGCGGACCAGCTTATAGGTGCGATCCAGGCAGATCAGGCCATGGGGTCTGATCATAGTGGCCTTTTTGGCCCAGTTGGGAGATGCTTGCCTGGACACGTCTCTTACAATGTCTGAGAAATCGTGAAAATTCTATTGGCGGCAGATAAATATATGACCCTTAGTTTCCATAGGTGGCCACGCTTTTTTTTTTAACATGAAAATAGTAAGAGATGTAGAAGCAAGATATTATAAAGCGTTGTACAACTTCGCTATACAGAAAATGATATTACACAAATTCTGCCATTTCTGCAGCCGAACGCTATTGTACTGTCGTTGACTGCTGAAGAGGTGGGCAGATATTCGGGAGGAATCCACAACTCTCGTCGGCCTTGAATAGTAACCCAACGGTTAAGCTGCAGAGAAACCTCGGTTCTTATTCTAGAGGATCTTGATGATGAATCTGCATTCCGGGCTTCGATATTGAATGTTCCCAGGTTGGTAATGAGTTGAATCAATGTCATCGAGAATCCAATGTTAGTGACTTTGCCATGAGTGCTTATAGTATGCTTGAGGATACCAGTGGCAGGACCCCAGAGCTTGATGGTTCCATCATCAGCGCCAGATGCCAGTAACTGGCCATCTGGTGAAAAGGCCATTGACTGAACTGAATCTGAATGGCCCTCAAGAGTTTGTAATTCCGGACCCCAGTCATCTTCGACTTTTGGGCCTCTAGATAACCAATCAGGAAGCTCTCTTCCGAACCTCCCCCTAGCTGTCACCATTGTTGGCGCAAAGATTAATCCAGAAGCGTAGAGTTGAAGAGGCGCAATATTTGCTATGTGAATATTCTTCATAACAGACCGTTTCGCATCCTGCAATATTCTCAACCTAGGGTGATTGCCCTTATCATGCTTAGCAACACAGTCACAAAATTGAATTTCTGACTTACTTGTAAAGCAAACTGCAAAATGCTGATACACCCCACACTCTCTGATACGATACCCAAGATGCTCATTACTTCTGCCCAATGAAGAAAATGGGCATCAAGAAATGCCAAAACAGTATCTGTTTGGGCCTGAGGATCTTTGCTTTGTGCCAAATGGTAGGTCCAATAGCGACAAGAATATTGTAGCTCTGGAGGCAAATAGTGGCTCACTGACTGTGTATTAATGTCTCTGCGCTCAGTTCCATAGCTCTGAAGATTACATATGTTTTTCCTCAGCTTTTTGCACATGAAATCAAGACGGTATTCTGTTAGTATTTGATGTGTTTGCTTTTTGTCAACCCAGATTGGAGATCTTTTGCGCGTTCTAGGATGAAGAAGAACTTCCTTGAATGAGAGATGGAAAGGTCTGACTGGTATTGCCTCATCATTTGGTATATTTAGAACTGAGTGCAACGGGCTGAGCTTGACTCTGATTGATGATAGTTCAATGTTCATCAGCTTAGCAAGAGCAATAGCTGAGAGTGGGGTCTCTAGAAGGATAATTATACCAACAAGCTGTTGAATTTCAGTAGCCGGCCTGTCTCGTCTTTCTTCCTGATAACTGGCAAGAAGTCGGCTGAATACTGGAAGATATGTTCCATCCAACTGTGACTCTTGGTTCTGGTTTTTAAGGATTTCATCAAGACGCTGCTCCGGGTCCAGATTATGATCCTCAAACAGACGGCACATGGTGGCAGCGACAATGAACAGCGGCACTGACATCGTAAGCAGAACCTAAAAATTAGTTTTTCCGGGCCAGTCTGCTAGTAGTGATCGTTCCCTCCGAATCTGAGTGAACTTGTGCTCGAGGAACAAGGATATGTCATGCTCTATTATCGACTTGGGAACATCGTGGAGAATCAGATCCTGATGATGATTTCCAACATCCCCGAAGCCTAGCCGTATTGGTAGCTCAGGCCTGCTTGTGACAAAAATCCGCAAGCGTGCTGACTTTGACACCTGCACTTGTGGCAGAAGTTGAAGGATGTTTCGGATACGATTACCACCCTCACATTCATCTAGCGCATCAATCACGATCAGCAAGGTTAGGGCTTGAAAAGTCATATTTCCAAGTCCAATAGCGGCTGTAGAACCAGTGTTTCAAACTGATCTTTCAGCGGCTTTGTTGATATTTTGGAATCCTTTTCTAATACCCTCTTGACAGCAGGCAAGAGCTCTGGAATCCTGGTAAAAAGTTGCCTTGTGATTGCTGGAAAGGCTCTGGCTGCATTTCCACGATCCCCTTCCCCTCTTTGACGAAGAAGCTTGCTCCTAATATTCCCATTTCCTGGAATGATCGTGCCATAGTTCGAGATATAGTGGACTTTCCAGTCCCCGCCACACCATTCAGCCAGAAAATGCACTTTCCTTCAGGAAGAATAGACCACTCTAATACCTGGCGGCGAAGCTGTTCCCTAGTTCCTGGAAGACATTTATCTTCATGTTGATCGCGGTACGAATCAAACTCTGCCCCATCTGCGATAGGTAGATTGTCGAGCTCAAGTTTCTGGTCAATTCTATCGGCATAGCGAGCTGCGGTGTCAATACTCATCGACATCTTATCAAGCTGATCCTGAATGCCTAAAAAATCACCTTGCATCAGCACGCAGAACTACAGAAACCAGGCTCTACTGACCATACAGTATTTCGCGGGCCGGCTTTTCTGCTTCCACCTGGCCAGGGACGATTCGACATAAGAGATCTTTTGCATATGCTGCTGCTGCCATTGCTGCGTATCCTTGCCATTCTTTATTTTTATGAAAGTCTGCGTAGTCGCAGATTCCACGAATTACCAGACATGGAAAATGGTTCATTAGACACGCTGCCTCCATCTCAAAACAGAGAATATTCTGTTCAAGTGCAAGCTTGTCCTGAAATTTAGCATTTTTAATCAACATGTTCCCAGATGCAATAAGCCCGTAATGGATTGCTGGTATATCCTCGTCTTCATCCCGTCCTTTTCGAGTGATTAATTTTGACGTATCGCATATTTCAGCACAAGTCCCTTCTCTGTCGGAAGGATGGATAACGTGGCTTTCAAACAGCGTATCACTGGTCGAGTCTGGCCGCTTATACTTCCGCTTCATTCTTCTGTTGTTCCCAAGCACCTTCTTGATTGCTTCTTCGAGTTGATGGCCCTTGCTCTGATACTGCGCCTTGAGGCCGTTAACCGCTGTTCGAAGTACAGTAGGTGGTCGGTTTAAAAACCCCGCTGGTTCAAATCTTTGCTCTTGAAGTTCTTTGCCAAAATCATACTGGATCACACCGCCGTGTCCACCACCTTGGGACGAGCTGACAACAATATCACCGAGGCGATTATCATGTTCTGAGCTCGGTACACCACCGCCCACACCAACCAGAAGACCGAATCGGATATTAGGAAAGCTGTGCAGCATATCCCTGGCGACACTTGTAGCCGAGGATGTGCCATATTCTCCATCAAGGAAGACAGCTATGACAACGTGATGACCTCCAATCTTGCCTAATATGTAATCATTATTATCATTAGGGGCCAGGACATCAGGTCGACCGAACTCGTGGTCAAGAAAACTTTGAGCGGCGACATATTCAGTCTCTATAGCACAGATCCAGCCAACGGTATATTCGTTTGGTTCAGGCGGGGTTTGACGGTCAACTTTTCCGATATTTTTCGAGGGATGAGTTTTTCGAGGCGAGGTTTGAGGAGCAGTGGCTGGGGAGGGGGATGACAGTATCAAGCTCAGCCTCCTTTAGGGGCTTTTCCATGCTGAATCGGGTTAAATAGAGCGGAAGACGCAGGAAGGCGAGGCTAACTTTAGAGGTATTGAACTTCCTACTCAGCCAAAAGGGCCAACCCTCATTAGAGAGCTAGTTTCTGACTAATATACTGGCTGCCAGAGTGCCATGAAAATGGCTAAGCGCTCGGATTTAGGTCGCGATTTCACTGGCGAGACCGGAGTTTCACACGTAAATCATCTGTCGATTCTGCTACATCTCAGGCTGGCGTTTCTCCAAAATTGTATCAACACATTGTGCACTGTCCTCCCACAATTGTGATCTGGCCGACGCTCCTGATGGACGACTATTATTGAGGTCTAAAGCGCGCGCATCTCCTCTCCGCGTTTATTCTACGCTGATATTCGCCAAATGGGGATTCTGAAGCACAAGGTGTGCGGTCCAAACAGTACTCAAAGGATGTATTATTACAAAAGATCAACAGCGAGAGCTCTCTCGGGTCTGATCCTTTCATAAACTTGTCGTAGGCGCTCATTTGGAGCCGTTTATGTCATAACTGGCAATACCACGAGTGACCCAACGGAAGCATGCCACAACTCGACCAGGAGCTCAGTCACTAGTACAATCATAATCGATAATTGACAATCCAGTCATGACTGTTTTCTTGTTATCACGGAACGACAAAAATATCTCCAATTGTTGAAGCCTTTCCATTCTCAAAGATAGGGCTTGTTCCGAGCTAGCCTTACCGGACTAGGTTAGTAGCTAACTGTCGGTAGCGTCGTTTCCTGACTATATAACGCTCGATTGCGTGCCAATTTCCATGTCCTCGCTCCCGTGCTCAGGCGTCGAACTGATAGAGCAGTTATGGCGATGTCTGTAAAATAGCTGAGTATGGGTGCAGAGCAGACTCTGGCCAGATCTACGACAACACCTGCCTAAATGACTACTAGATGATCGAAAGCGTTAAGGGTGCCGAGGGGGTGCTTCAAAGCTGTGACAGACGGACATAGAAGGTCGAAAGCAGAGTCTGGTACAATATCCAGGACTCCCATACGTGAAGTATATGGAATTAATTTCAACAGAAAAAATTGTCAGTGTGTGGCTGATCATAGCGTCATGAAAATATTAAAAACACTCGCCAGTTCATCGAGTGAAACTTTCTCCGTGCAATCGTAGAGATATCGCCGTCGCTGACCTTCATCTCCGAAAGCCTGGGTAACCGTTCCAGAGGGACATTCCTCAGACGGCCCATAGCGCCTAGCTGTAAAGCCTTCTGTCACAATTCCTCGGGTGATAGCGGGCCAAGGAGCCTGGCCGTAGCAGAATCTGAAAAAGTCGTCAGCAAGCGCAGTTCCGACTGCCTGCTGCTCTGGCGATAAGAACTCGCGGAAATTCTGAAATAGGTATGCAAGGTCGAGAATGTGGTTTGTTCGGCCTTTCCACTGTCCTTCCCATGGGTTTCCTTCATTGAAGTAGTAAACGTACGCGTTTCCCTTCCATCCTTGCGCGAACGTCAGCACAGGGGTGAAGAATAAGACGTCGTTAATGTAGTTGAGAACGGCAGGATAAGTGTCATCATCGCTGGCGCTTTCGCCAGTAATGCCGTACAATTTCAGGATCTCGTCGACCACGGCCGGTTGAGATTGGAGCGCGGTCTTCAGAGCCATGATGAACTTTCTGGCGCACCCATTCTTGGTATCCGGAAATAGAAAGGCAATGATGCTTGCCTAAACAATATTAGCCCAGGTATTATATCATGTATTATGCACTTACATCCATCTGGGCATCTCCAATCATGAGGTCGGTGCACCAGTTCTTCCCTTTCGGGGCGTCCGAGGTTGTACTTCCAGTGTGTGCGTGTGAGGGCGCGGCTGGAACAATGTCGCTGTCGATCGCAGGAGCAGCCAAAATAGATGGTGGCAGTTGCGAGACAATGTCGGAACCCGGCCACTCAAGTAAGGCTTTGATCCTCTCAGCAGGCGTTGCATCCGACAGCCCCAGAGCGGACATTGCTTTCTGGTAGTTCTGCTCGTGTGCGTCGTAGGGCAACGGCTGGCTGAGGAAGTAGGTTCCGCTCATTGCGATGGCTCTCTTGAAGAGTGGTTTCTCAGAATTCAAGTGGTAAGTGACAGATGCTGGAGAAATGTTAGCTCTGATTTTCAAGAACAAAAGTATAAAGTACCTCCACCTGCACTCATTCCCGCCACGGTTACATTATCTGGATCGCCACCAAACTCGTGGATATGCTTCCGAACCCATTCGATGGCAACCCGCTGGTCTCTAAGACCATTGTTTGCTTTATATCCAGCATTGCGCAATTCCTCGGAGGTTAAGAACCCGAAGGCCCCCAGCCGATAGCTAGCGGAGTTAGCGCCAGTCCATGTCTATAGGCAGGTACTTACTTGATAGAGACTGCAACTATGGGTAGCTTCTTCTCGACAGAGAGCTGAACGAATCTTGCATAATCGAACTGGGGCCACGAATTGGCCCCGATGACGAGGCCTCCACCATGTATGAACAAAAAGACTGGGAGTCGCGAAGCAGGGGTCGCGTCAGCAGGAACGGCAATATTCAGGTTCAGGCAATCCAAGTCCGATTGGGGGAGGTCCTTCTTGGGTAGAGTATGTTGGACATGCATCAGCTCTAAATCACAACCATTTGGAAGTGAGACCGCAGTAGGACTGCTGTGTTGTTAGTCGCGGTTTGTGTACTCGTCTGGGACATGCTCACCCATCAGTGGTGGCATCGAGAACATCGCCCTCACGACTGTCGATTGGCACTGCCTCTGCCAGTCTGTCTTTCAGCGTGGCATATTTGATCCCGAGATACTGTATGACCGCGTCACTGACCTTCCCTTGAATTTTTCCAAAACTCGTGGTCTCAAGTACAGCTGCCATTTTGAAGTCACTGTAGCCCTTGATTTGACCTGAAGCTTGGTAGAAGTTGGCTCAACTCAGAGCTCTTCAAGATGTGGGGGACGGTCCCTGACGCAGGGGCGGGGAAAATCCGGCGGTTGCCCCACTAGAACGCGTGCTCCAAACGTCTCCTGGGGTCTGGACAAGGCTCACCAGCCAAAGAGACAATTCCAATGCAATTTCATTGTTGATTTCCAAATAGCCATGTTCTCAATAACAAAGTATCCTTCTGCTTAACCTCGAAATTCGCCACCCGTGCTTATGGAAGTATATCTGACCGTGCCTTTGTTTGCGATTCTCGGGATTCCCCCATGACCACCGTTCCTGACCACCGTTCCTATCGTAGTGCGGGGATATCTTTGTGGCCGAAGAATTCTGGACCGTACTCGATAATGAGGCACATGGATAGATGCAGGGGCCTAGATCCGTGCCTCCCAATGTTGGACAGAACCTGACGGAGAGCATCCTAGGAGCGTGGGCAGTTAGCATGTGAACTTGATCACGGGCCACAGGAATAGCTAGCATACTCAGTGATCAGAGGATAGTCCAGCCTGCTGGTGTTCCTTGCGGGGAGGGTGAATGGTAAGAAGAACCAATGCGCTGTAGAGTCGAGGGGAAAGGTAGAGTGAGGAAGTCACTCGAGCGGGGATATGCAGCAAGTCTCATGCGCCTTTCACCTGACTCTACCACTTCATCTCTTCCACCCCAACACTCATCCCACTCAACACAACTATAGAAGCACGGCTTAGTCGATGTGAGAGAAGGACCCGTTAGCTGCGGCAGTCAAAAACGAGTTGCAGTATATCTGATTTTCCAGCTGTTCTCTGGATATCTAGCCATGGTCGAAAAACTAAACTACACCAGCAGCTCCAAATCCTGCTGCTGGTATTAATCGACGAAGTTAGTCTGTGACCGATTAATCGCCGGTTAACACTTTGTTTTCGTATGACACCACGGCTAAAAAAAAAAAAAAAAAAAAAAAAAAAAAAAAAACACC